>JACGWO010000004.1:41445237-42045237 GCA_034509735.1 Sesamum alatum | reverse complement strand
TGTTTTGATTTGTGGAGATAGAGAGAGAAAAATAGAGATAAATAAGTGTGTGTTGGAGATATAATGTATGTTTGGATTTGTTTTTGGAGTTAATTTTAAATAGTGTAAAAATATATTGTATGTATTATGTTATATATTGGGAGACAAAAAACACTATTCATTGTCAAATGATGTCTCTTTTATATATTTTTATATATGTATATAATAATATTTGTTTTTTTATATGTATTGTGTTGTATATTAGGAGACAAAAAATACTATTCATTGTCAAATCATGTTTCTTTTATATATTTTTATAAATGTATATATATATAATAATAATTGTTTATTTGTAGGTGGATGTATGTATATATGGGAGAACGTGCCAAAACACCTAGTAAAGGTGTTTTGATTAATATTATGTTTGGTTTTGTTTTCTCAGTATCTCAAAAACACCTGGAAAATGAAACCAAACAAAGGGAAATCTTTTGAGAAATTAAAAAACTAATTAATTTGAAAACAAATTTTAGACTAATGCCCAAAAAATGTGCACAATCCAAGGAGAGTCCTTCCTGAAAAAAGCCCAACGGAAGTCAAAAGGTGCACACAACCCAAAGAAAAGTTACCTCCGGCCGAGACCCCCTAGAGGGATCCATTAAATGGGGAGGACCAAGGGAAATTGCTGGAGGTCCGACAGAAGCCCAAGAAGGAGGTCGGCATGGCATCCACCTGGACGCCAGCACATTTGCATGCACAAATGACATGAGGCTATTCAGACAGCTCGGAGGTGATGGCCACACAACTGCCAAGAAGGCCTGAGGATCTAGGCAGGTTGTTAAGCTCATCTTAACTACCCCTTAGGAATCCGAGCAGCATATCCTATGAGAAGACTTATTGACATAGGGGATAGAGTCCCCAATGATTGGTACTCAAAAGATTTCCTCCTGATATTGAACTTATCCTCCCGCAACCATCTTCCGAGTCCTGAGAGGACCGCATTCTCTCATCCGGCAGGGGGCGAAGGCTATAGAACACGCCTCCTCCCCATAATAAAAGGTAACACATTTTTAACACTCACACGCATACAAGCACTATTATTCGGACACTCTAGCATTGAAGATTATTCTACATTATGATTTATTTCAATTTAATTCTTATTTTCATCATTATTTACTAACTTGAGTGTTAGAGTGCTAACGTGTTTTTTGTAGGTCCTCATCTCAAGACTTGTAAACATTAGGCCCAACGATCTAAGTTGGACGTACTCGAATGAACAACTTTTTGCTCGTATCAAGTGGTGCCGTCTGTGGGAATTCAGAGAGCTAAGGCGTGAGACTTATGGAAGCACTAAATAGCGAAATGAAGAAGCAGAAGGTTGTTGACTCCTAAGCGGGAGACACCTAAGCTTTACATATGGTACTAGGGGCATGCCTAGCCCCTCCCAATCTGGAACATGAGGCTCATCTAGTCTTATTGATCCTGTGGACCCAACTCTTGCATCTCCTCGTGGAGGTTGTCCTCGGGGATGCAACATATGATTGTGTTAGTGGTGGGGGTGCAAATGGTGGCCATACCTCAAGTGCCTTTTGAAGACCCCATGGCTAACTTGCCGTTGGGCCACTCTCTCAGGGAACGGAGGCCAGCCCTCCAACTGCAGGAGGAGGTTATGAATCAATGGATAGCCCGCTGAAGCACGACAAAAAGGGATTTATGATGTGCAACACCAAGTTCTAGGAGTCCTACTAGAAGAGCAAGGATGTATCCATTTCAGCAAGGATGTATCTATTTTAGCGAGGAGGCATGGCAAACGAACTCCCTCCTCATTGTCCGACCTGGTTATAACGAGTATGAAGGGCCTACAGATCCTCTGGAACATTCATCTCGATTTGAGAGTGCCACTTTTCACAGCTATATGGAGGGAATCAAATGTTGGGTGTTCGTCACCACGTTTACCTAAGCTGCCAACAATGGTTCAATTAGCTGTCAAAAGGGCAATCAGAACCTTTCAAGAGTTCCATTATATGTTCTTGCATCAATTTTCCAGCAACAAGCGACACTGGAATACAACCTCGAGCCTCTTCAAGGTCCAACAAAAGGAGTCGGAGTCCCTAAGGGATTATCTTCAGTGATTCAATGCCATAACCTTGAAAGTCCCCTCAGCCACTCTGGAGGTGCGAATTAGTATTTTCTCCCATGAATTGTTGGATGGAGATTTCTTCAAATCTTGAGCGAACAATTCGGCCCTGGACTTTGACAGCTTCCTGGCACGAGCGAAGAAATATATTAACATGGAGGAAGCCCAAGCTTCCAAAAAGAAGGCCGGGGAGAGAAGAGGAATGATCGCAAGGAGGAGGGATCCTCCAAGAAGTCGAAGATGGAGTTTGGGATAAAAAGCCTTCACTTCCAGAAAGGGCACCCTCATACGCTCCCTTGAACGCATCCATCATGAGAGCATTAATGGCAGTAAAGGGCAAAGGAATTATAGACTGGTCGAGGATGGACCTGCTCGGTCGCGGTCGGACAAATGTTGTCGATTTCACAACGAATAGGGGCACACCACGGAGAAGTTCCGTCACCTTAAGAATGAATAGTAAGACTCATCCAAAACGACTACCTATAGGAGTTTGTCTGTAAGGAGAAGCCACGCAAAGCATGGGTTGATATCATAAACTTGACATTCCAAAAGGAAAGACACAGAAAGGCTTGAATCTTGAACCTCCACGAGGTGAAAGGCATAAGCCCCCAGCGCCAGGGCGGTCTTGAAGAACCTAACCCCCCGCGAGAGGGGGTCATCCGTATGATACTCGAATGCCCCGTGGGGAAGGGGGATAATCCCACAGGGCACGGGAGGCTCAAATAAGAGAGTTGGAGAAGGGGGTTTAGGCGGATGTCTTGATCGTGGAAACAGTAGCTGACGCCCCCATCATCCGATTTAGACAAAAAAAATTCAAGTTGAACATACCCAAACGAATAACTTTTTGCTCACATTATATACAGTGTCTCTCAAAACATTCCCCATAATATGATTTACAAAGAAAAAAAGAGACGAGCAAAATTGAGCCACGTGTATTTCATAATTGGTCTTTGGAGCATCCTTATCACTGAGAAAAAAAAAAATAGTAATGACATTAATATATACTTTATGGAATCTGGAACATGTAGTAGAAGTTTTAATGTGTTATTGACCCAAATCGAGTATAGAAAATATAGCAATCACAAAATAAAAGTCTAGAATGAATGTTGATTTGAAGGGAGGATATATGTAAACCATGCGATGGATTGGTGTCTGTCCACATTATGTAACTGATGTGAAATCATTAGCTTCCAATAAATGTGGTTTTAAACCAGCTTTCTCGGAAGGGCACAGTACCATTCACATAACATTTCACTTTTCTAATTAATCTTAATTAATTTAGAGCCAAGAATGTTTTATAATTTATTTCAGTAAAAAAACTGGACGTCCGAGTCACAATTATGGACTATTTTTATATACAGTAGTTGTCCCAAATTAAAAGAAAGAATTAATTTGATGTGCTTCAGCTTCACTTAAAAAAAAGTAGTTGGCAATTGAGAAGTGGTAATTGGTTCAACCCGTCACAAAGATTGGTCCAAGATTCTGAAATATTTCACCCGTTGTAAGATAATCAAACAATCACCGGTGAAGCAAAAAGAAGTAATTAAAATACATGGTATGGTTGAATACGAGGGCTGCTTCCTGCCTCCACTAAATTAGGCAAAAAGGTAAACATAAAGAATAAAAATATATAAGGTAAAAAGCAGGAGCAAAGGATGCACACTCCACTCACACACAAATCCCCCCATTTTAACCCCTTTTTTCCTATTGAGACTTCAAAATGATGACATCTTGCTAGACTAGACTTTATATAATATAATAATTTACTACTACTTGGGGGGTTTCAGTAATAATGTGCCTAATTTGGAGTAGAAAAGTTCCTACTTAATTAGTACTTGACAGCTTCCAGTAATGTTGGGTAACTGACGGTTCACTCCCAAAAATCTTTATTCTCTCTCACCTAATTTTCTTAATTCACTACGTACCTTGCATTCCTCTCACTGTGTGTGTAGGCAATATCTATATTTATGACCCTAGAAAATAGAAATTATGAGTAGTTACTTACTGGTCTAAAGAAGCAATTTGAGATTTGATTCGATCCGGTGGTTCAAGAAGCACAACAGCTGCTAATTAATAAATTTATGGAAAGAAAAAAAAATAAAATAGAGAATAGGATGATGAGGACTGAGGAGGCCTAAGCCTAACAGTTAGGTGAATGTGTGTTTGAAGATACACGAGATCTTGAAACAGAATGGGAAGATATGAAAACAAAGTGAGTGCCATTTGACGTCAAGTTTCTTTCAACAAAAACAATTCACTTGAAGAACAACTTGTTGGTTTCCTCAGACACACACATACGCACACACCACACGCACTCTTTTTCTTTTATTTAAATATATGTATGGATGTATTAATATGTTGGTTGTGATGGAGAGATGTCATTATAGTGCGCCTGCATGGTCCTTTGGGACTTTAGAATATGCAATGTTTTCCCTAGTCTGGTCTTCCACTCTGAGTTGAGATATATGCTGCGTTATAGGTTTCTTATGGGATTGGGACCTAATCTTGATTTTTTGTGGCATTGGCATACCAGAATCTTCTGCGTGTGGACCCTTGCATTTGGTGCATCGAATCTTTCTACGTGACCCACATTTGTTTTTTCCATTTTTTCCCAAACGTATTAGCATTTTATAAACGTATAAGCACTAACACTCTCAAAAAAAAAAATAAACCCTTTTTCATAACAAAAAGGTGGTCGTGCCGGAGTGGTTATCGGGCATGACTAGAAATCATGTGGGCTCTGCCCGCGCAGGTTCGAATCCTGCCGACCACGCCTTTTTCCAGATTAAGTCTTTTAGTTAGTTTCGTTTTTTTTTTTGGGTGAAATCTTTTTAGTTCGTTTCTTATTCTTATGCTTGGCCGTCAGCACCACAAAAATCCAATACTCACACATGAAAGGAGAAATGAGAAAGAAAACTTCAAAAATTGCAGCAGTTGAATGAATGAAAGCGTCCTCCGTGGGCATGCAGCACCACAATCAGGATCATTTTGTGGGCATGCAGCACTAGGGGAGGTACACATCCGTCTGCTATGGGTGCTGCTGTGGGCCAAACCCAAACAAAATAAGGGATATATATATGTATGGGGGGGGGGGGGTGTTGATGAGTGGCTCCAATTCTTCTAACTCGAAAAGGGAACTTTGTTGATGGTGATAAGCTACCTCCCTATGTTTATCCTCATCACCCACTCTCCATCTCTCTCTCTCTTTCTTTCTTTCTTTTTTTTTTTTTGTAGTAATTAATTATTAATTGTGATCATCATCAGAATCTGCTTCCTCTTTTGCGTCCCTTGTCTTACATTGGATCCCCTTTAATGAAACTGAAACCATCCCACTGCTCACCTCTCTCTATCCACTTTGTTTTCATCCTCAAAACTTCATATTATAAAGAAAAAATAAGTTTTTCTTTCACCCTATTAAAAAAAAAAAAGTGGGATTTATCTCAACTAAACTAAAGCAAAGGACTAGGTTTCTTCAGTAGCTTCAGGGCAGGGGACTCCATCATCACCGGGAATTACTATAGTTTAAGGGGACACAACAAATACTTTCAAAAGTTACGTCACAAGAGTACTATATATGTCAAGTATATATATATAGAGAGAGGATTGAAATTTCTCTTCTTTATTTTTAAAGGAGGATCAAATTTGATTTATCATGAACTCCACTTATGGGACTCCAACTCCTGATCTAATATTGAGGGTTAAAATTATTTTATTTTCGAAAAGCTACATATTTTATGAATTTCTAGTTAATTTGTACCATATTAAATCAAACCAACACTACTAATATAGTTATCAATAAAATTTCAAAATCTAATAACAAGTGTAGTAATATTTGTTGTATGATAAGTTAGGTCTGACCACCCCAAATTAGGCAAAAAGATGAGTACATCCATATGTCTCTTCATTTCATTTGTCTCAATGTTGAAAATTCGAATGTTTTCAAAAATACCATCTTATCTTAATGAGACATATAAATGTTTGTGATCGATTAAGAGTCCCGTGAGCAGTAGTAGACGTATGATGCCAAAAAACAATATTATGTAATCAGCGGGGAATATTAATTGGTTAAGCATGCATGTGAACTAATTAATTTAGTATTTTTATAGGAACTTGGTGATTCCATTTATAATCAATTTGCGCACACTGATAAAAATATATACAGTAGTGCCCAAATCCGGACACATGGTTTGATTGAACTGCACAAATTAATAGCAACACTACACATTTAAGATCACTGCCATGTGGTGCTACAATTGATCTCATCATGATCATCAACATCACTGCTCATCGTGCGTCTGTGGTTGATAGGCTGATGATGATGATGATGCAAATGATTAGATGAAAGGGAACCAACACTACTTCTTCTTTCCTACTCAACTCTTAAATAATAATTGTTTGTATGAGAGCTTATAACCACAAATCACTACCCACATCTTACTCCTGTCTATTATATCCAGTAGCTAGCTAGAGGGTCGACAACTTCAAAATAATTAAGGTTGAATTTTTATACCAAAATAAATAAATAATGATGACAATAATAAATGAAAGTTTCAATTAATTTTCTTTGCATCATATAACTTAGCCAATCACATGCACTGACTGAAATTTGAAACTAGAACATCATGGAATATTAGGTATAAGCCCTAAAAACCCAAAATTTGTAAATAACTAGTCGTGTGTAACTAGCTATAATTGAGATTCCTGAATATACTCAAAAACGAATGTTCTACCTCTACCACATAATAATATACAAAATTGTTTATTTAATCCATTCCAGCTGCCCTGCTGATTAACTGTTTGCTATATATTATTTAAACTAGAGCATGAATGTTTCTTCATAATAAAGCAACTTTAAATTATATTTTATGCACAATAATTAATATATATAGTTAGTTTCTATCATGATATGAGTATATATAATTGATGCAATGATACGATGATGATGGATAAACTAGAGAAAGTGGGCACGCAATTTTATTAATAAAATCATATATATATATATAGAAGAATAAAGGAGAAAATTAATTATCAATTGGTTCCTTCCCGAAAGGCAGGCTGATGACTGAGGGCTGAGGGCTGAGGCAGAGTAGTACTCCCACCTGAGCTGAGCTCTCGACATAATAATAAATGTGTTAATAACCACATTTAATACGTAGCAGAGAAGTCTTATGCAAATTTCATAACCACCTTGGAACACCGCGCACTCTTCAACATTCTAAACAAATACTTAATCTCCACAAAAACAAAATTATTATTTATTTTATTTCCATGGACTACTTATTATTCTGTACTGCCTTATTTATATAAATATAGGGCCCATGGGTCACCCTTGGAGAGATACTCATATTAAATTATTTCTATTAAGTCAGTCATTTATTTTATATATATATATCCACGCTTTACTTATAATATTTCATACTCGCTAACTATAAATTTTATGAATTTTTTGGTAAAATTTCGATTAAATCTAACATATGCATGATAAAAAATCATAGTTTGAAAAATATAACATCCATGACTACTATTATGTAATTAGAACTTTAGACTTTTGAGGCTTTAATTTTAATATGTTTAAGTGTTAAGAATAAATTATTGACTAAATAAAGTTTGGCATCCTTTATTTTATACTTTATCAAATACAAACACACTTATTGGCCTATCACTGCAGTGTTGGTATATATGTGGATATGCCACCCTAACTGATTAACATGTAATGATTCTAATTAAGATAACAAAAAGCTCATAACAGCAAAATATCCACACATTTGAAACAGAATTGACTCTTACCAAACACTTGCACCCCATCATAATTACTTTTTCCCACTCCAACCTGCATTCACATCCTCTTTGACTTGTGTTTCTCCTTTTATTTTTTCTTATACTAATATTTAATCATCAATATATAGCATTAAATTAATAATCCCCTATTTATTTTTAGTGATTGAATAAATATTAACATATACACACACAAATACACATGTGTTTACCCTCATGACCTGTACCCCTTTTTCCCTTAGACGAGGCGCAAACAGACGATTCAATAATTCATGTTCATGCAAATTGCAAAATATTGTTTCTATATAAGCAAGTTGGCAAGTAACGTACTAATTTGTAGAGTAGCGGTCTTTTTGAATGTTGATTGACTGACGTGGGGCTGAAGGCTGAACCGCACCCCCACCCCCTAACCTCGATAAAATAAATAGGACACCAAATTAACCAAGAATTACTACTGCAGCAGCAACACCCCCACATATCCATAATGGAACCAAATGTCAGCAACAGCTCTGATCATCAGGCGGTGGAAATAGCCATGGAGACGGAGGTGCACCGTGTGGTGTCGCCGCCTTACCGGAGCACCCTTCAGAAACTGAGGGCCCGCCTCAAGGAAACCTTCTTCCCCGATGATCCTCTGCGGCAGTTCAAGGGGCAGTCCGGGAAAGTAAAGCTGATTCTTGGAGCGCAGTACATATTTCCTATACTTGAATGGGGTCCCAAGTATAGTCTCACACTCCTCAAATCGGATATCGTTTCTGGACTCACCATTGCTAGCCTTGCCATACCTCAGGTTAATTATATCAAACTTCATTAATCAACTTTTTATTATTTCACTTGCACTTTTTCTAGCTATCATAAAATCTATATACGTGGTTACACATAATTATATTCATTTACATATATGTTTTATTTCATTTTTCAGGGCATAAGTTACGCAAAGCTGGCTAATTTGCCTCCAATCGTTGGTCTATGTGAGGAGCAAACATTGATCTCTTCTTCCTTAATTCTTTGCAATGATCTTTGCTTAGCTAATATGTTTTTTTGAATGGTTTCAGATTCGAGTTTTGTGCCTCCCCTAATATATGCTGTTCTTGGGAGCTCAAGAGATCTTGCAGTAGGTCCAGTGTCGATTGCTTCTCTGATAATGGGATCAATGTTGAGACAACAAGTTTCACCTGCAAAAGACCCCATCTTGTTTCTTCAACTCGCATTCTCTTCGACCTTTTTTGCTGGACTTTTTCAAGCTTCTCTTGGTTTCTTAAGGTACAAGTGTACTTGATTCCAAATCCAAATTTTTCATTAATGGCTTCTTCCCTCTCCTGATTTTCTAGCTACAAGGACGCAGACAGGCCTCATAAAGACCACCTGACAGACACTATACTAGTACGATCGATTATATCTATCTCTTACACCTTTGCTTTTTTGGTCCAGGCTTGGATTTATCATCGACTTTCTTTCAAAAGCAACCCTTATCGGATTCATGGCTGGTGCTGCTATTATTGTCTCTCTTCAGCAACTTAAGAGCCTTCTTGGCATCACTCATTTCACTAAGAAAATGGGCATAGTTCCTGTCTTGACTTCTGTTTTCCACAACACACATGAGGTTCATTACCTTTCTTTAATTTCTCTATAATAACGTTTACTACTTCACCTACGTACTAATTAAACTCTATGTCAACCATCACACAATTACCAACTAATCAAATTTTCACGTACTCGCACCACATAATCCTTAACATACATATATAATCCATCATTTGTAACTAGATATTCGGCGACTATTTAATTATAAAATAAAATAAATTGTATAATTTAGCATGATCAAAATGATCCCTATTCTCACTTTGCCCCCCTTGCCTGAAAGTAGATTTATTGCCTTTTTGCCAAGAAAACAAAAGGACAGAACAAATAAAAGTATGTGAAGACAATTATGCACATGCTGACACGTTGCTGTTGTCTGAAATATATATTTATTACTTTTTAATCTCTATAATTACTTTTTCTTTTCAATGGATAAGGAACCCATAAATTTTAACTAATCCAAATTCTAACCTTTTTACTTCTCTCTGATTTATGCGCAGTGGTCATGGCAAACTATTCTCATGGGATTTTGCTTCCTGGTGTTCCTTCTTTTGACTAGACATATTGTACGTTTTCCTCCATACACACTCGATTTCTTTCTACTTTATTTATTTTTTCTGATATGGTGTGGGATGAAATAATGGTACGTGTAGCATCTTTTTGGACTGCTTCGCTGCTTAGACAAATTTTACATTTGTCATGAAATACAAAAAGGCCAGTTAATATGTGAGATGTGGATAGTCGTTAATTTGTTTTATACTATGTCGTTTGGCATAACTCAAATTAAATCCTTAATTACTGAGCTTGTTGCAATAATCACTTTAGATAATTAATTAAGGACAGACCCCCCCTCTAGATTTGCAACTCTTGAACCCGTGAACCAACTCATGACCTGAAGAAATCTTTAGTAAATTGGTTATTATTACTGTTTCTTTGTCCTCCATAAACTGTAATTTTGCCTCTATTACTTTGGATCAGTTTCTACTAAGTAATTATGAATAAAGAGAAGGAAGTATGTAAAACACAAAGAGCTTAGTCACTGCAGTTGGAACTGATAATGAACGTACTAAAAAATGTTTTGGCCAAGATCAATGAGTTGAATGATATTCATGATTTGCTATCATTGTATCAGTGATAATATCATATAATAACGGATAATATAAGGAATCAGACAATTTTCTTGGATCGGCACCTGGCTGATCCACGTACATATCGACCTATACTTTGAACCATGTTATGAACCGATAGAGTTATGATATCCCTGTGTTTTGATGTGTGGTGCTGCTTATGCAGAGCATGAAGAAACCAAAGCTATTCTGGGTGTCAGCTGGAGCACCTCTACTTTCTGTTATCCTCTCAACTCTGCTGGTTTTTGCATTCAAAGCTCAAAATCATGGCATCAGCGTTGTACGTTCCCACACTCGGTTGTATATCCTTGTTTGCATTCTCTTCCGCTCTTTCTAATGTTGCGTTTTCTCAAATCAGATTGGGAAACTACAAGAAGGCTTGAATCCTCCATCATGGAACATGTTGCATTTTCACGGTAGCTACTTGGGACTTGTAATGAAAACAGGTCTTGTCACTGGTATCATTTCACTTACAGTAAGTAACTCTTCCATCTCAACTTAATTTTCCTTCAAAGAATAGGATAAAAGTTTATGTAGCTTTCCATCTTATTTAAACGAAGATTTTGTGAAACAGGAAGGGATTGCAGTTGGAAGGACGTTTGCAGCATTGAAGAACTATCAGGTGGATGGAAACAAGGAGATGATTGCTATCGGACTAATGAATATAGTTGGCTCGTCCACTTCTTGCTATGTCACAACAGGTCCTCTTTTACCACAAATCCATACTCTTAATCATGTTTCTTCCACAGATGGATCGCCAGATCAATTTTGACTGATATGAGTGGTAAATTCAGGTGCTTTTTCAAGATCGGCTGTGAATCACAACGCAGGGTGCAAAACTGCAGTTTCTAACATAATCATGGCAGTGACGGTCATGGTAACTCTCCTCTTCCTCATGCCACTCTTTCAGTACACACCAAATGTCGTGCTGGGGGCAATCATCGTCACTGCAGTAGTAGGCCTTATCGACATTCCTGCTGCCTGCCAAATTTGGAAGATCGACAAATTTGATTTTCTTGTGATGCTGTGTGCATTCTTGGGAGTCCTCTTCATCTCTGTCCAGGAGGGCCTAGCCATTGCGGTAAATTATCTCATTCTTTACCATCACTACAAAATTCTCTTTATACTTAATTCATCGAATGGTAAATCAAGCTAAAAGTGATCAATGACTATAACGTACAGGTAGGAATATCAGTTTTCAAGGTTCTGCTGCAAATCACAAGGCCTAAAACTGTGATGTTGGGAAACATACCCGGTACAGACATTTATCGCAATCTTCACCAATACAAAGAAGCTGTCAGTGTCCCCGGATTCCTAATTCTGAGTATTGAAGCTCCAATTAACTTTGCTAATACCACTTATCTTAAGGAAAGGTTGGTTTGCTCAATCCTACTTTAGTAAAAAAAATTCCCATCTTACATGACTTTTCACGTATTTTGTTGTTTGTCAGAATTACAAGATGGATAGAAGAATATGAAACAGAGGATGCAAATGCTAAAAAGAAGTCTGGAGTTAAGTTTGTGATTCTTGACTTGTCTGGTGAGTTTAAAAGTGATTTCAATGTCTACATGATCATCTCTTTTATTACAGAGCTAAAAAGTGTTGATAACCCTTTTCAGCTGTGAGCGCAATTGATACAAATGGAGTCTCATTCTTCAAAGATTTGAAGATGGCATTGGAAAAGAAGAACTTGGAGGCAAGTCATAGAACAACACTTGTTATCAGTAAATTCCCATTGCTTATATAACTATGGCCACAACCTGATTTTGTTAAAAAATGTTCACAGCTTGTGTTGGTGAATCCACTTGGTGAGGTGATAGAAAAGTTGCAACGGGCCGACGACGCGAAAGAATTAGCAAGACCTGATTATTTGTTCTTGACAGTTGGGGAAGCAGTAGCTGCCCTTCTGTCAACAGTGAAGAGCCATGCATCTAATTATGTATGATCAGAGGCCTAATTAATTATTATACCAATAATTTTCCTTTTTGTCTTTCGGCCGTCAAATGAAAGCTTTCCATGACGAGGAAACATTTACGTCTAGTTTGAGATGTCTGTCATGCAAAATGTTTTCCAGGTCTTTCTAAGTTGTATGTATGTTGTTGTTAGTTCAAATCCGTGGGCTAAGCCCAATTATTTTTTCGCTAAAGTTCATGGTGGGCTGAATCTCTGAGTTAACGATGGCCCAATTTGATATGGACACAGCCCATGGGCTTCGTTTCGTAAATATAATCTATGCTGTTACTATAATGTGATGTAGTGTAATAGCTGATCTGGATTCGGAAATCGGGAATAGCATAACCGGGTCATAAAAGGATCCGCTTCACTTGTAAGCTGAAAACTGAAAACAGTAGCACTACTGAATTTCTGATTTTAATTCACAAGTCAAAATCACACACTCACGCGAGAGACAATGGGGACGTGCAATACAAACAGCGACGAATCAAGCTGCCAGAAGTACGGCGTCCCTCCCGCTGCCGCCGTAGGATAAGATAGTTCCTTGGAATCTGTGGAGAAAGTGGAAGCGGCATTCCTAGTGCTCTCTCCTACCTTCCTTATGAATCCAATTCCCTTTTAGATCGGCCCGTAAGCTTGCCGATCAATATTCCCGTGCGCGTACACATAGTTTAATGCCGTATGTGTGTATGTATCTATGAATATATGGTGGTTGTGATTCATGTTTCATTTATTGTTATTTGATTTATATTTGTAATTTTGAAGCTTGGAGATTGATTTGTAACTTTGAGGAAAATATATTGCCATCTTTGGGCTTCTTTTCTGTCTTCAAACAACATGAAGTCTGGAGCTATTACCTTATGAGAAAGCTCTGTAATTTTCAACTTCACATGTTTTAGTGCGACCGTTTCTAAGAGAACCGAGGCAAGATTGTTCTTATTACTAAAAATAAATAGTTTATCGAAACTAAAGGAAGATTTGTTGCTATTATTGCTGATACCTACATTAACTTCTTTTGTATTGGGAGTTAAGCATGAATATGCTTTTTCTGGTATAGAGAATGCTATGCATCTCCTGTATGGCTATTCCATTGTCTTACGCTAGTGAAAGACTGAAACTGCTACTTTAGTTTTTCGCCTTAAATAATAAAGTTGCAATTTTTATCTCTATAAAGTGGCAAAATAGGAACTGGAAGTAATTTGCCATACAGAATAGTGTGTCATGGAGGAGAAGGTGTTATTTGTTCATTGCCCAAAGTTAGGTACTTTCTCCCCTATTATGCATTGAGGCGTGACATTCATGTCTAATCTTACAATTATATCTTTCCAAATCCTGGAGGAATTGACCTCATGTTTATCATGTGGGAGTCTCTAATCAGAGGGGCCGCGGCTCCATTCAGCTTCCACAATACTCAAACCGTCATATGACAAGTATATTAACTATATTGGTGTGTTTTCCATGGCACTACTCTGTAGCTACAGGGACATTCAAGGTGAAATCATATCACATATGAGAGAGCACTCATGATCATTCTTTTCTTGTCTTCTTAGCCAGTCTGGCCAATTCCTTGTGGGATAGAACATATGCTAAGAATGCATTTTTCTACCAGTGTTCAAGCTATATTCTCAGTAAATAATTCGAAGCCCCTAATTGTTCATGCATTGTGGTTTCTAAATATTTAATGCTCAAGCAGATAAGTAGGGCCAAACTTTTAACTACTGATGTAATGAACCGAGATACACTTTCTTGTTAAATACTATTATCTGCAAAAGTACAGAATTTTGTTAGGTAGCATAACAGTGTCCGTCCAATAGATTTTTGTTCATACAAGTTACTGGTGAAGCTTAGTTATGTTCTCACAGTTATTTGGATTGATATGTAGATGGTCTGAACGGGATGCTGCCACAGGACAAGCATACTATGTGCCTTAGCTCATCTGACATAGCCCTTGAGAAATTGAAAGATGTTGGACAACAATTGGCAACGACCTTTAACAATGAGGGAACTTACTTGCTGTTGGGGGTGAAGATTATATTTCAGCTTCCATTTAATCGTGTATAATCTAATTAATGCACTTAAAATGTTGGATGCAATTCGTTATATATAATGAAGCATTGATTTAATTGCTATTGTTATCTCATGCAGCCCTGACTGGAAGTTTCTGGTCTCCACGGGAAGTGGCCTGGAAGGATTTGAACTGTAAAGAATCAACATCAGTAGCTTCTCTACCGAAGGAAAATGTAACCTTTCTTTGAAAATGTTCTGGACTAGAAAACATTTATTTGTTGCCAATACAATAAAAGAATCTTATCTCGTGGGTTATGATTTATGAACATGCTCTCACAACATTTGCATTTTCTTTGTTTTCTAATGCTTCTGCCTAGATTGCAATTGAATATGTCATGACTTTCTTCATTAATAGTCATTGATTTTCTTTCTCTCATTACTGTGGTTCGGCTGCTAGTTATAAAATAGAGATGTTAAGTTTCTACTGAAATTAACCTAGTAGAACTGAGCGACCCTTATGATTGAGCAATACCTAGTATAATTAAGTATATAGTTGAAGTTATCTTCAACATATTATTGCCTCCTTTCTATAACTTCATTCAACTGATAACCATGCAGAGGATCAATTCAAGGGGACATTTTGATTATTAGTCCTGCCAGTATGCGGGTGCAGACTTTCATCAGGAATGCACGTATGGGGCTCGTGACAGAACTAGCATTTTCACAACATTCGAGGTATTGAATTCTTGTGCATGTCTCTGTACCATTCAAGTCACTTTAGCATACAAATTATAACTGCTGTCAAATTATGTGGTTTGAGCAGGGCTTTGGTCTCTGCATCCCTGGATTCAAGTACATGGGTGACATTAATCAAGGATAAGAAGGGAGATAGTATGAATGGTTCTTATCTTCTATATTAGAAAATAATATTAGCAGTTGACTGGCTTAGTTTTGTCGCTAGTTAGCTAGTAAACGCACCTCGGACAACCAGCATGAGTATTTTAGTGTAATTAGAATGACGTATTTTTCGTTTCTGAAAGCCTTCTACTGCAATTAGATATACTTATGTTTGAATTTGTATGTTTTCTCAGCTCCAACCGAATGAACCCCAGTATAAGAATCTAAAACACTCAAAGTTCTTTCCCCTTGCTTCTTACTTAATATAACTTTGCAGGAACGAGCCTTTGGATCATCCTGTTGATCATTTTACTTGCTGTTGCTGTATATTTTGCTAAAGCAAAGGATCTTACCTGTGAACCCACAACTTCGCCATGTAGTTCCCTGGACAAGTTTGCAACTAGTCGGTCTCTTGTAGCTTATATATTCGGTTCTCGGATTTGGTGGTGATACTCTTGTGGGCAGTGGAAGGATTGACAAGCTGTGGAGTAGTGACTTGTTTATCCACAATTATCTTTTTCTGTGACTGTGAGCTGAGTTGAAATAAATATTAATAGCAAACGATTTCTCAATTGGCATGAAATGGTATTCTTTATATTTCCTTGACAGCTGCCCTGCCAGGGTGCGAAATAACAGGGATATAACCTTCTAATTTATTTGTACTGGAGTTCTGTATTTTGGGAGGATGAACAGTACAAACTTATTGGATGAAACTGTGGAACTTGGCATTATGATCCAACTTGGAGACAGATAACCGCAAAAATTAGCTGAATGTTAGATTCAATTATGCATATAAGAAATAAGTCAAATGGCTCTAGATTATTACTATAAGGTATAAAATTTATATTAAGTTCAAATCTATCAAAACTAATCTAATAATACTCAAATATTTAAAAATCTTTAATAATAATCAATTAAATTAAAAAATGAAAAAACTATACAGAAGAACAGCCAAGAGTATAGGAAGAAGACAAAACAGTGACAGGAAAAAAAAAAAGGCAGACTTTTCAGAATCTAAGGTTGGCACCTGAATGAAAGAGGGCATGATCATATGCTTCCTTCCTATCTTTTTTACATTAATAAATTAAAAAACACAGTACTGCTACAATCATAATAGTAATAATAATAATAATAATAATAATAATAATAATAATAATAATATATAACATGAAAGTGAAGAGAGAAAAAGGCAATGAATGAGAGAGAGTATAAGATTCTTCTTTCCATTAACTCCTCAAAATGTCAACGCCTTCTCCTTTCTGCCCACTTTTCCCCTTTTTCTCCTCTTCTTCTTTCTCTTCTTCTTCTTTCCTTTTTCCCCTCTTTTCTCCACTCTTCCCCACTTCCATTCTGATTGGATGTCGCGCCTGCATATATATCCACACTACTTCACACTTCATAATATATATATATATATATATCTCCATTCATTAGATATATGAAAAAGTTGTGTCTTGATTGAAACTAGCAAACTTCATTGTGCCATTATTCCAAATCATGCCAAACCCATAAGTGATTTAATATGTATACATCCACTATTTATTGGAATATTAATGATAGCAAAATTATGATAAATTATTATAATTAAATTAAGTTCGTGCATAACACATCACACCATAGTTATGTAATATTGAAAAAAGATCCCATTATTCTATTTTTTCTTTTGAAAAAAAAAATTCTATGTCGTATGCACTCGAAAATAGAACTTAAAAGATTTACTATCATAACTAAATAAATGCATGGGATGTGGAGATTATCAACATAATAATAGGAGAAAACAATGTTAACAATATTAAATATCATACTTATTTCATGTTTATCCTATGATTTTCAACTTTAAAAAGGAGAATTATCTTCTTTACCTGCACTCTTATTAACTTTCTCAACGGGAATTAGAAAATCTTGATCCATCATTAGGATTTAGGACAATGAATGACATCTCAGGATAACATTATCTGAGCTCCTCAACACCAAATCTTTCCTCCACTATGTACATGTTATGTAAATATATATTATTTATTTATTTTTTTTTAAAAGAAAAGAAAAACTAGAATTGAATGCGCACGATAAGCACAGACAAGAAAAGCAGAAAAAGTCTTTTAAGTCTCAACGCACTCCACGTCATCATCACCTCATTCTTACACACACACTACACACACTAACACACTGCATATGAATGTGTTTGACTTTCAGCTCTAAAGTGATATTCTGATAGTGATTTGCATTCTCTCTCAGAAAATTCTCTTCTCTCTCTCTCTCAGCTCTCCCTTTCTTTCAACTGAATTTCTAGAGCAAAAATCAATGGAGGGTCTGCCCTCTGGTTACCGCCCCAACGTCGGCGTCTGTCTCATCAATGATGATAACATGGTACCAGAATAACACTATTTTTATGCTTTCTTGATTCAGTTTTTGGTTTGGTTTTCATGCGGTTATCAATTATTTGAGAGTGACCACTACATTTTTCTTTTTCTTTTCTTCTTCTCTACCAAAAATTTTCGATTTATCGCTTGTTTTTGTAATCAAAATGCAATCTTTCTTTCCGGGTTCTGTGTGATTAAGAACAATGAGGGCATGGTTAGATTTCTTTTTAATTTTTCTGTTGTAGTTTTTAAGCTAAAATAAACATATTCTTACATATATTATGTTTTTTTATCTAATTGGCACCTCAATCTTTTTTTACTTTTTCTAATACTAATACGATTACTATGTTTCTTGTTTGTTAATCTCATAATTTCTTAACTTATTTATTCAAATCATGCTTCAGGTTTTACAGACTCTTTCGTGATATAATAATTGAGCATCTCTTCTTTCTTTCTTCTTCTTTTTGGTATTTTTTTCCTGTTATTTTTCTTTCTTATTTAATCTATGCTACTGGTTGAATTGGTTGTTTTTTCTCTTTGCCTTGGAGATCTATGCTAATAGGTAGTTAATAGGAAATTTTTAGATTTATCTTGAGCATAAATTTGGCGTAGGAGTGACAACCCAAATAAATGAGGTTTGAAACTGAAAA
This sequence comes from Sesamum alatum, assembly GCA_034509735.1. Lineage (NCBI taxonomy): Eukaryota > Viridiplantae > Streptophyta > Magnoliopsida > Lamiales > Pedaliaceae > Sesamum > Sesamum alatum. The sequence continues at coordinate 42,026,774 of JACGWO010000004.1, read as the reverse complement.
ATTGCTGTGAAGTAATTATGTTTTTTTTCCTATAAAAACTGTAATTGGATCTGCAAGCAACCTCAACAATTTTTTGCAATTTGCTTCCAGGTGTTTGTGGCTTCTAAACTGAATGTTCCTGGAGCATGGCAGATGCCTCAGGTAATGTCACTGTAGGGATTCTTAACTCATTCGTTGTAAGAATTTTGTAGGCCAAACTACCATATGAATCCCTTATTCAAACTTTTCTTTCTTTTTTAAATGCTGGTTTTGTTGGTATTTTATGCTTTTTTGCATGGAGTGGCTGGTAAATCGGATTTTATAGTAGTTAAGTCTTCAAAGATATAAATTCATTTCAAATTCCAAATGCTTCATCATGATGAAAGCTAGACGAAGCATGGTACTTGGTCGTAAAAATGAACTTTCATATACATACTTGTCAGGGAGGTATTGAAGAAGGTGAGGACCCAAGGTCTGCAGCAATCAGAGAATTGAGGGAGGAAACTGGAGTATTGTCTGCTGAAATAATAGATGAGGTCTGTCTCATATGATGTTTCCCGCCCTCATCTTTCTTCGATGTTTGCTTTGCTTGGAAACATGTCTGTATTCTCTTTCTATGTGCTTTTGTACCAACGGCAATCAAAATTTGGTCTTTTTATTCTTTCCACTTCTGTTTTCTATTCATGTTCATTTAGAATATTGGGAGAATAGCCTTCAAATGTGCTTTTTCTCACTGCTGAGATCAATGTTTTTATATCGAACTAAAGTTCTGTGTGATCGCTACTTGACTAAGAACTGAACTACCAATGTTAATAATTGGCTTCGCAACCCAAAACGACCTGTGTATTTATTTCTAAGAAGTCTTATGAATTATCAGGTTCCTGGATGGTTGACCTATGACTTCCCCCCTGCTGTGAAGGCAAAAGTGAATCGTCTTTGGCGAGGAGAATGGCATGGACAGGCACAAAAATGGTTAGTGTATGACTGACTGATGTTCTATGCCGTCAATACCATGCTATAAAGTATATGCATGCATGCTAACTTTGATTGAGATGGAATCCCCAAAAAGACATGATGTCAGGAAATTATTATATCGCGTGATCTTTCCGCCTGCCAGATGATTAACTGCCTACGATGACTGTGATCTGATAACCATAAATGTAAACTTGTAATTTAGCTAACGTGTGTGTTGTCCAAATGAGATGTGTCCGTTTCTTGGCATCCATGCTTTCACCTCCTTCTTTTAAGTTCGGTCTTTTATTGGCATTTCATTTGGTGCATTCCCATGAGACCGTGAAGGTGACGTAGTTTGGATTTCAAAACCTACAAAGAAGACTTCGGGTGGTTGCTAGTTGATATAAACCGGCCAATAGAAAACTTATCCATCCTCATGGTTGCTAAAAAAATGTTATAGATACAAAGCAGCCAGGTTATACAACGGCCAGGACTTAGTTGTTGGTTTATTGAGCATCACTTATTCAGAATTTTTCCTCTCTTTTTATGCAACATGACCTGATGTTTGTGATAGTAATTATGTTGACGATAGTAATAATAAAAGAATGGTTCTGATAAGATGAAGAATCAACAACTTCCTTATGTGCTGGAATATAACAATTAGCACAATGGTGCAGCTAATATTCCGTCCAATGAATTAGAGTTACCATTCTAGCGAAGAGGAGCCACAACCCATGTATAAGCATAAATATGCTTTCCAATTCCATGAATGCAGCCAATGATGAAAGCATGCGAGTTCTGGTCTAGGTTATTACGTTAATTAGGACCAAACAGACAGAATTTGGTTTGCTTCTTTAATAAATTTAAGCAATATATTTACTACAAAAAAGTTCCTCTACGATCTTATTTACGTCAAAGTTTTACTTCTTGATGTAGATTTAGAACTTTTCTTTTAATGTGTAAATATGTAATGTATCTGATATACTAGTTGAAATGTTCTTTCATCAGCTAATAGGTCTTAAAAGCTGTAACCATCTTCAAAAGGCAGTTGAATACTTCAAATGAGTAGGCAGATTTAAGCCATGGCCTGAATGCTTTAGGATACAAATTATGCATCTATTCAGCTTGGCATATTGTAAACCTTGTTCTTTGAAGTCTCATTTGCTTTCATTATCTTAAAAAAAAACGCATAATCAGGATTCATGCCGGAATGCTCTTTCTTGAAGTTAAATATTCAAGAGACAACAATTATCCGCTACTTGACAAATGGAAAAGAACCATTACTTCAAATCTGAAGATACAAGCCTCTGCAGTTTGTACCGAATACCATGCTTGCATGCACATATTCTCCCAATTTAATTACGTTAGCACTTGGGTGATTAATGGTGCCATTTTCGCCAATAGAAAATAAGATGACGAATAACTTGGATAATTTACAGGTTTCTGATGAGATTGACAGCAGATGAGAGTGAGATCAACTTTGGCGAAACAGATAAAGAATTCTCGGAATGGAAATGGGCTACCCCAGAAGAAGTCATTGAGCAGGTATTCTTTCTAAATATCCTGGATTTTGCCATTATCCGTATCAAGAAGCTAAAATTCCCTTAATTTTGAGCTCAACCAGGCTGTGGACTACAAGAGGCCAACGTACGAGGAAGTTGTGAAAACCTTCAGGCCTCACTTCAACTCAGGAAAAGCTACAAAGTGCTATTCTACAAAATGGTGAATAATAACAACACCACAGCATGTGGTGGTTTGCAGGTCTTCTTTCTTTTTGTTTCTTCTCGTTGTCATGGACTCCTCGCTATCTATAGTCGCAGCAGTACTTGGACTCAGTTGTAAATGTATATGGGGATCAAAACTTTGAGATTAGGCGTTTATTTCTAATTAATAAAATGGTTCTTCAAGAATCTAATGCTTTTTTTTTTTTTCTCCTGATTTCTTGTCATAGTTGCTATTTTAGTTCATCTCTCCGGTTGGATTTGTCTAGCGGCTAACACTTGTTTGTGTTGAGACTCAGAAAAGAAGAGCTGATTTGCATGTTCTTCTCCATAGTTCATTCTTGAAATTAGGCATGACTATAAACATTATTAAAAGCACGCCTTCGCTGCAACGGAACTGACAGACGAGCACGATTATGATCAACTGAGATAAATATAAGGATGATTAATACTTGGAGTTCCATGAAAAAAAAAAAAGGGAAAAATCTTACCTAAATTAGGTCTGATCGAATCACATTGATTGTTTTCCTTAAATTGTATATCAATAACAAAATACATGAATAAATTGGAGTTTAGAAGGTAATATGTGGGTGAGGTTGAGTTCATTTCCCACTCAATCAAACACTTGTTAACATTTTAAAATTTTTTGTGTTCACAAACAATGATTAATGATATAATCATGTCAATTTTTTTATAGAGTTAAACATGTCTTTCGATCGATAATATAATTAATTTACTCAACTTTCTAATTTTACATTAACTAATAAATTTATTTTTTTTCTTTTGTTTAATATAATATATTAATTTATATATCTTATTCTATTTATATTAATATATTTTTAAAATATCAAAAAAATATTTATTATATACAAATAAAAATCACGTAGCAAAAGGGATAATAATAAAAAGAAATAAACACATATTAGATTACTCTATATTTTCAATTTATTTTCTCCAAACACAAATCCACAAAATTAAAAAAAAAAAAAAAAAGTTTCTTAAACTGCGGGTACGTACTAAGCAGTACTCCGCCATCCACTAGAATCACACGATGAAAGAGAAGACTAGCTTTAGATAACTAAAAAATAAAAAAATTCTTAAAAATAAAAGTAAATTTATATTTGCGTTACTAATAATTTTAAGTTTTACATTTAAAAATAATAAATATGTGGAGCTCCACAAGAAAGTAGAAATAAAACAGGACAAGAATTTGACACACAGTCAACTGAAACTCCACTCTGAAATGGACAACCCCAAACCACCAGCATCACCACCACCACCTGCAACGACCACCGCCCCCGGCAACCACCATGCACTGGAGAACCTCAAATCTCTGCTAATGAAGTGCGCCATAGCCTCAACCCCAGCTAAATCACTCACCCTTCCACAGAAAACCTTCATCGAGAAGCGCATTCAAGATTTCTTCCCTACTATTCATACCCCTGATCACCCACCTTATGCTTGGGTACTTGCTCCTCAAAAATCTTCTCCTTTTTCCTCCTTTCTAGCTCATTCTGCCCAAAACTGCCCTCTACGGTCTGAAGCATGCATTTTGATGATATCTTGCTCTGCTTGTTCTGATATTTGGGCTGATTCTTGATTTGGAAAAGCTTTAGGCTGGTGATGGTATTTTGGGTTCTTTTCACTGATTGCATGTCCATTTTCTTGCTTGGTTGTGGCTGTACAAAGTGATTTTACAATCACATTTTAGTTCGTCTTCGCCCACCCACCCCCCAAGAAAGAAAATGAAAGAAAAAAACTCTTCTCTTCTATCTTTTATACATTGTTCTCTTCCAGCACTGCAAATGGGGGCATCCAGCTTCAACCCCTATCTGTCTCCTTTTGGCTCATGGGCTGATTTCTTGCTTCTCCTAGTCTTTAGTTGGGATGGTTATTGGTTAGTCAAATGCCATTATTTTCAGCAATGTGCAACTTGTGTTGGGCTAGTTAGAAATTTGTACCATGTCCTATCTGTTATTTCTGTAACCTTACATATGATACATATATGTATATATATTTCTGAACATATTTTGCGGAGATGTTTTCCACACATGGTTTGATGAAGAAATTCTTAGACCCATATGTCCGCCAGGGCCACTTATATTGCTTGACACAAGTTGGTTTCAGGATGGATTTCTAGACCTTTGTTTCTTGAATTCTTTTTCTTGTGTGTGCTAATACCAATAGCATGCCATAATTTATCTTGTGAACTGTTGAATAATAACTGAAATGCGAGCTGTTCTTATCTGTAAGTTACTTTTTTCTGCAGATGATTGAGAATGCAATTAAACAGTTGAATGAGGAAGGGGGTTCCAATGAGGAGGCAATATCCAAGTTTATTTTAGAACAATACCATGACTTGCCTTGGTCTCATGCTGCTTTACTTAAGCACCACCTGAAGAAGCTCTCTGAAAGTGGTAATCTTGTTGAGGTTCATGATGGGTGTTATTTGATTGGTAAAGCAAGCATCACACTGAATCGGGCTTCTAAGCATACTCAGACCCTTACGTATACGAGAAGCCCTAGCCCTAGCCTTAGCCCCAGCCCCAGCCCCAGCCCCAGCCCCAGCCCCAGCTCCAGCTCCAGCTCCAGCTCGAGTTCCACATATGAATCTTCCACGTCTAGCTCCTGTCATAGTTTTAGCCTCAAGGGGAAGGGAAGAAAGAGGAAGAGGAATCATAAGAGGAAATGGAGTCAAAGACGGAAACAAAATGCTAGAGGAATAAAGATTCATCATAAGTATAAAGAAGTCCGGAATCGGGGTCGGGGTCGGGGTCGGGGTAGGGCTAGGGGTAGAGGTCGAGGCCGTGGTAGAGGTCGTGGTCGAGTTAGCAGTAGGGGCTGCGGTCGTGGTCGAGGTCGAGGTTGGGACTGCAGCTATGATCTACCTTGTGAGGAGAACATGATGACAGAAGTGGATGTGGTTCAAGTAGAAGATGAATTGTGCATGGGCAGAAAGGAAGCAATAGAAATACAATATATAATGGTAGAAGATGAAGTGACTGATGAAGATATTCAAGGGAATCACGATTCAGTTGATATTGAGGGTCAAGCAGAACAAAGTGCTACAGTGGTTGAGATTGAGCCTCTGGAACAGGAATATAGAGTTAATGAAGAAAGAATTGAGACCCTGCAACAAGAAAAGGTAGGCAGTGGTGATGATATCTCTATATCTAGTACTATTCCTTGGTCATGTAGGAAAAAACGGATTAATGAGCAGGGGAATGAAAAACTTGGGCCACAACAGAGGAGCATTCACTCAGAGTATACACCTCTGACTGGGAGCAGACGGGGAAGATTTTGTAAGACAGATATGCAAATGACAGAAACTGGAAAGAACATGGAACCACGGGGGGCAACTCAGAGAGAAGCTCTGATGGGGGAAAAAAAACGAAAGAATGAGGAACAGAGTCGACTACAAGAAGACCAGTGGTACCGCCGCAGCACTGAAGTCTGCCTCATCAATGATGAGAATATGGTATTGAAAGAAATTGTTTATTTAAATGTTTAATTGACAACGAATGTGTTTTCCTGTTTCAAATTCCAGTAGAATAGCTTTGAATCAGCACTTAGTCTGCTGAAACTAATAGGGTTACATGGAACTATATCTGATCTTAATAGTTTATAGTTGTGGTCCCTATTGACTAATTTGTCGAAATGAACTGCTATATCTATCTTTACATTGAGAACCAAAAGGAATTCAGTAGCTCTATTGAAGTCTTATTAATTATCAGGTTCCAGAATGGTTGACCTGTGAATTTCCACCGGCTGAGAAGTTAAACATGATGGAAGAAGAAATTGGGCAGGTGGGTCAAGTGGAACCACATGAGGAAGACATGATGGACGATCTCATTGAAGAAGTGTATATGGAACTCATGGAAGCAGCAGAAATACAAGATCTAATGGTGGATGATGAATCAGCTATGGGGAATCTTCAAAGAGTTGACCATCATCAAGTACAAGTACACCAAGATTCAGTCAGTGTTGAAGGTCAAGCAGAACCAAGCGCTATGGTGATCGAGGTTGAGCCTCAGCAACAAGATAACATAGTCAGTCAAGAAAAAATTGGAACAGAGCAACGAAATGTTGGGGGAGATACTAGTCCTAGACCTCATGGTACTCGTTCTCATAGCAAAATGCTAATCAGTGAGCAGGGGCAGGAGCAGGGGAGCAAAAGAATTACGGTGCAAAAGAGAAGTATTCAGTCAAAGCATACACCTCACACTGGGAGGAGAAGGGGGAGACCTAGTAAGAATGGTTTGCAGATGGAAGAAACTAGAGAGCTCATGGAACTGCTAGAGGCAACTGAGATAGGAGCTTTGATGGAGGAAAATAAACTGGACACTGGGGAACAAAATCAATTCAAAGAAAACCTAAACGCTCAGATTGAAATACAAGATCACACTGAAGGAATGCAACATCATAAAATCAATCAGCAAATCCCAGTTGATCAAGTGTGTCAAACAAATGATGTTGAACCTCAAGAACAAGAATATAAATTCACTGATGATCTGAACGAACAGCAGATACAAGAGAGTACATCTGGCATACCTGCTGGAGCTAAGGTGGTTTCGGAACAGAACCACAAAGGAGACCAAGGTAGTTGCATTGAAGAGCAAAACCATGCACAGATACAGCTGCAAGAGAATAAAGGAGCAAATGCAGGACTAATTCAGCTGAAAGAACACAAAGATGAGAGGGTCAATGGGCTGAATCACACAGCAGGGATACAAGATTCTGTTAGTGAGAAGAGTTCAAAACATCAAGCTAGTGTAAGGAGTAATGTTGACCAGCAAAATCGAGAATACCATGTTGATGACTACCTCGGTGAACAACAGTTCGGAGAGAACGAGCATAGTAGAAACCCCGTTCTAAAGGAGGTGATCAGGAAACAAGTTCAGCAACTGGTACTTGGTGAGCTGCAAAAACAAGAGTTGATTCAGCCACAAGATCAACTCAAAGGGGGACAAGTGGAAGTAGCTGGAGAAAAAAGCATTTCTGAAGGAGACTGTCCCTTGATTGAAGAAGAAAATCCCATCAAGAAGTCATTTGAAGAAGTTCCTGAAGAACAAAATCTGCAGATTGAACAACCAGAAGCAATCACTGAGCAAAATCAACCTGAAGAATTGCATTGCATTTTTGTTGACAGAGACCAAAAAGAGAATGATGAGTTCAAACATTGTCATGAACCGAGGAAACTTGAGAAAGATAACAATGAAGAGAACTGTCACTCTGGGAAAACACAAGCTGACGAACATCCTCATAAACAGCAGAATGAGGATCAAATTCAGCAAATAGAACACATAACAAGATCCTTTTCAGAACAACCAGTGGAAATTGCTGAACATGATCAACCAATGGAAGAGTCTGAAAAGATGGGGACAGAGACATTAAAAGTGGAAGGTAATGCTGAACATGGCCAAAAGGTGATCCTTACTTTTGAAGAGACCTCTGGATCAATGATGCAAAACAAGCAGAAAAACATCTTGGGAAACATGGAGCAGCAAAATAGATGTGGAGACAGGAAATATCTTTCAGAGCATCAATCAGATGTGTTAAGTGTAGAGATGTCTACAGAAGTCAAATCAGTTGAAGATTCATCAATAGTAGAGTCCATGCAAAATCATAAGCAAACAGTGGAGAAGCCACAGCGTCGACAATTAATGCCCCGTCCCCCCAAATTCCAGCCAGATCAAACAGAAGAGAGATTTGATCTTCCAAGCGGAGAAAAGTCTTCAGAAAATAATCAGCGGCGTAAACTAAGGCCACGGCCTTCAAAAACTGAGTCCAACGAAACTGCAAATAGAGCTGGACCTGCTAGGCCTATGCTCCAGAAGCGGCAGGAACTGGGTGCTCGTAGAAGCTTAAAGCCCTGACCGACTAGGAACTTGAGGATTGCATAAAAGTTTGGTATCCAAGCATGGTATTCATTATAATTAAAATTCAATGTCGTGACATCCACATAAATGTTATGGTAACCATAATATTAGAATGTAAAACCCGTTTTCTAGGTGCTAATGGCATCCATTTAAGTTTCTGGTAAGAGGTATCGTGGCTACTTGTGGAGGTCATATGGATCCGGATTTGCTTTTGTTCCAGGCCATGGCTGCATCAGCAACTTCATTTCTTTTTTCTTCTGATTCCTATGCTCTTTTTTTAGCCTGTAGTTGTTTTCTAATTTCTTCTAATCACTGCTAGTAGAAAATGAAGCAGGTAAAAGAATGTTATGGTGAACCCATCATAAGGTCTTCGTTCTGTACATACACAATTCCCATCTTAATTGTGAATTTAGGTGTGATGTGGATATAATACTATATATTAAGGGAGAGCACCTCTTTGGTGTCTCTCCCATTTTTGGCCTTTTTATTTTTTTTGTTTTATTCTACTGAAAGAGCAGTGGAGAATACTCCATATGTGATGTTTTCTGTGATCAAGATTCTCACTTTTTACAGGCAGGAAATACCTGCTGTTGACAGTAGAATATGTTGGTTCTGTCCAGTATGACGATAATCTTGTAGTTTCTCTCAGTTTACTTGGACATTATTTCAGGTTTTGGAACGAGAAATCTTATATTGTGGATGTGCTACTGTTGTCCTTTAATTTCTTGTGGACTGCTTATCTCATGGCAGTTGGAAATGCTCTATCTGCGGGCGTTATAGCACAAAACCAAAAACACTTGTTTGTAATGACGTCCATTGCAGATTAGAAGGATACAATATCAAATATGGCAATCACTGGGGGCCATCTCTCAAACTCTATCTCCCTTTACCTTTTCCAGACTATGTGTTTGAGTCTCTTGACTTCGAATATGTGTGATTGACATTTTACTTTTAACACTGGTTTTAACATCCAGAAAAAAGAATAGCCTTGTCCAATTTAATCAGACGGCTGCTGTGTCTATGATCATGCAGAGGGCCCCTTCCTTGTGATGCAAATGGAAGATAGCTTGATGTGAGCATGGTGCATAATTTTCAGAGTCAGCCGCAGAGAAAGGTGGACAGCTTCTTTGCTTCTGAAGACTAACTGGAATGAAGTTGAAGCTACTCCCCTCAGGTCGGCATTTTGGCTGTGATAGACAATGCAATCTGATGTATTATCTGTAATTCTATGATAGATCATGCGCTTGTTTGCTTAAGTCTGTGTATTATCAGTAATTCTGTCATCGTGTACATAAGTAGATCAGACTCTGAGATATGATCTCTGTTAAACGAGGACGTTGGGCTGGTAATAACAGAACATTATGCTACTATCTCCGGTTTTTATGCTGCATGTGATGATGTAGCAATTTCTTTAATATAATGGAAGAAAGCTCATGTTTGGAATCTAAGTGTTGAGGCATGCATAAGGTTGGTTATCAAGGGTTGCCTTGGAAATTATGTTTAGCGCTTATAGTTGGTGTTATTTGATCAAAATTTAAATAGCAATGCCAATTAATTAACAAGTTGGCGGCGCGTCTGGTAATAGTTGGACGATCACGATTAATAGAAACAATCCGAACCAACACAAATCGGGTAACGAAATTAATATGCCATGTTCAACCAAAAAAGATTATGTATGAGTATAAATATAGGTCTCCACTTCAATTCCCAAACATTCCCCGGCGGCAGAATCTATAGTTAAGGAAAGCTTTCATCTATAGTGTCAGGATGATAGTGAGTTAAGGAAAAGTTTCCCAACTGTTAATCCTTCTCAAGTAGGAGTAGGACTAATATAATTGAACTACTGCTGCGTTTAGATGTCCATATACAACGTTGTAAACCCCAAGTCTTCTCCAGCATTATCCACAAAGCATGGACGCTCAAACACCTCAACCCTTTTCAGACAGCGAATCCCTTTTTCACAGTTCCACAAATCATGTCAAGCGAACGACGTCTGGCAAGAAAGCCATGGAAAAGTTTCGAGCACTTGTCTTCAAACTCGCCGAGGCCCAATCAGGCAAGCCCTTAACTGCAGCCGCCCAAACCCATGTCCGGAGTCGCTTAAACCAATTCTTTTCCCAGTATAGAACCCCTGACCACCCTCCCTATTCTCCGGTAACCACCATATATATGTGTCGTGTGTGTATGCGGGATTTTGCTCTTTATATGTGTTTGTTTTCATTTGATGCAAGTCATGACATTCATCGTCAAACCATGCAAGTCATGACATTCATCGTGAAACACAGAATTTCATGTACTATGTCCTGACCAGAGGGTAAATGTCAACCTATATATAAATAGACACACAGAGGAATATGCATTTTGTGTTGGAATTGTTTTATTTCTAAGTGATGTGTACGTTCTTCCTTTGACTACTTTCAGATGATAGAAAGGGCTCTTCGCGAGTTGAATGAGAAAGGATCTAGAGAAGAATCTATATCCCAGTTTCTGGAAAAAGAATACAATGGTTTGCCATGGGCGCATTCCACATTGTTAAAAGATCATCTTGGAGAACTCTGTGAATCTGGTGATATAGTTGTGACTCGTGGGACTCGTGGCAAAAGATATATGCTTGTTGGCAGTCTGAAAGCAACCTCAAGAAAAAGTAAGAGGAGGCCACCACTGAAGAAGAGGGAATATGGAACTGAAAGCCATGACTCTGATTATTTACCTGGAATTGTGACCAAACCTTAAACATTGAACATTTGCCGGAAGCCACTTGTATTCTCAAGGAGATCAAACCTTAAACGTGCAATCAAGAGAAAGACATCTGTTAGAAAATGGGTTGACGAACAGGACTGACCTGACTCACTAATTGAAAAGAATTGGAGGGAGTGGCGATGGAGAAACACCTCCAACTCCCTTGCCCCACAACTACACATGCACACACATTTTATTTCAGCAAATGAACCAAGGAAAGAGGTGCATGCAAAGACAGTGTGTGAAAGAGAGTATTTATGTAAAAATATTGAAGCCACGTTGGGAGCAACAGTGTGATCGATTGAAGTGCAAAGAATCGGATCAAAGCATTTGGATTGTGTATTCGAATTCTCTTCACTCGGTAAGAGGATTCAGGTTCGTTTGGAGCATTTTAAAGGGTGAAACGATTAGGATTATTATTGATAAAACTGATATAATCCGTTTTTAATTCCCGTCACGTTCTTCACAAGTTTCCTTGTATCGTACTTTGAATTATTCACGGGATTGCATTACAAGATTCACTGGTTAGAATTTTATATATTATCTAATGCAGCAGATTTAAAGCAATTTTGAGTAGAATAGATGCTTACGGAAACTATACGCTAATCAAGTCAAAAGGGGGAGAAGATTTCGCGGCCGCCGCTACTGGGTAAGCTACCTGAAGCTTATCAAAAAGTCTCCACCGACGAAGAGGTCAGCGGCCAGCCCACTTGCCCTCTCCTCCTCCAAAAAACACACACATACACACGGGTGTGTGTGGGGGGGAGGAATGGCAAAGGTGACCAGGATAAGATAAGGCTCACATTTCAAAGCACTGTTGCATAATTGCATTGAATGCAAATTTTTGTTGTCCTTTACTTTAACTGAATCGAAGTGGGGAAGGTGTATATGTATCTATTTTTTCTGGCCATATTTTATTGACCATTTCCTTTCAATTTCGACAATCCTCACGATCCATTGGCTCTTTGTTTATTTTTACTTTTCCTCCTTTTCGTGGGTTCTTCTCGACTTCACAAATTTAAGTGAATACCGAGGCACCGACAGTCACAAGTCACAAGCATTCATATGTCGGGAACTATATCTCTTTCATTCGCAGCATACATATCAAAATAGGTGCAGAAAAGAAATCTTGAAATCTTTCTTCCTGACTATTATATGGCCATAGAATTTTGGTGTTCAATTTTCTTTTCTAGTAACTTGCTAGTTCGCAGAAAGTCAGGGAAAGATCAAATCTTGAAATCGTTTAAGTATGATGTGTGGATAGAGAGTATTGAAGTATTCAATTTTCATGTATTGTAGATCACCTGTTCTCTGAAGAGCAGGAAGGGGGAAGAAAGGGATCTTGGGGTATGGTTTATGAGTCGTCTATTAGACACAAAATTTTGACATAATCAACTTTGCCCTTTTATGCATCTAAAAGACTATTTCCTTAATGTCAACTCATTTGTGTGTGAAGGGGCTATTTAACACAAGCAATATTTTAATTGGTTGTGAGAATTGCTTTCGTCCTTGCTTTTAAGCTGCCATTCTCCGGAGGCCTTGGAAAGGATATATATTCTATTTTTGCTTCTGGAGGAATTTTTTGGAATGATTCAGGTGAGCATTTTAATTTCTTTGATTTTTATGAGGTTTAGATCAGTTTTATGAGTTTTGGCTTAAAATTCATGATTTTTCTTTTCCCCTTTTGCTGGGCTCTCTTTTTTTCACATTTGAGTCTCGTATAAGTGAGATTTTTGTACATGTCTGCTTTTGATTTCCCCTGTTGATTGTTTATTTTGTCTCCTTTGTGGTGGAATTTTTCATTGTCTTATTGATTGGCTGTTATAATCTCATGTTTCTGTATTATAAAATCTGTGGATACTGGATCCCTGAGATTTTGTCACGGTGTAACTTTCAACAAAGGAAAAGAAAAAGAATCTGGTCGAGTTTTCCTTGTATACAAGGACACTTATTTCCTTTGAAGCTAGCATTTTTTCCTGTTCAATGAGGGGTGAAGAAGAGGGAGGGAAGTTGGCTTTTCTTTTTGTGTCTGGTTGTCCATATAATTCTTCGTTTTGGAGTAACTTAAACTAGCTAAGCAAATGAGGTTATGGGACCTTGAAATTTTCACTTAATGTGAACCTTAATAAGAGCCTTTTTACAGAACCAAAAAAACTATGTCGCTATAGATTGAACTCTGATGTTGGGCATTGTCACTGAAATTATTTTTTGCTGCTTCCTGGTATTTTAATAATCATAGTGTCAATTTCCTTCCCCTAGTCAGTATATGAAATTACTTAATTATTTTCCTATCTAAATGCAATGCATTGCTGATATTATTTTTGCCATGTCAGAACATGCCTTTCAAGGAGTTCTTCACAGAATATGGTGAAGCAAACTTATACGAGATTGAAGAGGTTGTTGGTAAGGGAAGTTATGGTGTGGTGGCTGCTGCAGTTGATACTCACACTGGAGAAAAGGTAGCTATAAAGAAGATCAGTGGTATTTTTGAGCATGTCTCTGAAGCGACTCGCATTCTTAGAGAAATCAAGCTCCTCCGGTTGCTTCGGCACCCAGACATTGTGGAAATAAAGCATATTATGCTGCCTCCATGTCGGAGAGAATTCAAGGACATATATGTTGTGTTCGAGTTGATGGAGACAGACCTTCACCATGTAATCAGGACAAATGATGATCTCACTCCTGGGCATCATCAGTTCTTTTTGTATCAGTTGCTTCGAGCTTTAAAATATATACATTCTGGTAGGCTTCTTCTTCAACTCATATTTCCTTTAGTTTCCTTGTGGTTTTATGCAGTTGATATGACTTACAAATATCCCTTTTTGCAGCAAATGTCTTCCATCGGGATTTGAAACCCAAAAACATACTTGCTAATGCAGACTGCAAGTTAAAGATTTGTGATTTTGGGCTAGCTCGTGCATCATTTGGTGATGCCCCATCTGCTGTGTTTTGGACTGTATGTCATTTTTGTAGAGATGTGAAGGATTCACATTGAATTCTCTAAATCTTTCAAAATGTTTTCTTAGTTTGAGGATCAGTAATCTTAGTGTTGTTGCTTATTACACATATTACTTAACACTATTGTACTCTTTTACTGAAATGCTGATTTTCTATAGGATTATGTGGCTACTCGGTGGTATCGTGCTCCTGAACTTTGTGGGTCCTTTTTCTCCAAAGTAAGATCCCATGTCTGCAGTTTAGAGTTTCCAAATACATGTTTGACTTTTTGTCTCCTACTTATTACCACTTTCATTATGTTGCTGATTGAACTAGTTTTCTTTGTTTTAGTTTGAAACATATAGGGCATGGTGGTTAATCTCCATCATTATCAAAATTTATCAGAAAAAGTAGTGCTTTACTGCTTGTTAGGTTGTGTGATGCTTGTTCTATTCTCTCTTCACAATAGTTTCTGTTGGGACTATGCTAATGGCACATATAAATTTGTGATTTCTCTCTTGCATTTTCAAAGATACATTGATTACTTGATTTGTTGGAGAATCTATAAGTAGGGGATACGAGTTCTGTTGTCGCTATCTATTTTCTTAGTACTGGTAAGCGAGGTTTCTAAAATAGTCGATCGCCGGGTCTGTGTATTCTCGTGGATACTAATAGCTGAAATAAGCCTGGACTTCCTACAATCTTGAAAGGTCACTCTGGGGTTGACTGTTTAGACCAGTTCCAGAAGTAGGAAAAGGGTTCCTAAGTCAATTTTTAGTTTCTGAATTTTACAGATAGGAATGTATTTTATGCACAAGATTTTTCTTCATTTAATGATAGAATTAATCCATCTACAAGTTATGTAGTAGCTTTCCTAAAAACTTGTGCCTTTTGCAGTATACCCCTGCTATCGACATCTGGAGCATCGGATGTATATTTGCAGAAATGCTCACTGGTAAACCATTGTTTCCTGGGAAGAATGTGGTCCACCAATTAGAACTTATAACTGATCTTCTTGGTTCACCTTCAGCTGAAGCCATTTCAAGGGTTTGTTCCTATTGTAATCATTCAGTTAACTCATCTCTTGGAAACTCCTTGGAGTTTCTAGATTGGATTTTCATGCTGCACAAACTATTTAAGTAATTAATATATATATATATAGCTTATTATTTTACAAGCTGGGCTTTTTTGGTACGTGCAGATTCGAAATGAAAAGGCTCGGAGATATTTGAGTAGCATGAAAAAGAAACCACCTGTACCTCTATCCCAAAGGTTCCCGAATATTGACCCCTTGGCTCTTCGTTTACTTCAACGTTTAATTGCGTTTGATCCTAAAGATCGTCCATCTGCTGAAGAAGTAAGATTTACTATAACCAAGTATTTGTTGTTTTCTCACTCAATTTAGGAGGTGTTGTTCTTGACATTTGCGCGATTATTTTCCACTCCAGGCATTGGCGGATCCATATTTTTATGGACTGGCAAATGTAGAAGATGAGCCGTCAACTCAGCACATTTCGAAATTCGAGTTCGACTTTGAAAGGAGAAAGTTAACAAAAGACGATGTGAGGGAGCTGATCTACAGGGAGGTACGAGCATCACTATTAATGTCTTGACGCTTTTATCCTTGCATTAATTAGTTGTACTTACATCGTATCTTAATTAAGCAAACAGATCTTGGAGTATCATCCCCAGATGCTCCAGGAGTACCTCCGTGGCGTGGACCAGATTCACTTTATGTATCCAAGGTCGGGCAATTAAAACAATCCTTATTAAGCGGGTTTGAGATAAAAAATCCACACGCTTTCGTTATCTTTCTTCATCAAATACAATTAATATATCGCTGTTCACTTTCTTCTGTTTTCCTCCATTTCATCTTTTCTTTCATGGTACTTTACGTTGGATATTATCACTCTGTCATCTCTTCATATATGCTTCTGTTCGGTTTATGCAAAGAAGAATGTTGGATCATGGTGATTGCCTACTTGTGCAACATCTGTTTATTTTCATTTGCTTCAACCTCATTAGTTTACCATGTCAATAATGCAATCTGTTTCACTTAGTGAATTTATCTGTTGAAAGTGAATCTGTATTCCTTTCCTATGTTGGCCCTCCTAATCAAATCTTATGATGTTTCAGTGGAGTTGACCAATTTAAGCAACAATTTTTTCGTCTGGAGGGACAACCAGGTAAAGCAGACAAGCCTCCATTGCGAAGGCGCTATGCCTCCTTGCCCAGGTGAGATGTTTTGGATTCGTTTACAGATTGTTGATTTGATTTCCTTAGGGCATCAATAGCTTAACGGCCATCACTGTTTGCTTGCAGGGAGCGGGTCTGCAGGCTCATAGATGAGGATCATGACCAAAATAGTGATTCTACAAATCAAACAGTGGCTGCTATTCCACGGCCATGCCTTGTCAGCCCAAGAAAGTCATTGGATGTCAAAGGATCAGAAATTAGTAATGCAGGCACAAAAGCAAAGAGAAATGATTGCAGGAAATCAAGCTGCAGCGCGCGTTGCTTGTTAAGAAGTGATAGCATTAGTGCTTCGAAATGTATTGGTGTTGAGGGAGCAGAGTACGTGTGAGGTAAGCTGTCTGCTATATAAGATTAAAATCGTAGCGTTATGTTGGATATTTGGATCTGATACTGATAGCCCCTTCTTCTCTATTCTTGTGTGAGCAGAGGCTAGGGAAAGGAATGCTCTCGAACAGTGGAAGAAGTTGCTTCATTCCCTTATCTATATTTTACCAATGTTCCAGGCAGAAAGATATCTCTGAGACAACCATGCCTGCCACAATGTTTCAAGCTTTCTTTTCTTGTCTTCTTCTTCTTCTTCTTCTTGTTCTGAGCTAAACGGTGTGTATTTTTATGTAATTGTGACAATTTAAACATGGATTCATAAATTGGTCTCTGTGGCAAGTTCTTCCATGCCCCATCATGTTCATTTTCTTTAGATACAGAAAGTCTGGATTTGTGTATATTTATGCAGTTCCTGTGTCATTTCATCTGATTTTTCCATCATGTTTTATATCCAAGGAGTGGAAAGAGAGTCAAAGACAGTCCCCTGTTTCGGGTGACATTCAAATATTTACCCTGTTTTGCTGGTAGATCGCTAGGGATTGATAACTATTATGTTTCTTGGTTTTTTTAAAATTATTTTTGGTTAATTACACTTTGACCTGAAGCTTTAAAGTTATACTTACAATCCCTAGGAAATTTCACAGTTTATACCTAATTTTCTTTTATTAGAATTTGGACGTTAGTGAATAAATTACATAAATTTTTAATTTTACTTTTTATCTAATATTTTTATATAATAATTTTATACTTATTTTAGCAAAAATGTAATGATGTTAGCCCCTTTCATATAAATATACTAGTACTATATTATCCTATTATAAGTACAAAAATACACATGAAAATATTAAGCGAAAGATAAAATTGAATAATTGAGCATTCTAATTTCATTTCAATGTTACCCTTCTTCCAATATTCCATGTTTTGTTCACTTTGAGATCACCTTGGTCTTTCAGATTTTATTTGAATAATCGAGATGAAATAATAAAAATAAGAAACATGAAATTTGTATTCGTTCAAAGTGATATTTTCCTTATAATAATCAAGTTACTAAACACATGTTTAACTGCAACATTAGATAGATTAGAATGTGAAAAATGGGAGTACATTTTTTTGTATTTAGGTTTTTTTAATGTAGCATTAATACTTTTTTTTTTAATTTTGGATAAATTACAACTACCTCCAATAAAATTTAATATAATTATAAATAATTTTTTATTATTTGAAAAATTAAATACGTCCTTAAAATTAAAAATAATTACAGTCTTAAATGTGAGATGAAAATTATTATTTTACTCTTTTTTTTTGTTTCAATAAATACATATGAAAAATAAAAAAAATACGAGGATGTACGAAATAAATAGTCATAAACCATATTAGTTTATGAAAATATTTTTAAATTTTTAAAAAAATATACAAAATATATTTTATAATTTAAAAGAATATTTTGATTACTTAACCACAAAATTGGATGAAAACTTAACAGAGGATAATTGTAATTTCACCAGCAAAAATGAGAAAATATTTACCAATTAATTTTTAAATCAATCTTATCAATGGAAGTTTAGCTAAAAAATTGAACTTTAATTACTCTTTTCGTTCTCATTTTATAAAAGCAAAAGGATGTTTTGCGATCAATAAATTTGAAAAAAAAAATATTTCAAGAGTACATTTCAAAAGTTGAAAACACTATTATTTTGTTTTTATTTTATCAAAATTATATTAACCTTACAAAAGGAACTCACAAATTTTTTTCTTTTGCTTGGCATGTTTCTCATCGAGACTTTGACCAACAGAAATGGTTCTTTTTACCAGGCTAAATTTGATGAGCTTATATTTGTTAATTGTATTAATTAAACTAAATCGAGTCTTTCAATCCAAATAAGATGCTCCATTTGGCTCTAGAAGTCAATTAAACATAAGTTAAAACCAACATTAAATCAATGAAAAATAATGTCCTTTCCGCCAGAAATCCAATACCCAGTATATGCATTCTCAATTCCAATGAAAAAATGAAAAAGAACTCATAAAATTAGTGAATGTAATGGCGTTTGGAGGCGGGTTTGTGATGATTAGCCAAATGAGCAGTCTGCGAAAAGCAAAGCTCAGCCTAAAAATAGGCCAAGAAAAATCTTTACTTTTCACTGGAAAAACCCATTTGAAAGCACGAGACCCGTACTATGATGCCATTATTGATTGATGTAAGGGCTGGAAATTTGCAGGGCAGCCCGCAGAAAACCTGCAGGTATTTTCAGAGCCACGAACAATCAATTTGTTCAAGCTCTCCCCTTTCGCATTTCAGCCCATAAAGTAATTGTTTGAAATGGAAGAAAATAAAGAAATTCAGGCGACGGACTGGAGGGGTGTTTTCTTGTGGTGCTCCACATGCTGCGGCGGTGGCGGTGGCGGTGGCGGTGGCGGTGGGCGGTGGCCTCAAAACCCTAATCACTTGCGGGTGTTAAATGTGTGCTGGGCTTGAATTTATAGAGAGTGTGATATGAATAGTGAATACGGGATAAATTGCTTTAACATCCCTATACTCTATGCTAATTACTTTCCCCCTTGCTCCATTTTGGGGCAATATAATAATTTTGTCAAAAATGGGTTCTTTTTGCTAGTTACTGAAAGAACAGGGGGCAGTTCACAATTTTCGCATAGATATATCCGCTCCCAATTTGAACATATTAAACGACTGCCCCATTTCTTTGCCGATTTCCAAACCCGTTATCCTCTGGGCGAAGTCGCTCTCGACAGTCATTTGAGCTCCCACAGAAGAGATTCTTTCTTAACTCTTGGCTGCCACGACGATTCTGGTATTTCTGTGGGGTTTTTCGGCTTCTTTGATGTGCCTAATTGAACTCCATTGCTGAGTATATTGATTCGTCATTTTTGCATGACTTGCTTCACCTTTGCTGAATTTATTTACCAGCGGAAAATTGTTACCTTTGAATTTATTGCTTACTTACTATGTGTTACCTCAGCAATTATCATATGAAATGAGCAGCTTTCGCTCTTAGTTTTTACTTTTTCAGTGATCTTTTCGCAGTACCAAGTTGTTTAAAGAGTGATCAGGGAGGAGCAAGTAGGATGACTATAGTTGCGAATTTTATGTGTAGTTTCCCTGAATACGCAAACTGGGGCCTCTTCATTTTCTGGTTACACCGCCCATCATTGTAGAGTTCTTTGTCAAAGTTTCCCTTGCATCTGAAAATCTTGGTTCATGTTGACAGCGTGTGAATACTATTTGCCTGATCGAGTCCAAAGAGTTGTGGTTGAGTTTTGCCGGCTGAGGATAATGACTGGTTTTTATTTATAATAAGCAACTAATCTCAGCTGGCCGTCAATTTCACTTGTTTTTCCTGTCAAACTGAATGATGGGTTCAGATTTTGTATCCTCTTTCTGTGGTGGCTAGTGCAGATATCAATAAATGCTGCCATTTTATAGTTTCTGCCAAGTCAAATTTGTCATTTTGGTTTATATGTTTCAGAATAAGCTCTGCTTCATTTGGTTGTAAAGTGACTAAGACGAGGTTTTACAGGTTTCATGGCTGTATCATCTAGGCAGCTCTTCCTCATGCCATAATCCTTTTTATGGCAGTGATGACATTAGCTGTTCACTTCTGCAGCATGGTATGGTTTTATGCTCTGTTGTCTTATGATGCATATGTCTGTTCCGAATACATGAAATCAGAAGAAAACACAGAATGGCTGTAATGTATTTCACTTTGACAAATGACAATGAATACTGGAACAATTTAATGGTTAACATTGTGAACATTTGGCATAAGTCGGCTATGCATAGATAAGAAACAAGTGTAATCTGTAAATATTCATTGTTGGGTAACGGTGGCTAGGAATTCAAGTCACCAACGCCAATATCTCACAATATATGCATAATCAAATGATGTTATTGAGAAAGTTAATATCTGAGATTTTCTTGGACCTCCTAATATTTAGAGTTCTTATACCTAGTGTTACCTGATTGTTTAAATAATTTATTTTGCCCTTGTTAAGAAGAATCGTAATGGAGCCTCATCTTGTAGGCCCTTAGTCTATCCATAGAAAATGAAAATAGACCATATTGGGCACCAAGCACTTTGTTCATGTATTCCTTCAGTGCTCAACCCAGCTGAACTAAGCCTGGAAGTGGTCAATATCACCTTGTTAATGTCCTTGATAACATCAACTCTCAGTTTGATATCATAATGCAAAGGATTGAGTATACTTTGGATAGTACTCTCTGCGTTTGGTTCTATTTGGATTGGAATTTTCTGAAGAGAATTTTCAGTTGGGGTCTCTGCCCAAGCTATTAAGTAAGCATCACAGTTGCCAAAATGAAAATCCTTCTCTCAGGGTTTCGGTGAGAAATGCTTGCGACATGCTGTAAATTTTGAAGCCGAGAGAGCATACAGGAATATTTTTGGCAGAAGCCTGAGGTATCATTGACTTTATTAAGTTATCTTTATACCTTAATGATCTAGCATGAATATCTTCTAACATTTCTGCAACTCTATGCAGGTTTTGTAAATTTATTCCACCAAATATCTTAACATCCGGCTTCCGATCAAAGCACAAGTTTCGGGAAAAGTTGTTGCAGGGCGTTGATGGTTATGAAAAGGTAAGTGTCTCAGAGCAGTCAAATATGATGCTTGACAAGGTGTGGCATTCATGGCATGAGTACATATAAAGCTTATGCAGCTTGATAATCTACTGACTTAATTAATTTGACCTATTGCATCACTTTTTTAAGTTTTTTCCATTTTCTCAATGACTTTGTTGCAATCTTGTAAACTCAACGGTTTTGTTCTTCTTGATATTTTGCATGTGCTTGTTGATACTGTTCTTGCTGTATAGATAAAAATCAGAGGACTTTGTTAAATAGAGTATATACTAGTTATGGTAGTGAAATGCCCATCTAGGCTGTTTGCTTGGAAATCTTGGAAATTTGGTTTTTCCTACTCTGTGGGAGTTTCATATGGTCTTGCAACTTGATTTGCTTGTAGGAATCAGTTTTTATGGGCTACAGTGGTCTTGATGAATTAATTGGCAACAGTAGATCTAGAGAAAAGTTCATTGAGAATCTTAAAGGCGAAAATTTTGATTTTGACGCCACCTTGGCATGCAAACAATTCCCTTCCATTACCTTGGGTTGCTTCCCAACCGTGGAATTGTATGATGGACCTGCGTGCTATTCTCAAATCACAGAATCACTGTTGCCTCAAGTTCTTGGAGGAAGTATTCCTAGTCATATTGATGCGAATTGGGTGGATCCAAAATGTTTGTACCAAAATCTGCAGTCTTTATATTCAGAGATGTCAAATATGAATGCCCCTTATATCCTGGAAGAAAAGGTCGACAAATGTACTACGCATTCTCAGTCACCTGATTGGAAGACGGAGACAAGAAATGCTTTACAACTGACTGCAGATAAACGTTGCAGCAATGCTGGCTCCGTGACCCAACAAACTGAAATCTCAGTGGCAGAAATACTTGATAAACATATCAACTGCTTACCTGGGCTGACCAAACGCCAGCTCAGTCAGCTAGAAAACTGTGGTTTCCACACGGTGCGCTATCTAAAGAACTACTTGGAGACCATTGCATTTAATTTTATATGTGGAAGTCTGATGGGATCTGCTTGTCTGCTTGTAGTTGCGGAAACTGCTACATCATTTTCCTCGCACCTATGTTGATTTACAGAATGCTGAGATGGAAATTGATGATGGACAGTACTTGATCTTTGTGGGAAAAATAATGTCATCAAGGTAAAGCTTTCTATTCTTCCTGATTTATCTACCTTGTCAGTCATAGCAACTATTTATTGTTGAATATATCTACTCTGCCTTCCCAATTGTGGGGCTCTGATTGATATTGAACTATTTCATAATTATAATGTATAATTTCTTAACTCGTACTGTTTATTAAATCAATGCTGCAAACCACATCTCTCTCTGTTTGGTTTGTTTTTCTTTTGTTATTAGTGTTACTTATTTATGTACCACACATTTTCTCTTAAAGTTCTCTACCACAGTGCTAAACATCTGACTTGAATTTTAACAATGCAACCTTTTTCACCCAGAGGAATCCGGGCTAGTTCGTCATTCTCATTTCTGGAGGTAGTCGTGGCTTGTGAGGTTGCAGATATTGAACCAAATCCTGAGTGTACGGCCGACGAACTTGAAAAAAGACAGAAAAGGACAATATATTTGCATTTGAAGAAGTTTTTCCGTGGTACCCGCTTCACATACTCTCCTTTTCTAAGAAGTATTCAGGAAAAGCACAAGGAGGGAGATATTGTTTGTGTCAGTGGGAAGGTGGCTATTCTTAATATTTTAATCTACTTTTCTCCCTTTAAGCTCTTGGAGGAGCAATGCCTTCTGCTGGACATATGTTTTGAAGTTAGATTAGTGAATTGATGAATTGTGTGAGAAATTGTAGTTATTGGCAATTATAAAGTCTTGTGGAAGTTGATGCCCTCTGATTGTGATAAGTAGCTACTGTTGCTTGAGATGAAATACATTTATAATGATTTTGGTGTCTGTAAAATGGGGAAGCAGATCAAGGCAATGCTGGGTTGATAGTTCGCCTTTTCAAACATTTCAACTTTCCATATCTTGCAAAATTTAGAAGGGTGACTAGGTCTTAGCTTATTCCAGTGATTTGCATGGGTTGGTCGTCTTATATGTTTTCTAAGCACCTTCAGACACAGTCATGACCTATAACTTTAATACAGCTGAATTAGTCCCAGCAAGTCTTATAACAGAAAAGACACATTTGTTTGATTTTGTTTCATGTTTTGTTGCTTCCTGGAAAGGTTGATTTTTCTTTTCAGGCTTTTCATTTTTTTCTTATATGTTCTCTTTCTGTTTGATGGGTTGGGAATTATTTGTCAGTAGTTTTGATTGTCCAATTGCTTGTTATACATACTCATAAATTTTGAATTTTTGAAGGTGCGGACAATGCGGGGTAAAGATCACTTTGAAATGAGGGAGTATAATATTGACGTGCTTAAAGGTGAAGACGACTCATGTCTTTATGCGAAAGGGAGGCCTTATCCAATATATCCTTCAAAAAAAGGTCTTAACCCTGAGTTTCTTAGGGATATTATTTCAAGGTTTGCATCATGAACCATTATCTCATTATCAACTATTTCTATCTGGTTAGCTTCCACTTATCTATCCTTAGGTTGGGCATTTGTTTGTAGGTTTCATGATTTGTCTCAGGTTCCACTTTAGTTTTCTTTGCATTTCAATTTGTCCTATATAGTCCATCAGTAGTAATATATGCCAGGTAAGTGGTCGAGATTTGGACTTTCTAGCATTATTTTGCTTATTAGTTTCAGGTGATAATTTGATATATAGATGAGAATCAGATGTTAGTTGAGAAATGAGTCTAGCCCTTTTAAATACTTCTAGACTGCAGAAAGATGAAGGATCCTATTTGTTGAACTAGGGATTTATTGATTAATGGAACTTGAATTTGGGACTCCTACAGTAGTGGATAAGTCAAGGATTTTAATTGTGGTGTTAGTGAAATAAAGAGGACTAGCCATATAACCAGTGACGGGGATATAAACACCTATTGCTGAATTCCAGTTTGTCTCTACGTGGCATCATGTTTATACTGTGTCCAATGGTCATGTGTTGATGCTATATCACCATGTGCATTCTGTGTCCATGCTACTTTGCCTTTCTATTACTGCTTCACAAAGATGGTAGATATGACATGTAATGTTTCTTGAGTCTGTTGTCTTAAAATATCGCCTCATTTGGTTAAAATACATATTCGTTCTCTAATGCAGTGGTCTTGTGCATTTTTCAGAACTTTAAAGACATTACCGGTTGAACTTGATCCTCTCCCTAAAGATGTTACTCAGGATTTATGCCTTCCATCCCTTTATGATGTATGTAAACTGGCCATATTTACATATTTTTGCGTTATTAGTAAATATTACTCAGTGGTGTTTGTAAATGAAAAATGATATGATCGCATTTATACTCCCCTCTTTTTTTGAAAAAAAAAAGAAAGTTGGTATATTTTTCTGATTGGTGCATGCAAAGAGATCATCCATTGTAGGCTGTTGATACCTAATTCGGCACTACTCACTCCCTTGGTGGTGGAGTTGGGATGGTAAAAGAACAAAACACCATAAAAGAGAATTAAGGCTAGGTTAATGGCATTGTGTCTTTATTGGAGATGTTACTCAGGATTTTGGACTTCTGTTCCTATCTGATATATGCAAACTAGCTTTAAAGCTTGCTTTAGTTTTTAAAGTGTATCCTTCATTTCCCCCCTTTGTTAGTCAAGGCTATCAAGTGGTGCTTCTGCTATTCAGTTATTATCTTGAATTCCGCATTTATTAAGCTAGTAGTGCTTCAGAAGGGGCAACATAATCTTCTCTTTTTCGTCTCCCTCCCTGTCACCTGTTGCAGCCACTTCAGTTCATTGGTCCTAGATATTATATGAAGGCAAAATATCGTTACCAGGCTTCGGCGTCGACTTTATAATAATTACACATGATCATTGGTGAAATGAACAGGAAGAATGAACCCATGCTTTTGCATACAAGGGGTCAAGAAGAGATGTGAAAATCACTAGCTTTCTCAGTTTTAGCCTGGTGATGATGTTTATAATTATAACCGCTACCCTACATTATTAAATCTGTTTTTACTCCTCTTGAAAGAAACAACAAAACCAGGATAGACCTATTCACCTGTTATGTTGCCAACCTCTTCTGGAGATGCTTTTACCTAGGTGATTTTTGGAATTTGTTAGTCCCACCTGCTCCATCAAATTTTACTTCTATGTGGCCTCATAAGCACATGTGCACGAAGTAGCATCCCCCTTAAGTTCCTTTGTCTTTTGGTCAATGACGCAGGCATATATTGGAATTCACCAGCCAGCTAATTTGAACGAGGCTGATTTAGCTCGCAGAAGGCTTATATTTGATGAGTTCTTTTATCTTCAGGTAATGGTGACAAGTTGCTTTATCCATTTCTTTGAACTGTTCATCACGGTCACTACTGAGCCATGTCCATATTGGTTTATGTGCAAAGCCTGTATTACTGTCTCACATTAGATGATACAATTTGGAATCTGAAAGATATCCGAGGTCTCAGTTTGCTCCAACTAAGCTATCATCTAGTATTCTTTTATGATTTTTGGGTATGTTCTCACATCTGTTATTTGCAAAAGGATCACTAGTCGAGCAGAATTGGTATGCATGAAGTCAACCATGTACATAAACTCGATGAGTTGGATGCAGTAAATTTGTTCTTTATGAAATGTCTATTGCTATTGTTACTGCCCTTTCTATGGATCTGTTGAGGCCTACTTCAAACTCTTCTGCTGCTATTGATGTGCTGCATTATTTGGCCATCTGTTGGACTGATTTTTGTAATATTTTTCTCTCAAATATTTACCTCTCAGTTGGGAAGGTTGTTCCAAATGCTTGAGGGTCTTGGTACAAAGGTAGAAAAAGATGGATTACTGAAGAGGTACACGAAACCTGAGTTGAATACAATATTTATGGAAGAATGGTCAAGTATCACCAAAACATTCATGAAGGTTCTCCCATATACACTTACATCCAGTCAGCTGCGTGCCACTTCAGAGATAATATGGGATCTAAAACGACCAGTTCCAATGAATAGACTATTACAGGTTTGGACTTATCCTTTTCATCTAAGTTAATTTTTAATGTTCCTCTTCTGATTCCTCAAGTCCTACTCCCTATCTACAAGGGCGCTGATCCCACCATTAAGGTAGTTTGGCAATTTTTTTGTTTACCATTCTGATCCTAAAATCCAACTTCCAGTCATACGGCCATTGAACCCAGCTTTAAGGTTAAGGAAATGTTTCACTTTGTGCAAGCATCTTACATGTCTTGGGGTTCAAATATCATTTGACGGGTAGCTAGGGTCTATATTTTGAAGTTTCCTAGTTGAGCAATTAATTTTCAATTTCTTGTCTTTCTTTTTGCTTTTTCCCATTGTAATCCAAGTCAAGGCAATCCTCGTATAGTTGGATACGAGGCTTGCTGGCATCTGACGGTAAGTGAAACTGTAGTTAGATGTGAGACTATTTGCTTAACTATGACTTAGTAGCCCTTGGCAGCTATAAGATCTGAAGGATTCTTGTTTGTCTCTTTTCTCTTTCTTCTTTTTTCCTCCCTTCATCAGGGTGATGTTGGATGCGGGAAGACTGTTGTAGCATTTCTAGCTTGCATGGAGGTAATTGGCTCCGGATATCAGGTGATCAATTACAGCCTTTACTTTATGTTTAGTGTTGCTTTATCAGAATTAAGTATATATTTGATTGTATTACTTACCTCCAGGCAGCTTTTATGGTTCCAACTGAGCTTCTAGCTGTCCAGCATTATGAGCATCTTCTTGGCTTACTTGAGAAAATAGAAGAGGCCAATGAAAAACCTACTGTTGCTCTGTTGACAGGCTCTACCTCATCAAAGCAAGCCCAACTTATTCGAAAGGTAGTAAGGACAAGTTGTCCTTGGTTATCCGTGACAGCCATATGGTTTCATCTAATGCTAACTGTTTTTGTAGGGTCTCCAAACTGGAGATATCTCTATGGTCATTGGAACTCATACTTTAATAGCTGAAAAGGTGGAATTTTCAGCTTTGCGCATTGCTGTTGTTGATGAGCAACATCGTTTTGGTGTTGTTCAAAGAGGACGCTTCAACAGCAAGGTAGCTCTCTGCTTCCTGACTATCTGCAATGCTTGCTGGATGCATTCATAGAATATTCATGTGTAAATATGTCTTTGTCTCTGGGGAAACAACTCATTTTGGTTGTAGAGGTTGAGTTTCCCATCCTTTCTCATGTTAACCTAAGTTTTCATTGTGATACCATTTTACTAGTTTCCAATGTAAAGGTAGTGCACTGATTCTAGAGCTTGAGATCAGCACGGAGATTGCTGCAGAGCTTCTGTTTCTTGTGAAAGAATGTCGATCACTAATCAGCATCAATCTAACCTTGAAAGATACATCTTGATTAATTTCTCATTTTTATGATGTTAGCATTTATGAAGGAGCGATTATCATAAAAGTCGATTCACAGACTCTGAAAATGATGTACATGGCCTCTTATATTCATTTATTTGTTTTGGAGGGTGCGGTGGCATGGTTAGGGGTAGTGTAATCTTAGTTTTTATTTTGATTTGTTCATCCCTCTCTCTACCCTCTTATTCTTGATAACAGAAAAAGTCATTCTGTTTCTGATCATGTTGGATGTTATGAGAACTCGACTTATACTATAATATTCATGTTTTTGATAAAGCTTATAATTTTGCAGTTATATTTTAACAGTATTACTTCCCAACTGATGCCAACTAGTTCAAATAACTCTGGGGAGAATGATGTCACCATGGCTCCACATGTTCTGGCAATGTCTGCAACACCAATTCCAAGATCGCTCGCCCTAGCCTTGTATGGCGACATGTCTCTGACTCAAGTATGTGGATCTTTTGTCTGGTCTGAAAGATCATTAAGTGTTACTGACTTCATAAATGCCTGCAAAGGAGCTATCATTTCCCTGACTACTTTTATTGGGCTTTACTAAGGAATCACCATGGAGTATGTGAAACTGAATCTGAATCTACTCATACTCTTGCTCTAGTTCTTGTAGATACATTTATCTAATGTTTAGAAAATGAACTCTTAAGGGTCCGAGGAAGATGTTTCTTTTATTCCTTATATCCTGATAGAATAGGGCAAGGCCTGTGGACGGTGTGTGTATTTTTGCATTCAGAGAAACTTTTCCCTGGTTTAATTATCTTTCTTTACATAAAATAAAATAGAATGACATGCTATAAATTGAATTGTTCAATAAGAAGGAACAGAGCGGCGCAACGATAAAAATATTGGTTTCCATCAGCAGTTTGCCTGATGCTTTTATGCGTATTTGATTTGAGCACTGCTTACTTTTTCATTTGCAATTCTTAGATATGATGATGAAGGTTTTATATTTTCGTATGTTATATTTTGTCATATGTCATGAACCTGACAGATTACAGATTTACCTCCTGGAAGAACACCAGTTAAGACATATGTTATTGAAGGAAATGAGGCTGGGTGCGAGAGGGCTTACCAGGTAAAACTCTATAACAGTAACACAATGACATTGTTCAATGTGAAGCAGATTTATGTCTGAAATATTAGAAATACCTCAATTTGCAGCGGATTGTGTTATTAATGCCATGTGGCTATGTGGTACCTCTCTAATTGTTGTAGTGTACATGAATTTCTTATACAAATATCTCTAGTGAGCCTCGGCCCCTTTTCTTCACACTCTCACTGCAATCATTTGTCTGGTCGTATTAGACATCAAGCAGTTTAACTATTGCAGATGATGTTGGAGGACTTAGAAGCAGGAGGGAAGGTATATCTCGTCTATCCCGTAATCGAGCAGTCTGAACAACTCCCTCAACTCCGTGCTGCTTCAGCTGATCTTGAAACTATCTCGACGAAGTTTTCTGGTTATAAATGTGGACTGTTACATGGAAGAATGAGAAGTGACGAGAAGGAAGAAGCGTTGAGGATGTTTCGATCTGGAGAAACAAATATATTGCTGTCGACACAAGTAATTGAGATCGGGGTCGATATACCAGATGCAACCATGATGGTTGTTATGAATGCTGAGAGATTTGGCATGGCACAGCTGCACCAACTTCGAGGTCGAGTTGGACGTGGAGAGAGGAAATCCAAGTGTATATTATTAACGTCTACTAGCTCTAGCCTAAAACGTTTGAAGGTGCTGGAGAAGTCGTCGGATGGATTCCACCTAGCAAATATGGACCTTGTCCTTCGTGGACCTGGTGACTTGCTAGGTAAAAAACAGTCGGGTCACCTGCCGGAGTTTCCTGTTGCTAGGTTAGAGGTAGACGGAAATATTCTTCAGGATGCACATCATGCAGCACTGGTGAGTAGTGTACTAATAATCATTTTCTTGGTTATAAAGTTTCACACTGTGGTAAAGGCTTTTCTCCAGATGCTGGTCTTCTCAATACCTGGTGGATATATTTTCTTCAATTGTTTCTTCTTTTCTGTGATTGTTTGCTACAAACACCAAAATTATTTATGAACTTTCTTTAATCGCACTCTGATGACACTATTGCTCTACGCGTGGTCGTCCTTCTTCTCCAAATGTGGAAAAAGTAACGAAGAATAAAAGCAATCTGTTGTAATGATTTGAATTATACATTATGGTTGCAGAAAGTCTTGGAAACTTGTCATGATCTGGAGAAATTCCCAGACCTGAAAGCTGAGCTTAGCATGCGACAGCCGCTGTGCCCTCTAGGAGACTGATGTACAGGTATGGCTTCAGCGACCTCGTTAATCACTGTAGACAAGTAAGTATTTCTTGGAGGAAACATATGTTGTACGTACATATATAGGAGAAAAAGCAGACGAGTATCCTCTGTAAATTGTTTGTATTAACCAAGTGGAAAGAGCTTCAAGCTTACTTGTTATATCTGATGCTAATTTCTTATAATGTCCTGAGTTTTGTGGTTGTATCAAAATTGCTGAGAATTACCAGTAGTGTGTGTTTGCCCCTCAAATGTGGGGTCTGCTGTATCAAATGCCACTGCTTTTGGCTTTTACCAATGGTATTGGTGCTTTTCCAACTCACCCTGTCTTCCAATACCACACACGCACACTCACAAAAGTATATTGACACACAAACATCTAATGGGTTTGTGGGAGGATAAAAGATTGGAAGTAAGACACTGTCAAAAATGCGATATGGGTTTTGCAAAGGTTAGAAGAAGGTATTGTATGATCTGTCTGTTGTGTCGTCAGCCGGTAAAGAGCAGACGAGTGAGGAGTGAGGAATGAGGATTCAAGCAAAGAATGAAATCATAGGGGACCCACCTGCCATCCACTGCCACTACAGATGTGAGCTGCCGACTAGCAGATGAAGACAAGGTGGGTCCCCTTGTCCCTTGCCTTGTTGTTGACATGGGCCCACATTAATGTGTCTGTGACTCTGTGCTTCTATTCTAATTCCACGGGTTATATTAATTAATATATAACCTATTACCCTTCCCTGCCTAGTAAATAGTAATATGCGGGATTTAAAGTGGAAATGCATACATATTAGTTTTAAAACGTATAAAATTAGTTTGTATGATTCAGAGTTATTTAAAGTTTAGACGTCATTAATTGGTATTGTTTATAGCTGCCAAGAAAACATGAAAGAAAATAGAATTCCTTGTTTGACTCAAAATTATTAAATAGAGACAAAATATTGAAATTGTTAGGTCTACGTACATTACATGCGTCTTCAATCTGAATAACAGTACAACCAAAGGTGGACTGGACTCCCACGAATTGGTCTAATTTTGTTGGCTTCAAAGTTCTACAAATTTTCTTGGTCATTTTATATATAGATTTGAGGGTTTCTTTTTCTAGATAAATGCTAACAAAAGTTTTACTGTTGAAACTGTCAACATTTTGTTCAAACTTCAAGCCCTTGAAATTAATAACTTGATTACTCAATTGGAAAAATTGCAATTTCCGTCCTATAATTTAAGGTGTATGACAATTTTGGTCCTTTTTTAAACTTTGACGATTGGGGCTTTCTAGCAAGATGAGACAAAAATTATCAAATTTTTAAAGTTACATGATTAAATTACGAAAATCAATTTATGCAAGATCAAAATTGCCAACCCCTAAATTACATGACGAAAATTATAATTTTTCCATTCTTTTTCGTCAATTAATAGTTACATGCTTTAATTATTCCGATCAAGTAAGAATTTGAACACCACAGCTATGGCCAATTGCATGCACACAACTACTAATCACAAAATAAGTATATTATGTTAATATACGTATTATTGATTGGCAAAAAATCATATTAATTTCAGCCTGAGTATGACAACAAAACGCCTATATGTCTGCAGATAATAACATTGAACTGATGTTTACATGGGATTTAATTGGCCTATATACATACTCTATGAATGTAAATATGTTAGGAGTAATACAATATAAATGAGCTATTCACATGAATAATTATTCAAACTCAATGTTTCTCTTAGAGTGGATTAGTTGTTTAATTTGTCGATCTTGTGGAGCATACTTAATCATGCATTATTGAAAAATTATTAATTACTTAGTCTTGAAGAATCAAACTTATTATAACATGCAGTTCAAATTAAGTTTTAACATAAAATAATGGCACTAATTGCAGTTTTATCACTTTTAGTAATATTCTATATTATTTAAATTGACTTTACTACCACTTAATTTAGTCAATTTATATATATTGTAGGTTAATTTCCCAAAAGTAAAACTTATGTCGCATCAGAGTTCCAAAAGAGTCATTCATTGCATAGAAAATAGTCATACATGATGACTCATAGCTAGCGTTTCAAACAAGAAATAATTGAAAGCAGAATTTCCAAATATATAGAAACAGAAACATTTAATTCACATAAAAGACTATGAAGCAAATATTACGAAAAATAATAACCTTGACATTAATGTTAATGCAAAACGAGGTGTTCCATTTCCTCTTTCGTATCAATTATAGCATGCAATTATGGTCATAAAATCAAGCTAATTAATTATCATTACTATATATGTAGTATATAAATAATTAACCTATACATATAATACCTCGAGGTTATGGGTTCGAACCCCATCGAATACGTGGGATGTTTTTCTATTGTATAGTAGGTGAAGGTCTTTCTACTGTAACCAGTAGGTGTTGTTTGAATGTTGGTGTAATTGTTTAAACTGTTAATCAGAATATAGTTGTTGTAATTGTCTTTATTCAATATTGATATTCGATAAGACGAATTGTAACAGATTTA
Source organism: Sesamum alatum (assembly GCA_034509735.1). Taxonomy (NCBI): domain Eukaryota; kingdom Viridiplantae; phylum Streptophyta; class Magnoliopsida; order Lamiales; family Pedaliaceae; genus Sesamum; species Sesamum alatum. The sequence goes on along the minus strand of JACGWO010000004.1, from coordinate 41,994,150 downwards.
TTTTAATATTTAATAATATTTCATCGTTTTTATTTTTATTTTGAAAAAAAAAACTATACATACAATATCAACCTAGGTAGCTGCCATCATCAAATGAAAAATGGGCAATAATCAAGTTGTAAGGGTGTGTATATATATATGCCAATCATTTCAGCAGCTGACTTTCTGAACCGACAAATCGGGCTCAAATTAACAAGGGGACCCCTGCCCCTGCTGCTGCTTTTTGACAATTATTATAATTAAACCCGGGCAAAATTAAAATAATTTTCTTTTGACTTAATTCCATTAAGACCATTTTCCAAGTTTAGATTACATTTAACGTGTATTTTATGTTTAATTAGTAGTTATCTCTAATTAATTTCAACAACTCCCTTAATTATATAATTTTGACCTTTTGGCACTCTGATCACCTTTATACTTTTCTGTCTCCATTCACTTTTACTTTTAATATCTTGTCTGAATATGTGTATCAGATATCCCACAAATTCTTCTTGTTTGGTTAATATATATACATAATATACTATACTGAACCTTAATTATGCAATAAGTCATGTTCCTCTTCCTCCATCTCTTCTCTTGTTGGTCTAATATTTTTGTAAACTATATATATATTGGCAGCTTTGATGGACAATTTTCTTCACAATTCTACTAGTTTGGAGTTAAGCATAGCCGTGCCGGCCTTTTCTTCTTCTCCATCTTCTGGTAAGGAACAAATTAATACTATATATATATTGAGTTTGAGTTTGAGTTTGAGTTTGAGCAATTCTCTTCAAGTACATCTGATTTTGTGTTCGATCTTCATGGTCTGGTAAACAAATTTGGTGTTTAATTATTTGGAAATATTAATTTCCTTTTGTTTTGATTAATATTTCTTGTGGTTAAAAAGGTCATGTAATTTGTAGGGTTTCTGGCATGATATATATATAGTCGATCACGGGTGAAAGTACTTTTTTAATTAATCTATATGTTAATTTTATTTTAATTTCTATAAAAGAAATTGTGCATGGTTATATATATGGATGGGTGGATGCATGATGATCATCTACTGGTTGTTGCCTTTTTTCTGAACTAAATCGGTAATTTGATTCTTAATTTATGTGCATAAAATAAATAGAAAATTAATTGAGGATGAATTATTAATTTTAACAAGAAGTAATGGAAAAACTATATATTAATTTCTGTGTATTTTTTAATTTAATATGAGAATTTCTTAAGGGGAAAGTAGTGGTGGTGCGATGAAACAACTGGATATAAATCAAGCACCCTCGGCAACAGAATTAGAAGAATGCATGGAAGAAGAAGACGACGATAGCCCGAATAATAATGGCACCAGTCCAGTCCCTAGAAAGAAACTCCGTCTTACAAAAGAGCAGTCTCGTCTTCTTGAAGAAAGCTTCTTACAAAATCATACCTTAAACCCTGTAAGTACACATATCTAGTTCTAATCCCAAATCCAATAAATTAAAATTACTTATATATATATATATTTTATACCTTATATAAATTAATTAGTGATGTTTAATTGTATTAATGCAGAAAGAGAAGGAGGCTTTGGCAGTGGAACTGAAACTGAAGGCTAGGCAAGTGGAGGTGTGGTTTCAAAATCGTCGAGCAAGGTATGTATATTGTATACCACTCTTTTCTTTACTACTCTTCACATAAATGGATTATTAACTTCTGTAAATACATAATTCTCTCCTAATTAATTAATTCACACTATATATATATATATATATATATAATTCTGTGTATTAATTAAAAAAAAGTTTGAAATTACTGATCAGATAATCGACAACTAGAATCAATATTGTTGTTAGGCCAACTGAAACAAGTCTAGCTAGCTTCAACTCCCCAATTAAGTTATAATTAACCTAGTCACGAATTTTTCCTAATTTTCTTTTTGAAAGGTGGAGGGTTGGGATGGGCCGGTGATCTTCTATCACATTTTGGAGTATACATTGACGTGACATTCATACATATATATATATATGACCACTTTTTAAATTATATACAATTTAATTATATTTTTTTAATTTTAAGAAAACACACGACATCGATTATGCATTAGGATGATATCAAATGTGCGACACAAAAATATGATAGAAGAGTCAAATTTGCGGGATGGTGGGTAGGGATGAGAGAATGTCGGGGGTAAAAACTCAACACGTACCATAGAAGTGAATAATCACTTTAATGTTATATAAACATTTAATGGACATGGATGTGGAAAATTAAAGGATACGCTCACAAGTCATTTAATAAAAAAATGAATATTAAGCTCCTCTTGACTATTAAAGTGCTTAATTTTGTCATATTAATTTTAGGGGGGAACCCCAAAAGTTGTGGTAGCTAGCTAGATTAGTCATATTTCTTTCAAAGCCAACATTGACGTATTACCATGACATTTAATTTTTCTCACCATAATTCAAAATTACGAAGATATCCTTGGACCTAAAATAACCAAAATGAATACATATGGCATAATATATAACATGATCACATGCGTTGCATTCTTATATAGGCACTTGCAATAATTACATGAAGATAATTATGAATAATACATTAATGTTATTATTGAGGCCGTGATTAATGTGATGGCCTCATTAATTGGTTGTCTAAATGAGGAGAAACCAATTAACAGCCTTATATGTCATGATGATCCTTCATTTAATTGGCCAATTACAGGAGCAAGATGAAGCAAACAGAAATGGAATGTGAGTACTTGAAGAGATGGTTTGGAACACTCATAGAACAAAACAGGAGGCTGCAAAAGGAGGTGGAGGAGCTCAGGGCTATCAAGGTGGCGCCTCCACACCGCCGCCAACCACTGCCCCACACTACTATGTGTCCGCGCTGTGAGCGTCTCATCACTACTACTACTACTACTACTACTACTCTCCTCGAAAAGCGCCCTGCAGCCGGCGGCGTCTCAGCAGCCACAGCCTCCACCACCTCCAAGAATAAAATGCATGCCATTTCGACAACCCCCCACTACGTGTTATAATTAGTCAGATTAATCTCTGATGATGCTGTAATTAATTAATAATTAATGATACGCAGCTGATACATATGTTTAAAGTAGTGTTATTCATCATGTATAGGCCAAGCTCCCCTCCCAATTGATCATGTAAATAACTGTATTAACAGGGTAATTATTATTAAGTAAAAGAAAACAAAGGTACGGTGATGTCCTAGTTTAATCAAACTGAAATATACCAAGGTGTATTTATTTCCTGCATAGTGCATGCTATTAATCCACTATTTTGCTTGGGCCTATCTATATATGGACTATGAGCAAAAGCAAAGCCCAAGTGAATCAAACACGAAATGTAGCAAAGTAATTTGATTTCTAATTAATGATCTAATTGTGGCACCACAGTTGATTAATTTCTACATATATATATATGAATCCTCCCTAATCCTAGCTACGACTTCCATGAATAAGCATCATTAAATTATAAGTTTTTGGAACGAATTATTTGGCTAGCAAACTAGTCTGCTTCGACTTCGACATGTCTTCTCGACTGTAGTAGACATTTAACAAATTGACAAGGCATATCAATTAATTGTTCGAACACAATTTAGTTTGGGAGAAAGTGGTTTTATTATGACCAGTTTGGTGTACTAATTAAGGTTGTATATGTACATGATTTTGCTGAAGAAAAATATCAAGGAAGGTGAGTGAGGTGTTTGGAGAGGATTAATCATGGAAAAAGAGTAGGCATATGGGGCCTGTATGGGTTGTGTAGTGGGCCGACAATGAAACAAGTAGCTCAACATCTACCCAATTGCCAAATCATGATCCACTGCCAATCCACTGGAACTACACATGTTGGACTATTGCTTTTTATCTTTTTCCTATTGTAATTCGAATCTCCCATTAATAATCTCATTAACCTTTTCCATAATTCAAACCAACTGCTATGAGTATATATTTTTCAATAATTTTATTAACTAATATAAATATTTTTATTTCAATCGAAAATTTATACAAAATTAGAAAATATATTTTCCAGTGACGATAGAGATCACTGGCCAACAACCTTAATTAGTTTAATAAAATTTACAAATCCTGGCTATGTAATTAATACATTATGATTAATTATATTGGTGATAAGGATCTCAGTTGGCGTAACTGCAGTCCAAACAGAACATTGTTTTAGGTATGGAGTGGGGTATGAAAACCATAAGGAAAGAAAAAAGAAGAAGTGTCAACTTTTTCCCAATTGCATGATATATATGTTAATCAATCATGCATACGGGGGTGCATGACTATGAAATTTACTAATCAGTCCCTTAAATCCTATGTAATTATTGTGGAATCTTGGAAAAGAAAATAATTACAAGCCACCATTTTGTAGGTACTTAAATGGTAAGATTTCATCTTTTTTGAGACAGAAAAGGTATGATGTGAAACAAAATTTATACTACTCGTCATCTTTAAATCAACCCACAGTAGCACACGTCTTGATTTGCTTAAACTCATATAAGAAGACAGAACCCCCAATTTCACTTGATACATGTCAACTCTCTAATAATCCTCTCTCAACTATCAAACAAGAACAGTATCTATTATTAAATCATCATCCTCAATGTGTCGCCAAACCCTAGCTACTTATCTAATTTGGACCTACATATGCTTTTGTTCAATTCTTGGAAAAGAAAATCATTACATTAGTTTATCAACGATACTTTATAGCAAAATGAAGTTTGAAATTTTTTAATTAATGAAAATGAAAAAGGGCCGCGAGTTCATTTTTCGGAGTGGTAATTACATATATAATTACATCAACATATATATTGATAAATCGAATAATACATCAATACGATTAAGAATAATAAACAAATTACAATAACTTACATAAATATTCATATAAGGTGAGACATATACCATGCTTGGGTGGGACTCAAATATCAAACTTGTTCATAAGATATCAATCTTAACCACTAGGACAAGATATTATTGGTAGGGTTGTAATTGAGTTTATTAATAAAGATATATATATATATATATGCATAAACAGATATTTGAATCAAGATATGATCAGATTTACAAATATTATGTTTGCATGATGGATTCTTCAAAGTGGGTTGTAGAAACTTAAAAGTTGTTACTTGTGTTAATTAGCGCATTCAAAGTATAAAATGGATTTAAGTTTGAACCAAAATGAGAAAATTAACAGTGGTACTTACTTATACAGCAAGTAATAATGGATGAGGGAAACTAGTTGAGCAAATTAAGTGATGTGAAGTGTTATGGATCAATTATAAAATCACATGATCAGTAGCGTACTCTCTAATATATTCCCTTCCTCGCTCTACTAATAAATATATAAATATATATATATATATATATATCTTCTTCTCTGCTGGGACCAATTAAAATATACCAATATTCTTGTCATGTATCATTTTCTCGTGTACTGTTATTGTTATATACAACATACGCTTTATTTAGTCGACGTTATGTTTGACACTCAACTCAATTACTACTATCATGGACTTAATTGGATTTTCACTATTTATATATGATGTTTATGAAAATTTCATTTGATAAACACAATTAGGAAGGTTTATTATATATGCAGATTGATTTTGTAACCATGCAAATGAACGTTTAGTAAAGGGAATAGAGAAATCCTTATTCTAGCAGGACATGTGATGAAATAGAACATAATCAAAAATTTCCCCGAAATCATGGTCAACTTTCTTATTGACTAGTCAATTTTGATTATCTTTTATTAGTCACGCCATAATTATATAATGAGCAAGTTAATGTGTATATTGATTTAAGCCCGCCACCTCGCCTGCAAAATCATATCTACAGTAAAAAAATAAAAGAGAAAAGTCTTGAACTGGTCCCATAATCCTAAATCCTGCCCAGTCCGATCAGTCACTCAAGGAAACCAATCTCACATCCCCCTATATATACACACACATATATACATTATCTTCTGTAATTCCACTCTCACTCTCTCTCTACTCTGCTGCAAGCAATCGTCTTTTCTCTTTGATTTGGCAGTGCAGCAGCACAACAAGCACATATATGATATATCCCTTTAGTCAGTAACAGTTATATAACGGGTTTTTCCTTCCCTTTCTGCCCCTCTACTGGAGGAAAAAGCTTCATTCCAGAAAATTTATTTCTTGGATAATTAAGCTGAGAAAATCATGATAAGCTGGCACGATCTTTATGTTGTTCTAACAGCAGTGGTTCCGCTGTATGTGGCCATGATCTTGGCTTATGGCTCTGTACGGTGGTGGAAAATATTCACCTCCGATCAGTGCTCCGGCATCAACCGTTTCGTCGCCATATTCGCTGTCCCACTTCTTTCCTTTCATTTCATTTCCAGGAACAATATTTATGCTATGAACTTCCGCTTCATCGCGGCCGACTCATTGCAAAAGGTTATCATGCTTGTAGTTCTTGGATTGTGGGCAAATCTAACCAAAAATGGCAGCCTTGAATGGTCTATAACCATTTTCTCGCTCTCCACTCTCCCAAATACTCTGGTGATGGGCATTCCTCTGCTGATTGCCATGTACGGTGAATACTCCGGCAGCCTCATGGTTCAAGTTGTGGTCCTCCAATGCATCATTTGGTACACACTTCTGCTGTTTCTGTTCGAGTATCGTGGCGCAAAAATGCTCATAATGGAGCAGTTTCCCGAGACAGCAGCCTCAATTGTGTCGTTTAAAGTTGAATCCGACGTCGTCTCCTTAGACGGCCAAGATTTTCTTGAAACGGATGCTGAAATTGGCAATGATGGCAAGCTTCACGTCACCGTGAGGAAATCCAACGCCTCCAGGCGCTCCTTTGGCCCCGGATCCTTCTCCGGGATAACTCCTCGGCCCTCAAATTTGACGGGGGCCGAAATTTACAGCCTGAGTTCTTCAAGAAACCCAACTCCCCGAGGCTCTAATTTCAACCACTCAGATTTTTACTCAATGATGGGGATGGGGAGATTGTCCAACTTCGGGAATTCTGACACAGGTAGATTGTCGAATTTCAATGTAGCTGATATGTATTCAGTTCAATCATCAAGAGGCCCAACTCCGAGGCCATCAAATTTCGAAGAGAACTCTGCTCCAGGAGCTCTAAACAGTTCTCCAAGGTTCGGTTACTTTCCGCCACAGTCTGGGCCAACTTCTTATCCTGCTCCAAATCCTGAAATTGCTTCCGCGATGCCGAAAACATCGAAAACCGTTCAGTCGCAGCACCAGCCTCAGGGAGCTAAGACTAACCATGACGCAAAAGAGCTTCACATGTTTGTGTGGAGCTCGAGTGCGTCCCCGGTGTCTGAAGGAGGTGGCGGCCTACAGGTGTTTAGCGGCCCTGATTTTGGTGCTTCAGAGCAATCAGGGCGCTCTGATCCAGGTGCAAAGGAAATCAGGTTGTTGGTTAGTGATCATCCTCAAAATGGGGAGGCTAAAGGTGAATATTTCGGGTTCCATTCTTGACTCATTAATGTAAATTGAATGACTTTTAATGCTGTGTTGGCAAATTGTCTGATTACTCTGCTATCTTTACAATGAAGCTGTCCAGCAAAGTGGGGACCTTGGTAGAGAAGACTTCAGCTTCGGCGGTGCAGGGAGAGATCATGGGGAGGAGGATAAAGAAAAGGAGGGTGCAACTGGGCTGTCCAAACTGGGGCCCGGCTCGACAGCCGAGCTTGACCCGAAGGTGGCTGGAGTTGACGACGCCGGAGCCAGGAAACATATGCCACCAGCAAGCGTCATGACACGCCTAATCTTGATCATGGTCTGGCGTAAACTTATCCGGAACCCGAATACCTACTCCAGCCTCATTGGCCTAATTTGGTCTTTGGTCTCATATCGGTAAGCTACTCAAGAATTTCGATCATTAATTGAATTGTGATTGATCAAGAAATAATATACATTTCTGGATCATGATTTCAGGTGGAATGTGCATATGCCTAAAATTCTTGAAGAGTCAATCAAAATCCTCTCTGATGCTGGTCTTGGAATGGCTATGTTTAGTTTAGGTGAGTGCTCAAATTCCAGACCTGGTTTCTTTTTCCCAAAGTGAATATTAATCATTTTAGGTATAATTTCTTTCATCAAAGCTTAGATTTCTTATCGTCAGAGATTTTTTTGGCATATTTGGTTGGTAGCGGTGATATAACGTTCCAGTAAAGAGCTAAAATGTTTTTTGACCATCCATTCTTGATGACGAAATACAATGTTATCAACAAGTATTGTTTTTGAAAAAAATTGAACTGAGAGGGCCACGTATGGGGCCGACTAGCAGTGTCTCTTTGCGGTCCTGAAGTGGCTGGCGGGATAATAACGGATATGGCTTTAACCAGTGGTGCAATAGTAGCAAATATTTCATAGGAATTTGATTGATTGGATTGGTTTGTTTGGACAGGTCTGTTTATGGCCCTCCAACCGAAGATAATCGCATGTGGTAACACGGTGGCTTCCTTCGCCATGGCCGTCAGGTTTCTCACCGGCCCAGCAGTAATGGCCGCAGCTTCCATTGCTGTTGGTCTCCGCGGCACCCTTCTACATGTCGCAATTGTCCAGGTTCCTATTCTTTTCCTCATTAACAATTAACTCTACTTTCTATCTTGTGCTGTTGATTCATCATAACTCAGCATTAAATTAATTAAGTTTTGACATATTCTTATCCAACACCAACAGGCAGCACTTCCACAAGGGATTGTCCCATTTGTTTTTGCTAAAGAGTACAATGTTCATCCAGCAATTCTTAGCACTGCGTAAGCAAACTCCATTGCCAATGGCCTGAATTAATTAAACTCACTCTCTAATTCATATACTTACATATTAATATTTCCTTTACGAATAATCCATCCATTCTTGTCGACAAATTTCAGGGTCATATTCGGAATGCTGATAGCGTTACCCATCACGCTGGTCTACTACATCCTTCTTGGTCTGTAAGAGTTTCGGAGTGATTGAGGACGAATGTGTCTAAAGCTTGATGGGTTGAGTGGCGGTATCAACACATACACTACTGACCAACAGTGGATTTTCAGAGTGAAGAAGCCATCGCCCATATAGAATATTAATTAGTGCTTCTTCCCTGGAATTTGGAGCAGTGGGTAGCCATATATTTGAATTAGATGGTTCCCTGATGTGAGGATATCATGCCCCTGATTGCAGACAACATTAAATCGTAGACGAAGATAATACTTGTGGAGGGGAACATCGCTGAGGAAATCAGGGAAGCATCCTAGGAAATTTTCTCCATATGTTACTCATTGATTAGGCTTAATCTTGTCATTATCTATCTAGTACTAGTGTATTAAAGAGGCCGAGAACTCAATTTTATTTCCCGTTTGTTGATTATTAATTAGTCGTCGTTGTTGTATTAATTTATTTTGCGTGCTGTCGACTTGACGATATATGTGTAAATTACTTTAGGATCGATTATTGATCATAGAATTGTGTTTTGTCGTCGTAATTATATTTTGTTATTAAGCCATTTTCAAGTAAAAGTAGTGTTATCTTATCGATTTCTAGTATTGTCATGATATTTTTTGTTTGGTTAACGTCGGTAGCATAATCATAATGTAGTGAATTAGAATCATTGGGTGCACCTAATAAGTCACAAGCTACATGAGTTGCGTAGACAATTCTAACAATGTACGCCAAACTTTTGAAAAGGGATGGGATTTGGAAGGTAGTAAAAGGATGTTTTAAAAGCATGCATTATCTTAATTTGTGCTCAAAACTTGGTGCCCGCTCTACTTTTTGGCACAAAAGCACTTTGGGATTCTTCTAATTATAGATGGGATATTATGAGATTTTAGTGTGAATTGGGTTAGTCTAAGTCCAATTATATTATATTTATTATTTTATTAGTATATACTTTGAAAGAATGATTAATTATTTAATAAATATAATAATAATTATTATTTCTATTATATTAATTAAAAATATCTTATAAAAATTTATAAGATAAATTTAATTAGTTGAATTTGAGTGAGAAGTGCTTAGAGATGAGAGAATTGAGAAAAATAAGAGAGTGGAAAAGGGGGTTTGTGTTGGTGAGTAGCGATTGATGATTGATGCGCCCATAATCCTACCCTATGAGAGGAGTCACTATTGGTAGGGTGGTTGTGGTCCAAACCCTTCTTTTTTATGTATGAATATGACCAAAAGGAAAATACTTGGCATGTGATACCACACATGCATGCTTGATTTCATTCAACATCTCACTACCATTCCTCTCACTCTCTTCTCCACCATTATTTTCTAGCCTTAACTACCCATATACATATATATATACTCATTATTTCCTTTACTTTCTTCTCACCATCAAAATTAATTTCTGTTTTTAATTCTTAATTAAAACCACAATATTTTGGAAAAATTATATATCGTTGTACATTGTACTGAAAAATTGGACCCGGGGCATTAGAAAAGAATTTGGAAGATTTGAGACCATACATCTGAAAGATATTATTGTTGCTTCATTTTCGTTATTATTGAGCAGCGTGTCAAAAATTGACAAGCATTAATTGTGTACTTGAAAGATTAGAATAATTGCTTCAGAAAGAGAAATATTAGAATAATTATTACCAAGAAAAGGAATATAGAGTGTTTGTATTTGTTATGCGCCCATCATTTCTTGCTTTATTACTGCCAACCCCAAAAATAGCATACACCATTATAAGTGGGATAATGTCAAACTAATATCACCTTTTCTTTTTTTCCTATAAATACCCTACTTCATAATCTATACCTTATTTATATCTCATTACTAAGGAAGAGTACAAATTTGATATCTCTAAATTTTTTGTTTGCAATTTAATATTTAATTTAATTTATTAACTTATATTCTCTCATTATCTTTGGTAGTTATTCTTATGTTATTTTCATACGTCTTTTTCACTCTATAATATTTATTATTATTATTATTTTAAATATATTATTAAAGCTTTATAAAGTGTTTTTATAAACTAATTATCTAAAATAATTATGTGGTTAATGATTTACTAAATTTTGATTTAAATTAAGTCCTATATTAAAATTGACCAAGTACGCAATTTAAGTACATTGATTAATGTACATTAATATTTTTATCATAAATTTTTTTTTATTTGCTCACATCGCGTGTGTGTGGACTGCTAATTTCAATTACCATTTGCCTTAATTCACCACGCTTTTGATGTTTATGCTAATTGCGTTTTATGTAAACTTAATTTGGGTTCACTTGGTAATTCTTGAGTTATGCAATATTAAGAGGTCATAATCCTATAATATCGTGTCTAAATATTGCATATGACGATCAATTCATTTATAATAAGAAATATCTCATCAGCTCCAATTACAGAAACCAAATATTTTATCATAAATTGAAATTATATCTTATGATATAATTCACTTTATATATATTTCATTTACATACATTATGAGTATTATTAATTCTTTTCTTTAAAGATAAGATAAGCCCAAATAATATATTATGAATATAATATAATCTATACTATTATAAAATTAACAAAAAAAATTATCGTACTAATTTTTTAATACCTAAATTTATTATATAATTCATTTCTCAATTCAAAGAAAATTTGTTCAGAATAGTAATTTTAATAATCTCACAATTGAAATTTTTTCCTCTAAACCCATTATTCCACATTTCTTACCGACCATATTTGTACATATTTCTTTTCCTCACAAATTTCTATATTTTTAATAAACCCACAATTACAACTTTTTTTTTTTTTTTTTATCTCTCACCTTAATTCATATTTCTTTCTTTCTCATGAACTTTTTTTCTTTCTTATCCCCTCACTCCATGAATCTTTTCTTTCTACAAATTTAGTTTTTCTCTTTATACCTTATACTATTATTATTTTTTATATGTTGGCATAGACTGTGTAGGACAATGACTAATAATTATATAATAAATGAAGTAATTTGTTGGTACCAACCAACCGAAACCATTACCATTGATTGATTGATCCGAAGAAAAAGAGAAAGGAAATCCAACCGTTGATGACCAGATTATGCGACAATCCCATCAATGAAAAGACATGGAATATAGTGAGTAATTTGGCAAATCCAAAGCCCCTAATTCCATAGAAGGACCTCAACTACGATGATGCGGTGCCGTATTGGAGGGGGACACAAGCACCTCATATCTGTGTGTACACATCTCTAAGCCTTTGGATTTCACGCGATCCGCCAATATTTGGGCAAACGCGCGATCTGCTGCACAACCCGATGAGCTTTCGGGAAACCAAATTGTCTGTTTTGACCACTAAGAAATTGCACTTTGATTGCCAATGACGGGAGGGGTATTTCAGGAAAATCAGTTGCTAAAATATTAATCAATCGCGGGAAAACCAACATACCGCGAAAACGATTGGTCGTTGAGCATTACGAAAAGCGGGGGTCACGTGGGGTGTTTAGGAAGTTCTCAATGCCACGCGCTATGACGCAGTTGTTGTGCACGATTTCCTACAAACCGCACCTTCATGTAGATGTAGTTGACCTGACCATCCCCTCTCAATTAATTCTCATCGTCCCTGTGACCTGTCCTGTTTTTATTGGTTTAATAATTTGGATTTCTCATTTTGTTTAATGTTTTATTTCATAGTTTATATCACACAACAATATACACGTTTAGTTAATTTAGCCTACATTTCCTTTAAAAAAAAATAAACATTTGATTTCATGTTTAATTTAATGAAATATAAAATAAAATACAAAGGGTAAATAATTATTTAATATATGTGAATAATTCGTTGAAAGGAAAATCTATATAATCCTTAACCAAACGAAACGTTTGATTTTGTGTTGCCTAATTGATTCTTGAAATGTAGGGTGAAATTACACTTGTAGTCATCCATTTTATATGATGTTTTTAAATGATCTCAAAATTAAAAAAGTTCGACACATTTAGTATACATTTTTACGAAATTTTCAAAATTATGTCAAAATTTAAAAAAAATTGATACATTTAGTTCCATAAAATCACGTAAAGCAAAATACTAAATGTTTGATTTTTTTAAATTTTAGGACCATTTTGCCTTAATTGATTCTTGAAATGTTGGCCGAAATTATACTTGTAATAATATGCTTTACGTGATTTTTAAAATGGTCTCAAAATTAAAAAAAAAAATCGACACATTTAGCCATATAATTTACGGGTTTTTAAAAATGGTCTCAAAATTAAGAAAACTCGATATATTTAGTCCCATAAACGCCAAAATAGAGGATTAAATGTATCGAATTTTCTCAATTTGGTACCATTTTAAAAATCCCGTACGTAAAGTGCCTACATGTATCGAGTTTTTTCAATTTTGATACTATTTTAAAAATCTTATAGAGCCCTAAATTTGTTAAACATCATGTCCTGTAAGACTAAAAGGATAATTTTACCTGATAATATGGCCTGATTTTAAACATATGCAAGGAGAAATATAGATGTAATACATGACCTGATCTTCTCCACCCCTTATCCTTTCCCTTGTTCTTTCGTCTCCATCTCCTTGAAGTTACATCAGTTTTGTTTGAGCTTGTTCAATCAGATAAAAGTTTGCAAATTAACTTGGTCTTGTTCTTTTGCCTTAGAGACACGACGGTCCCTCTCCATGTCTCCCCCAGTATATGCATGCTTTTGTTTTTGTACGTACCCCCCCAATATTCTTTCGTCTTTGGACAATAATAACATGATCACCTTCATATTCTTGTTGCGTAGAATAAGGATATTTTGTTTTTAAACCTAAGAATTTACCATGATATGTTACAATTACTTGTATATCGTAAGTAATTCCTTCAAGTTTCTATCACCTACTCCAACAAATATTGTTGTGATGTTGCATTGCAGAAATCTGACATGTATTTATAAACACTTTGTTCTTTAATACGTTTAATTATGTAATGCCGGCCTATTTTTACCATCAAAATATAGTGGAGTTTGGACCCCATAATTAACCTCACACCTTAACAAGTAGCCGAGGACATCATTAATTAGTCACAATCATGCGCTTAATCAGGTTTCAATCATGAATGTAGGTATATGTATGGTGTTTGGCCATAAAATGCCTCAACTATATCCCGGCCCCTACATTACGAACCTCATGTTTTAGTCGACGATCTACATAATTGAGCTAATTTTCTTTTACATTGATGTAATAAATTACTCCATTACTAATTCCTTAATACATATATGCAGTATAGATTAGTCTAGCCCCAAAAAGAAAAAAAAAAAATGGTTAAATGTCATCCATGTTGGTTACTAGCTTGATTGGTTTGTAGGTACATTAAGACAAGTTATCAATCACCAGTCAAAAATAATGACTTTATTGTTTGGGCCTCGACATGGAGATAAAAGCTGTCAATCCCACCCAATTCATTTTTCAATCATATGCATGCATCGATCATAGAACTAAGTCGTTCAATCTATTCATATTGATTAGTCGATATATAGATTCTAATTGACCCCAGCCAAGGAGAAGGGACAATGACCTTGCATACATCCATGGATATCCATAGGATCATACATTAGTACTAATTGGTAGGAACGACATCAATAATAATTCAACATATTACATGTTGCTTGAATCAATCAATGCATGGAGAGAAGTACTAGCTAGTGTATGCGCATGTACGCATGCATATGTACATGGTTTCTCCGACGTAATTGCCTCGATCCACCTCTATAATACCAATCGTACGATTTCATCGCATGTGGCCACCTCTATAATACCAATCGTACGATTTCATCGCATGTGGCCAGGAAATGGAGGTCGCCTCAGCTCATATGTACACCTAAGCCTATAGGGTAAAATGCTTTTTTGATCCCGTAAGATCAAGGTATTATTTGTTTTAGTACCACAATTTAGGTAGGTGACTGTTTACTCCCATAAAACACTTTTTTTAATTTTTTTGGTCCCAAAATGTCACTTTTTTTAGTTTTTTTTGTCCCAAAATGCCATGTCCCATGTGCAAACCACATGACATTTTGGGACAAAAAAAAATTGAAAAATATTTTTTATGATACTAAAACAACCACCTACCTAAGTTGTGGTACCAGAACAGATAATGTCATAGTCTCACGGGACCAAAAAAGTATTTTGCCCAGGCCTATACCATGTTTTTGAGTTATTTTTTCTTTTCAATATCTATTAATTAAGGGAGAGGAAGATAATAAATTAGCATACAGAAATAATATACAAAAACTAATTCCATTTCTTTTTAAAGAAAATAATAAATTATATAAAATATTAATAAAAGAAATTTAGTAGATTAATTCTCAAGATTAGAAGTAATGTAGTTTTAATTAATAATATATATTGTATGGAGGGTAATTAGACATTCTTGGGTGAAATATAGTGATTGATTCCTAAACGCATTTTTGGTATATTGCATTATTGAAAGGATAGAATTCCAAGTTGGTGTAGGGACGTCCGACTGATGAGTTTGAATTGAAGGGAAAGTTTGGCACAAGATTTGTGGACTTTTCTTTTTCTTTCTGCGCGCTGCAGAGAAAAATGAAAAATGAAAAATGAAAAATAAAAATAAAAATAAAAATATATATGTATATATGGACCCCCACAATTAGGTTTTGAAAATTAACTGCTCCCCGCTCCCCTATGTCTCCACACTTTTTGTGTTTAGAGACCATTTCTAGCTACATCATTCTATCTCACTCCTCACAAATATATACTACCCATATTTCATTGTTTTGCAACTTTATACTGCAAAATCTAATTAAATTCCCATTTTTTCCATGCCCATTCTACTATATATATATGTGCTTTATAAACAGCTGGTCCTCTGATCTGAACCATTAATGTGTCGTCGCCATCTAGATGAAGCTAGGTCCAATAATTTCCATCGATCCAACTAAGAAGTAGAGTATATGCACATTCTTGATCAGTCTATAACATGCAACATGCTTATATACGAGTCACGCCCAATGAGTTTGTTAGTGAAAAAAGAAAGAGCTTATTGATGAATTAATATTAAATGAAATGGTAAGTGTCAAGCATTAAATTTGATGCAAGTGGTATTGGACCACGAAAATTCAATCCGTGGGCTTGGATGATGAGAATAAATACATGCAAACAAGAAGAAATAAAAGCTCCACATAAACACAAATATATGTGTATAAATATATGTATAGAGAGAGAAAAAGAAGTGTGATGAGAAGAGGAAAAAATAGAGAGGTGATGGTGAGTGTAGGGTGAACAACGGACATGGAGGGGGCCAGCAGCAAAAGGTTGGGACCATAAAAGAGTGAGAGAAAGGGGACGAAAAAGAGTTGCTTTTACGAACCCAACTTATGACAATACACCTTTCATTCACATTTTGGTATATGCATCTTTCACTGTTTATGGGTCCTATAACACTTTATTCCTTTCTCTCTGTCTTTTTTTTCTTTTTTCTTTTTTATTCCTTTCAGAATGGAAATAATTAAATAATGGATTATGGAAAAAAAACATAATGGTTTCATATATGCATCCTTCATGGGGAACTCATTCATGTTATTATAATGGGTTTCAATTATACATATATATATATATATATATGTATTAAGTTGATCCATCGATCATGTATATATAATTCATGACAATTAGAACTATGACATTATTCATACATGATTCTCTTAGTTTTCATATATAGTGGAGTTAATAATATAAGATTATTTTTTAAAGAAGTCTCTACGAGGCAGGGGTTAGGCAAGACCGTTACCCGTTAATAGTATAAGAAAATAGTGTGTAGCTACTACGTTAATACATACATAATTACCTAACTTGGAGGAAATAATTATTAAGTATAACTATGGATGGAGTTAGCTGCAGGCTTTGAATAATAGGAGTAGTGAATTAAATAGCTGGGGGAGTATGGGGTTGAGGTTGACAATAAGGTGGCAGATGGTCCAGCAGTCACGGACACAGACCCAATTAAGAAGAAGTTGTGGTCAAGAAACATGTACAACCCATTTCAACACAAAACTACTTACTCACTTCCCCAATTCAGATGGTAGGTCCAATATTAATATTGTTATAATTATATATACGGGAATTTCGCTTCCCAGATGCTTCTTTCTCTGCATTTCTTATCCATACATAAATTCTGACACATTTCATCTTTTTCCCTTTTTTTTTTTTGTTGTTTTTTTTGGTGGGGGAGCGGGAGTGGGGCTTGTAGTAATTGAATTACCTGCTCATGTGATTTTGCTTCTTACAATATTTCATCAGTGCATGATAAAGGGAGTAACGTAACTCACAACTACTGGTCCTGCATTTTCTCTTTATTATTTTCTGGGTCCAATTCAAAATTAATAACAATGACAGCAATCCTCCAAGACCAAGAGGCCTCCCCAATATTATTATTGCTCAATAAACAAACCCAAATATATATATATATATATATATATATGGTAGCCATCAATTTTGGGTAAGGGTGTTATAATTGAAGAGAGGGACATTATACATGCCATGCATTCCTCATAAGTATATATATAAATATATAGCTTAATAAGAAAAAATCAAAATACACCACGAAGTCACAATTGGTGGCACATGGCTATACGCGCGTTGACTGCAAAAATGAATCTGAAAAGTGCACTTTTTTTGATAATTTTACCTTTCTCTCCTATTTTGAGGGCTGCACTTCTCCTCTCACCCAAATAATATTATATATGATATATAATTACCAAATCTTAAAATAATATATAAACATTTATTAATTATAAAATATCATATGTAAAATATATATATTATATAATATATAATATTTTTAATAATACATGTTAATAAAAATATAAACCCCCATCACCTCATTTATTTCATGAAGACAACACCTAAACTAAATTTACATTATCAAAATATGACAACATATATTTCAAAATTAATTGAGGATTTGGCTAATTATGTTCATTTTTTACCTCCTCTATAGATAAAACATGATGATGAATCAGGTCAACGAGGTTCAGCTGTTGTGTCAAATTAAGTTACAATTTGTACGTCCTAATAAGGTATTAACTGTTATTTTAATTTCACAATGGTCTAATTAATTATTTTTAAGGAAACCATATTAAATAGCAAAATGATGCAGTTCTACATCTTAATACTCCTCCAATTCTGATCTCAAAAAAAAAAAAAAAAAACTCCTCCAATTCTCTCTCTCTCTGTTTTTTCTTTGGGAACAATTCATGAATTCTCAAATGTTGTACTTAGATGACAATATTGTACAGGCATTAATGGAACTAGAAATTACTCGTTTTCGGCCTTATATATAATATAAGGTCTCTTGCCCAGGCCCCAGCCCAAATGCAATCTGTTTTCTGGATCAGAATGATGCAAGAAGCCCAAACTTGAACAATATTTAATTTATCCCAACATTCCCATAAGAATATATAAATTTGGTTCATATAATGTGAAGGAGCCTTGGCCCACATTAAGAACATAGTAAATTGCGTCTAATTATCACTACTCTAAAACTCTCCAATTAATTAATTTTTGTAATTATGGAATATTCTTTGTTTTACAAGTCTATAATTAATTAGTAGAAGCACATAATTGTAATATCATGTGCATGGAGGATTTGAAAAGAAGATGAAATTTCATCTAATAGCTACATCAACAGCCATAAATTAAGCCATTAATCCCCAAGGATGCTAGCTAGCTAGCTATACGTGATGCATGCGATTAATCTTACACCATGAATAAATAGGCGAGATGATTAAGACTAATAATGTCCTTAGCACATCTCCAAATCAGCATACCCATCCATCTCCGCTTTACTCGATGCATGCAATATGTTGTATATCTTCACCTTCCAAACTCACCTCAACCCCTTTCTTGCCTTTCATGCAATTAAAAGAATATATAATATTCATTATTACATATATAAATATATATATAGTTTCTTGAGACGGACGACGGACTAGCTAGGAAATGTCATCAAGAGATGTTATCACAATCGAGGAAGACGTCGCGTTGTCAGATGATAAGTGCAGAAAAAGTACAGGCTGCAGTACTAAGGGATCCACCTTGTGCAACTCAAATAATGTTGTTATACTCACTCAAAAAGTATTAACAATAATATCTTTAGTTTTTTTTTTTTTAACATTAATTCCGATTATCAGATCATGGGCTGGTTTTCGAGCACGTACATGCATGAATGTTGTCATTGGTTGATCAAATTGATGCTTTGGCATTTAATAGAAAATTCATTTGATGTCCGTACTCCTGATCATTATTATCAATTAGGTGATTGCAGAGGCGATTGGAACCTACTTCTTGATGTTTGTAGGTTGTGGTTCAGTTGCTGTGAACAAAATTTATGGTGGTTCAGTAACATTTCCAGGAATATGCGCGGCCTGGGGCTTGATCGTCATGGTCTTGATCTACTCCGTCGGCCATATCTCCGGCGCCCATTTTAATCCCGCCGTCACCATTGCTTTTGCCATTTTCCGGCAGTTCCCTTACAAACAGGTACCTAAACACTTACGTTTTCAGCTTCTATATACAATTAATATTAATTACAATTCTTATGTACATGGGCATGCATGCAGGTGCCTCTTTACATGTTGGCGCAGTTTTTGGGGTCAATTCTTGCTAGTGGGACATTGTACATTCTGTTTGATGTGAGAAAAGAAGCTTACTTTGGAACAGTACCAGTGGGATCCAATGTACAATCCCTGGCCATCGAATTTATTATATCCTTTCTCTTGATGTTTGTCATTTCTGGTGTAGCCACAGACAATAGAGCAGTAAGCAAACTACCTAATTCATTTCCAACACAATTACTCTATTTAATTTCCCTCCTTCCCCAATCACAAAATTAACGAATAATTCAAGAATAGTTAACTTAAACATATATTTATGATCAATATATAGTAGATGTCGTGCAGATTGGAGAACTGGCTGGAATTGCTATAGGAATGACTATACTCACCAACGTTCTTGTTGCAGGGTAAACATCAAGTATTTTTTTTTTTTTTTTCCTCCTATTGTATAATCTCCTAACAATAATCGACATTAATTAAATAAAGTTTTGAAGTAAAATTGAAATATTAATGGGCATGCATGCAGGCCAGTTTCAGGAGCTTCGATGAACCCTGCAAGGAGTGTTGGACCAGCAGTGGTGATGCATGAATACAAGGGTCTTTGGGTATACATAGTTGGCCCACTATTGGGCACAATATTGGGTGGTTTTACGTACAACTTGATCAGATTCACAGACAAACCTCTCCGAGAACTAACCAAAACTGCATCAATTCTCAAGAGTGCATCCAGAGCCTTCTAATTACCTGTTATTAGCCCGCCCGGCCCCGGTGCTAGTTTAGGTGTAGGAGAGGTTCCTGTGGCTTAATTCAATATATCAAGGGAACATATGTATTAATTAATTTGGTGAAGAAATATGTACATTAATTAGTTGCCCTTTTCCAGTGAAAATTTGAAGGATTTGTAGCTTGACATTGTTCTTTTCTTTCCCTGTTCAAAGTCAAGATAATTAAGTAGATCTATAGAGTACATCGTTCTTAAAAAAATAAATAAAATCTATATCGTACATCAAGAAGTAGTACAAAATTATATCTTAATTAACAGTGAATTGATTCCATCTGATGCAAAACTCACATGGATTCTGAATACCCATTTCTAAATTCATGGAGTTGAGAAAATCCGCACATATGTCTTTTGCCTGGCAACTTATTTACAGCCACCTGAAGCCCACTGCCTTTGAATTTGTTCTCTCTGGCTTAACAAATTTTAGACTTGAGTTTTATATTAATATTCCACATGGACACACTCACATCTATTCCAATTCCGTATTTTAGATGTATTTATTACCTGATTCATGGATTCACTCAAACAAATATGATTTTCCGTTATGATTAATTATTATGGTTGAAAGTTAAAATCATAGTAAATATTAATTAACTATGGGGGCGCAACAATTATTAGCTGTTATTTTTGCAAACAAGACCGAAATATTAGCTACGACTAAAAAAATTAACGTTTAATTAACCATGGTAAAAAAAACTTAGACTTTGTAGATAATATTAATTTGTCATAATTTTTAAGTTATAGTGATTTATAGTGTAGGGAATGATCGATTTTTAAGTAGTGAATTCATCAAACTAATTAGAAACCTTACATGATTATGAGGCCTCTATTCTACCACTTAATATATATATATATATATATATAGATCTCATTAATGACCGATCAATCTTGTTTTATGGTTTATACTAAAATACATGGGGTAAGATTTGAATGTAATAATTATATTTACATTAAAGCCACCTATTCTATGATGGGAAGAGCTGAAAAAAGTATTCTCTTAGTTTTAGGAAGATTAAAATTTGAGTACTCGATCGTTGATCTTACATGAAAATGCTGAAAAGGAAATAGCGAAAGAATAATGAAACTAGTGCAAAAACCAACACTCTTAATTAAATACATACAACATTGAAGAGATCTCCAACAACGGGCAAAGTCCGGAAAATTCGTGTATGCATCAGGTCAGGACCTATACGTACATTGAAGGTTATATATCCAACTCATGCACCTTGGACCACACTACATACGTACCTAGCCTAGCCACATTCATAAACGGGGAACGACTTTATTCAAATGCCAATTGAAATATTATGGAATGTATTAATTGGAATTAGTGATATTATTAATTTCTTTGACTTCAACTTCCATTTTTAAATGAACAAATTAAAGTGCACCAAAAATAATCTCAAACGTCAAATTGATGTTGAATCTTATTGTACATGCATGCATGTTGCTTGCAAACACATAATCAAATTAATTATATATTCATCCCATACATACATACAAAAAGAAAGAGTTGAGATTTGATTATTAACCATACAAGTATACATGTTCGACAACTAAATCGAATTACACGATGACATGCATATATAAATTATACCTTTTTCTTTTATTAAAATAATATATAAGTTTAGCCTCTAATTATACATACTATTTAACATTAGTAAAGTATTCTACATATTTTGATTTAACAATACTACTATATGTATTAATTCAGAAAATAACAAGATCGAACCCTAATGATGCATGGATGATTTGGACCACTCTCGATCATGTAAGTACAAGGTTCTTGGGCCTGATCCAGTGGATCAAGGCTGGTACTTGGTGGTACAACCCCACCATTCGGGTTCAAACTTCTAACATACAATTTCTTTCATGTCGGCCATAGCCAGACATTACGCACATGCCCTAACGAAATCTATCGCTCTTTGCTTAATTTTCTTTTTGTTGTGTTTGGGATTAATTCCTTTCTTCCTTGCTTTCTTGTTGTAGTCCTAAAAAGTCTATTTATGTCGATCATGTTGGGTCGGAACATACGTACACATTATGATTACATCTAATGAACCTTAAGCACACACCAAAATTAGTATCAAGAAAGGAATATTTCATCAAATTATATTCCACCGTGACTCATGTCATAATTTTAATACTTTAACACGTGATCAACCAATAGTTGATAAACATTTTTCAAGCTTTTGTTTAGCAATTGGGCGCTCTTTAAAGGGATGAGAATTAATAATAATTTTTGGATCATGACACACAATATAGTCTTCAAAATTTAAATCAGTATAGCAATGATATATATAATATGATTCAGATTATTTAATATTTTTTAGTTACATATATATAGTGGGTGGGATATAAAAATAGAGGGGAGTTATGCTATATTTTTTTTCCCATAAAACCCAAAGCCACTAATCAATCACACGTTGATGGTCTGAAATCCAAGCAAATGATGAAGCTAGAAAGGCCTCCAGTTGCCGGCACGTGTGAGATCATTCAGAGCCCACATTTAACTATTATCAGCCGTAAGATGGCGACTAATCCAACGGCAGGTCAACATGACAACGTGGGCCCACTAATGTAGCCATCAAGAAAGGACAAAAAGATGAACAGCGGCACATGATCCATGATGCACCTCTCTAGAGCTCCTGATGCTCATTGTGATTACTATTACTACAAACTGGATCACACCATACTTGTTAAGTCTTATTCACTTCAGTTCCGCATCTTTCATCAGAATTCTCACTCTTCTTTTCTTGAAAATCCAAACACTTGCACGTATTTAAAGCAAAGAAGTGATTCTTGTTTGCACCCCCAATCACTCTCATTCACTTTGATTCCAAGAAAGGATCAAACAACATTAATTCTTCCTCCTCTTTATTCTTGAATGCTTTTGTAAGTTTGATATCTTTCTGTTCTTTTGCTGTCTTAATTACTTGGGCGGTGATTTCTTCTTTTGCAACGCTAACTGATCATTATGGTGGCTTTTTTTGGTGTTTCTTGCTGATGGGTTTTGATTGTTGTGTTTAGATGTTTGGAAAGGCTATGCTTTTAAGCCGGTGCTGACAGTTAAACAATGGCGGGTGAAATTGAAGAACCTATCGGCCTTGGTTTTCAGGTATTTGGGATCTGATATAATGCATTTAGTTAGTTGATCTGAATTTTGACTGTAAATGAATTTAAAGTTGTAATCTTGAATTATTTTACCTTTTTCTTTGTGGGTATTAATGTTAGGCTTCTGAAGCAAAAATGGTTGTTTGGAATGTATATGGGCAGTATCAGTTGTTTCAGAAAAATTCTTTGGTAGGCAGATCATGAAACATGCATATTAACATGGTGGTATATATTGGCTTAAAACTGTTCTTTTTAGTCCGTTAGATCATACTCTGAATCTGATGCCGAATTTTTTTTAATCAGTATATCAACTATATCTATGGTGGTGGATAATGGAGCTGATGTCGGTTATGGATCTAGGATTTTCTGCTAGAGTTGCTATTTATTTACTGCATGTGATGAGAAACTACTTTCTTACTGTCGGAAGAAAGATTCAGAATGAAAGGCTTCAGCTTCAACTGAAAATAATGGCGTCCTGCGCCAAATCCTGACTATAATGCAAATATAGAACATTTTATGACGAATTAGGAAGTTTCAGCTGCTTCAAACATCACTGGATAATGCATTGTTCATAGCATAGAGAGAATGAATTGTAGATTTATATTTGATTTGTTTGCAAGTAAAGTTATCCATCCATCACGGTAATTTTAGATAACCGACGAAGGTTCATTTGCCGTCTCCGCTAATTAGCCACTCTCTTGAAATGAACAGGCAGATTCTCTTCATTCAGGCTCTATCTCATTTGGAAGATTTGAAAATGAGGCTCTATGTTGGGAGAGGAGGTCATCCTTCTCCCACAACAGGTATCTTGAAGAGGTCGAGAAATGCTCTAAACCAGGTTCCGTTATTGAGAAGAAAGCTTACTTTGAGGCCCATTTCAGAAAGAAGGGAATACTTGGTCTGAGTTCACCTGGAAGCCAGCAGGGGACAGAATACCAAACCAGTGAAAATGATGTCTCAGAGAAGATGGGTTATGACGAGGAAATAAATCACATGAGTTTAGAAACGGATTCTCAATGCTTTGATAAAAGCCTGGATGGTTCAGTGCACGGAAGAGAGCATGAAGTGATGGAATATGATACGGGAGTACTTGGGACATCAACTTTTGATGCTGACATTGCAGTTTCATGCGACAGTTCCTACAACTTCGACTGTATTCCTGAACATGAGAATGTAGAAGAAGCTCATCATGCTCAGCTTGGAAGTTTACTCTCAACCGAATGTGGATCAGTAATTGAAGTGAAAGAGAACCTTGATGGTGAAGCAGCCTACTTAGAGACAAGCAATGTCTCAGACATGACCATTGCCCTGTTCAGCGCAACTCATGCCATTGAGGAAATAGCTGCCAGTGCCAAAGATGAACAAGGTTCATCATCCAAGGTTTGTTGCTTTCATACATCTGTACTTGTTCTAGTACCTTTAATATAGGGGAATTTCAAAAATGAACGGCCATAATAGCTACTGATGATTAGTAATGCTTTTATTTTGTTATGCATGTGGCTGTGTACTCTTGATCAATAGTGTCTGTGAGCCTGTTGGACCAAATATATGATTTGACAGGGTAATTGAAATGCAGGAAGAATTTCCATCAGAACCTGAATATATTGAGCCAAGATCGGTGCCGCGGGTTAGTGTAGCACAGGGAAGAATATCTGTTTCCGGGAAAGCGTCTAAAGGCTCAGAAAAGAAACCTAGTAAAACGCCAAATAATGTTCTATTCACATCTAAAGCAAGAAAGACTTCAGAAGCTGCTTCTCAAGACAAATCTGTGGCAAACAATACGCCTAAACATGAGGTTCGTTGTTCTTTTAATTGCTTGGTTTTGTTTTGTATTTCTTAAAATATTTTTCCTAGACGTTTATATTGCTCCTTTCCTAATCCTAACTGCTGGCTGTTCTCCTTTCTGCAGCTTAGATCAAAATCACAAGGATTTAAGGAGATCAAAAGGTATTTAATTTTCTTGTTATCATGACAGATACTTTCTTCTTGTCGTTCTTTTGTAAGCCGTCACTTCATCCATTCTGGATCACAGGGGTGAAAAGGAATCAAGAAATAGAAGAATGACAGAGCCGCAATCTTCTATATTGCAGAAAGGTTCCAGTAGAGTGTATCAAAGGGCAAACAGGTTCATAAGAATATTAGTAGAACTTCCATTAACAGCATGCCGTGAGTTTGTCCAATCTCACAACTGTCTTATGGTTTTTAGGGTCAGGCCGGCTGCTGGTACAACTGAACCAAGCACAAAACAGGACAGTACTAGGTTCAGTTTCAAATGCAATGAGCGTGCTGAGAGAAGGAAACAGGCAAGATAGTTACGCTTCTGTCAACTGAACCAACCTTAAGATAGATTACGTATACTTTATCTTATAGAGTTCTCTTTTTAGTTTCAGTTTGATATGAAGTTAGAGGAAAAAATGCATGCAAAAGAAGCTGAAAGGCATCAACTTCAGGCAAAGACTCAGGTAATAAACTCTGGAATCGGTCTTATGGGCTCAACAAGCAAGCTGTTTTCATTTTATATTTACAGCTGAAAACTAAAATATGGATGACTTACCAATCAGGTGGAAAATCTTCATCCTACGGATGAGATGACATTGATGAAAAGTATATGGAATTAAATTATGGAATTTCTTTCTTATCATCATTTCAATAAGTTTCTTTTCATTGAAGCGGATAAATCTTCACACTTAGCGAAGTGCTGAAATTATTTGGTTGTTTGTAGGAGAAGACAGTAGCCGAGATTAAGCAGCTGCGGAAAAGCCTCAATTTCAAAGCCACACCACTGCCTTCTTTTTATCGTGGCACTTCACGGGAGTCAGATAGAAAGAAGGTAGCTGAACAAGTCTCTAAAGGGCTCATCCATTTTCCGATTGCAACAAGTATTAGTGGCAATAATGCGGTCCATCTTTTCTAATAAAAGCTCCTTTGCTTTTGGCCAATTCTGCAGGCAATTGCTAGCAATGTAGAACCACGAAAAATAAAGTCCAAATCATCAGATACTGGTGGTAGAAATCCTCAAAAATCTTCAGCAGGCAAAGGCCAAGCAAGTTTTACTGCTGCACCTCCAAAGACAACTGATCCAGCACCAGCCTCAGGAACGACCAGCTGCCATTCCACAGTGACTTCAGACAGCGGTCCGCCATCTCCTGCTGCAGAAACAAGCCGTGGCCATTGTTCTCAAGCGAGAATAAGAAGTCTGGCCGGGTGGAAGAAAGAAAAAGAGGTGAAGCAAACAAATTTGCAGAAGGACAAACTCTCCAAAGGTGGTAAGATCATCTACAAGGGAAAACCAATGAGTGAGAAGCAAAAGAAAAGAAGCGAGAGCACTAAAGGTCACACGGTAGTAAGTTTGGCCTCTTGAATATGGTAATTTGCAAATCGGCATTGATGTGGGAAGTCAAGTCTTGCTTGTCTCAAACTCGCCCTGCTTTCTCTCTGTTTCATGGTCATGATTAGAAGAAAAGCACGCAAGAGGTGTCCCTAGTTTAGGTAATAAAATGGTATCGGCATTTGCTTAGTGGTATGTTGTTTTGATGGTTTAGTTTGGCATCAGATGCAGCAGCCAGCAGGTGATGTACATTGTAGTTGTATGTGTCTATTCTGATAAGTTAAACTATATCACAAGACTGATTTCTTGTATAACAGCTTCCAATTTATTTGGATATTCTGGGGAACTGATGTTGATTAGCCTTTAAACAAGAATAAGTGCAGAAAAATCCCCCAAGGACATGTTGGCTCATCATGCGGATAGCAGCATCCAAGTGAACATTTGTAGGATAGCATATTTATGATCTCATCGTGTCTGCATACATAAAATCAAAGAGCTCATAAGCCCAAATATATCAAATTAAGTGCGAGTGTTGTATGTTATGATGTCCACATCCAACAGCAAATAAGATAAGCCCACTCAAATTTCCACTCCCCACATCCATCAGCTTTTTAGGGCCCTTGAAAAAGAGAATTCTTCTTTCATCTTCTTTGGTATATGAATATATCAATCAAGATTCAAGAATGGAGATGGCACTGTTATTATTATCATAATAACTTTTTCTTTAATTTACTTAATTAGATACCACCACCCACTTGCTACTCTTGCCTCTTTTGCATTTAAAAAGAAAGAAAATGTCCAAACTATCACTGAAACAAATAAAACAAAGAATCTCTAACTTAAAATCAAAATGATAAACTAATTAAGGGGAATAAATACAAATAATAATAGCACTAAGAAGTTTCACTTTTTGTAAAAGGCGGACTGTTCTCCCTCTTCCCTGCGCTCAAAAGAGAAAAGGCAGTATAGAATATTAGAGAGAGAGAGAGAGAGAAAATGAGACCTAAGTTGCGCTAATCTTTGATTAATTTGTCTCTCGTGCATTGTCATCTAATGATGCTGTCAATTGAGGCAGAGCCTTATTGGACCACTTACTCATGCATATTAATAAACAAGGCAGGCCCAATTAAATAATGGCATTTGGACTTTAATGTGTGAGAAATGAATACAAACAATTATCAAATTGATGATGCAATAATGTAGGTGGAGGCGGCCCGGGAGGGATGTGGACAAGTAAACTATTCAACAGCATTCACAACAAGCCACGGTCCAACATACAATGCAGTGGGTGCAACTCCCGGAGTATATATCATTTGATCTTCAAAAGAAACAGGGAAAAGATAGACAGAATTTCAAGAACAGAACACAAAATGATTAAGTACATTTATCATACATATATGATCATGAGCTAAATACATGAAAACTGAAGCTATATTAGTTTAGTGGGAAACAAAACAGAAGAAGAAGAAGAGGGAAGACTGTCCAAAAAATGCTTCTTGATCCTAATTCCAGAGCTGACGATGAAGACTCATGATCTTGATGGGGTGGCTTCCTGTAGTAAAACGGAAACCAGGGCACGATAGGCTCCGGCGGCGGTGGCGCCGCTCCAAGGAAATAAGGCGATGGAGGAGTAAACGGAAACACACCTGCAGGAGGAGAAGTGGAAAGTGGTGGAGGGAGGGTGGAAACAGGCGGCGTTGTGGGCAGGGGAGGGTTGTTTCCGGGGCCGGTTGGTGGTGGATAGCATGGATACGGACACTCCTGCTGCGGCGTTGTTTCAAGAATTGTGGAGAGGAAAAGAAGCGTTGAGAGTAGCATGTGAAGGTTTGAGGTTGAGGCCATGGTTTTAGTTGTACGGTACTGTTTAATTTGAGAAGGAAACTAGCTAGCTAAGAGATATGTAATGTAATGGGAGAGAAGCTATTTGTGGGGCTAGCTAGTTTAGTTGATTTGAGAGTTTGATAGTTCTTGTCAGGGCTCAGACAAGAGCCAGAAGTGAGTATATAGGGTAGAACAAAAGCAAAGGTTGATCAGGTGAGTGTGGGTGCATGTTTGGTATGGTAGGAGATCATCATGATTGACAGGTCATATATAAAATACTTGATCATGCATAATTGATGTCTGCCTGCCTCAGTTATTCAAATTGACTTGGTATACTACACTCAGGAAGTAGAGAGATTTCTGGATGTGGGGTTTAATATTATTATTATTTGGTATTTTAGGTGGCATGCAGCGGAATTTCATTCAAGAAAAAATAGGAGATATATTTATAATGACAAAAGATTAGACTGAAGACATAAGAATGCTACTTTTCAATAAGTTTGAAAAAAATCAAACAATGGAAGAAAATGCATAGAATTTTTGTGAGAAGAAATGCAAAAATATTTGATGTAATTACAGATTTATCTGAAAATATATCGGTCATTTTCTAATAAATGAGGTATGTTAATATATGGGACCTTCAAATTTAACCGTATTATATGATACCATGTTACAACCACCAATTTGTTTAATGTCAAATCACAACGTCAACTTTTGTCTTGATTTACCTGCTCTCTCTCTCTCTAGCTACAAACCCCATTTTTCAATTACATTGGTAAACTCTCCGATGATTTTATGGGTAAATAAAATTGATTTGATGATATTTTGGTGAAAACCAATGGAGTTAGTAAGAAAAATACAGCTCCTTTTCTTCTTTGGTGACCGCATAGCCACATGCTGGCTTGACCACCCAGCAACTAATAATAAGGCTATATATGGACAATAGACGACTACCCTTTATTCCGAAAATTGGGACCCATAAGTTGGTGAAATCAAAGTTGATCTCATCTTTCTATGTACGACTCACAACAAAACTCTGACATACAAATGATAAGATGGGGTTGGATTTAAATAAGTGGAATTTGACATATTTATATATAATGATGGATGGATGGATGTAGATATCCTGAATTTGCAAACTTCAATTAAATATTGACAGGATCCAGGTAGTATTAATATCTCTTTTGCACTGTCCCATAATAATACGAAGATGAGTTGTCCAACCGTAATTATTTTCCTATATATATCTTCCATGCGAAATTCTCAAATCTTTCGAGTGTAAGCAAATAATCAACTTACCATTTGAAAACTTACCCCTATTAAGCCAAGCTCTGGATGGCATATTATTATTTCTTATACCAACTTAGGACTAAATTGAGCAGGTATAAAGAATTAAACAAGCAAGAAACAAAATACTCATGAATGAAATTAAACTTGAAAATATATGAAAAGGAAATAGTCATTATTTCACTTAGATAAGGTCATCAAACATAACATTAAACAATATAATTTCAAGAAAGAACACAAACGAAGGGTTATTGAGATTATGAAACACTTGATCAAAGATGAAGATAAAGCTACCTAGCACCAACCTATTATGATAATTAGAATAAAATTGGGACTTCAGTCTTCTCTTTGGACTTGTACTTGATGTTTTTTGCCTTTTTTCCCCAATAATCAGATGAGTCTCTAGAAAGCTAGCAGCCATAGAATGCTGCTGCTGATCAAGAAAGGGATTATTCCCATAGAAAAGCTCCGGCTGTGACCGGAATTATAAGGATAAACTGGATATAGATTTCCCGGTGGACCATTTACGTATATGTAAGGCGGGCTTGGTCGGCTTGGCGGGTTCTGGCCGCTAGGTGGTGGCGGACAGTTGCTCGGCTGCGGATTTTTTGGTGGGGGTGGAGGTGATGGTGGTGGCGGAGACGGCAGTGGGATACAAGGGCTGTTGCAGGGGCAACTCCCACACTTGTTGTCCAAATCAGGGGGGCTCTCATCATCCAGCTTTCTTGAATTCATGGGTTCTTTTTCAGCTTGAGCAGAAGCTGAAAGGATGATGGCAAGAAAAGTAGTGATTTGCAGAAGTCTGAGCCGGGCCATGGGAACTGTTTGTGAGGCTTTAGAGTTACTTCGTTTTCTTATTATAGTTGCTTGAAATTGTGGAAAATGGCCCAGGAGAGTATGGAGAAGTAATTGGATTTTTCCCTATCGGGGAAATAGAAGAAATATTGGGATATTGGCTTCATCATCTATGAGGAAATCACTATATATTGCATGTCGATATTCCACTTTTTGATGTCCCACAATTAATTAGGCCTTAATTTAATATTGGATGTGATGTTTCCGTGATATATATATACAGTTACACTTGCAATAATAGTACACTTTTTTCATAGAATAATTAAACTGATTTGTTTCTCAACGCTATTTTGCATGGTCAAGAGATTTGAGCATCTATATATATATATATATGAAACACAATATCATATCAGTTAAATTCTCGAATTAAGAATTAGGCCTAATAAAAAATTAAGGTTTGTGGATCATGATGAGGAACTTGTGGAGTACTAGGCTACATTAGAACTTTTTCTTTTTATTTTTTATTTTTTTAATTATTTTGGTAAATTTTATGACAAGTTATTGTGAAAGTTGATGAAAAGCAAGTTTTGATCAGGGAATATGCAAAGATGGGATATATAAAGCCAAATTCGTTTTTTGGCAAAAAGAAACTTTGGACAGCCCATCTTTGTTGTAAAATTATCCCTCCAAATACTGGAAGAATCGAATTGCCCCTACGCGCGTCTCCCATTTGTACCTCAAGTGAAAAAAGGCAGAAGCAATTTGACTGCAACATATCTCAAGACGAATGTGGATAAAACCGAGTGTTAATGATTCGATAGTGCTGAGTGGAAAGGTCGACGTTGCATGCATAACATGTAATTGTTTGGGATTGGATTTTCTGTTGTAAATCGTATTCCATTTTCTCTTCATTATTTAACATACATAAAGATGACATTTTATTTAAGAAAATATATTATACACGTAGCATGATATGTTAAATTATTAATTTGGCAACTTGTGTAGCTTTATTAATTATTAGGAGATGAAGAATATAATAAACAATGGAAGAAACTCACACACCATGACCATGCATCTGTGTAAAGGGAAAAAAGCAAGCTGAGGGATAAAACATGAGAATATGTATACAAAAATCGACAGGAATCATGAGAAAAAGCAGGAAATCGATCGAGTGATAGGAATATCATCACATGGCTGCAAAGTATTCTGAATGAGCTTTAGCATTCTTTGGTCGGTCCTTCCAGTAGTAGAGTATCTCTATCAATTCCGACGGTGATGCTTAATTTTATGAACATCCAAAATTTTGGTGCCCATGGAATTACTAAATATTCATTTAAATGGAATTAAATACTAATTAATCTTGGGTAGAGAGTGTCTCCATCAACTCACAGCCCATTCTATAATAATTATTGTATATTGAAAAATCAATTCATACCACAAAAATGACGAGAAGAAACAGATAAAGTGATATGTCGACTGGCTTTCTAGATCATACATATATTTCTGCTTGTTTAATTTGCCAGTTGGAAGTTGTCGGCTGTTCTTCTATGTTGCTTCCATTATACATTTCAGATGATGAGGCTCTGTAATAACATTTAACCTGAGACACACCATGCCGCTCATCGGACGATTTTGTATATATTTTCATATAAAATAAAAATATAATTTGAAAATATTAATAAAATAATACTTTATATTAAATTGTAATTAATATAGTTTTAATTAAAATACGTCTAAATAAATATATTTTCAATTTAATTACCATTTCAAATGAAAATACAAACAAACATGCGAGTCTCGGGCTCTCATAACTTGCAACAGAGTAACGATGATCCTTCTGCAGTATTGTGCATTGTAATGAAAAAGGTCATACATTTGTCCGAATCCATTTGTGTGGATCAGAGCCTGATTCAGGGTCCAGCCCAATAGGCCCACTACAATACCTAAAGATACTGAACAAGAAATCAGCCACCTGACAGGCTGCCTCCATCTCCATTTCTGATTATCTGAAAACATGATTTGTGACATAATTAGTATCGAAGGCAGACATGGCAAGTGTTGATTAACGATATAATAGGTTGTTTAATTCACATGAATTTCTTGTCATGGTTTCGATGGGGCTCATAAAGAGTAAAATTAGGGCAACGTAGCCACTGCTTCTCATACGGAGGTTGCTGCTGCATGGAACCGCACTCCATTCAGGAATCTCCAAACATTTTGACATCTCCCAAAACATGCATGCTTCGGAGTTCTTCAATGCCATAGATTCTGCCCTGTTAATTTCCCCGAAATTCGAAAGTCGGGGGTTGCAAGAAGAATTCAAAATACTTCACTAATCTTTCTAGCTACCAGACTACAGCAATCTAACTGCGTAAATGATGAAATTCACAATAATCAACACTTGACATCTCCCTACCTCTTTCCGGGCATCATTCATAAGCGACCACATTTCTTGTACAAAATCAGCGAATCCCTGTAAAACAGAGAGAAACACCGTTGACGCTTTTAATTTGTCAGAAGCAAAAAAACTGATCATAAATCATAATGTGGAGCTAGGTTAACAAATTCGTACTTGTATTTCATCTTCTTCTTCATCAGGATCATAGAGACCTGCGTCGTATAATGTTCGCTTTCTTGCATCGGATAATACTGTTTCAACCAAAAGCTCTCACATCTTCAGGAGATTAATTACAAACAGACATGCAAGAATATCAACAACTCTTATAATTAGAGGTATATGCTACCTGAGTATGCTTCTTGAATTTGCTGAAACTTGTGCTTGGCCTCAGCAACAAGCGCAGGGGTTCATGTCCACTTGTCAGGATGGCATTGCTGAATCAAATTCAACATATTAACCTTTTGTTAGTAAACTCACCTCATAAGCACTTACTAATCTCCACCTAAAACCCACCAAGAGGAATTGAAAAGAGACATGTAATAGTACTAGATATATATATATATATATATATATACGTACCATTGCCAGCTTACGATAAGCACGTCGAATTTCTTCATCAGAAGAGAACAAAGTAACACCAAGAACACCGTAATAGGAATTTGACAACCCTTTACTTATGATGTTCTCCATCTCCAATCGCTAAATAAAAGTGATTGAACTTTCACAAGCAGCTATCAACAGTCGCCAACTAGGATGTCCATTTTCTGGGAAAAAGAAAAGAAAAGACCTCTCTGGGTCTGAGTACGCAAAGGCATGGTGAAAATGAAAGGCAACGTCGACCAACAACATATAGATTGTTAAGGGGCCCACGCCCATCCATCTATGGTGCAAATTGCAGAAGCTCAAAAATATCTAGGCTTCCATGGGATTCGGTGGAAGGAGGAGTTAGCTGTATGTGGAATGTTCTAGCAACAGCTTCGTTTCTCACATGGAATTTGTTTCAGTCAAACGATGAATAGTTGCATGCAGATCTTTTGTTCACTGTTGTGGTCCACATTTTTTGTGATACAAATATAAATATTATGTCATCAATAATGGTATAAAATCTTAGTACATCTCTATATGTATTAAGGGGTTTAATGCAATTTACCTCCTCGTGATATTGTAAATAAGTAAATTATTCCTTATGAAAAAAAAATAGCAATTTATCTCCCCGTATTCTTTGAAATAGGAATGTAAATTGCTCTTTTTTTAAAAATACAGGGGGTAAATTGATTAATTTTAAAAAATACAGAGAAGTAAATTGAATTTGTACATTTATAATATTACAGGGAGGTTCGTTACATTTTTCCCATGTTATTAAGTATCTTTTTTTATGTTCTTTTTTCAAATTTAATGAGATAAAAAGTGATTTTTTTAATTGTGTATTAGTCGCCACATACAAAAAGAGAAACAAAGTAATTGGCCCTTAAAATCAATCCATACTTAATCACTTAATAAGTAACTGGCCGGGATTTGTCACACATAGCCTGCATAAACTTTCTGGCCAAATAAAGGTTTGTTGGATCAAAATTATCATTTTTCAGAAATCTCAATTATTTATTACAAATTTTGAATTGACTTTTATTGAAATTACCATCATTTGGTATTGGTCCATAATAATGCAATTTTGGTCCACTAACATAAGGGTGGTGGCAGTTTCAATCTAGACAATTCAAATTTGCAATAAAATATTATAATTATTTAAGAAAAATACAATTTTGATGCATCAAACCTTAATTTGAGTAATACAAATTAACTTATTAATAATTACTTCAATTGTTTAATTGTTTTTCTCCTATATAATAACTGAAACAATATTAGTTTTTCAACTTAAGAAAGTATTTCAAGCTACTTAAGTATTGTGCCAAATGTCCAAAATATATAGGAAATTAATTTTTTTTTATGAAAAAAGTTAATTTCCTTCAAAATTAACTGGTGAATAAGATATGTTATATAATTGATTGGAGGTAAAAGCACATTTAGTAACCCCATAAAGTAATAAGAAAACACATTTTCACTTCAAACAACAAATTAATCATTTGATATAACAAAATTTACCTTGAAACTATGCTCAAATAATTAATAAAGGATGAAAAGACAACTTTTTCCTTGCAATCACAAATTCATACTCTTCACGGAGAAAAATGTTCAAACATTTACATGTACATTTCTTCACAGTGTTATTCAGGCTCGTGCCCAGAACCGTGCCTGCGCGCAGGCGAGCTGTTGAGCAAACATATATTGAAACTGCAAAATAAGTCACTTACCCTTCCTGCTGCAAATTAAGGTATTGATTCCCATGCTTAGGCTTGGCAAACCAGCAGTCCTTGCCAGTTCTAACTTAGTTCCATTGCCCCTTCGACCTTAAAATTATTATGCAAACACTACTCCTAATTACCATTATTCTATACCCTATCATCAACCGAAGCACGTAGAGCGCATAGAGCATGTAGAGCATACCCGATTCGAGCAAAGCCAAGCTGTTCATATAACTCTAATTTCCTTTCAATATATATGGACATATATATATATATATATACATATCAATGAAGTTTCTTTAATTTATTATGATCCGCAGTATAGTTTCTTGTTTCCTACGCTTTCATATATGTAGCCTTTCAAATTCCAAGAAATATGCGCGCGCAAACATATATATATATATATATATATATGGTATTAATTTGGGGACTTCCAAAGAGTTTGGTAGCTAGTGCAATGATACAATGGAAACATTAATGTGGCATATGGGCCTCCATTGTCCCCTTCTTAATTAATGTATCTTATAAAGAACAAGCATTTTCATACATATCATGTTGCACAATTCCCTATTCACAATTTGTTGTAATTTTTTACATTATTTGCTTAATTACTTAATTAGTGGTATATATAATATATAATAGAAGTATATATGGATTCGATTTACAGCATGGGGATTATAATAATAAAACAATTGCAGTGGGTCACATAATTATCGAGATGATCATAATTAACTTGTATATATATATGTATATATCTTGATTTTCTTACAATTGAAAGGTGTTTCTTGAGAGGAAGCCGAGACAATAAGTAGGTGATGTATATAGCTCTATAAACTTATAAGATGGCCGAAAGACAAGTGTATTTTCACGATTTTCATTGAAATTATGGAAAGGGTTTTATGTATTAATTTCAACTAAATATTGTTGGCCTTGATCATATATATAGGATAATTAAATTTCATGACTATAAACTTTCAACTTGTCATAGAAACTATATGAAGATTAATTATGTATACATGTTTTCCTTCATTAATCTTTCTTAATTAACATCTAAATTATCTTAGTACATGATGTTTAATTTATTGGTACTGAAAGTGCATGTATGAAAGTTTCCTCACTTTCTTAGGACAGAAGATTGAGATACATAGTTTGATTGATAACATGATGATTAAGGATCTGTCCTATTGACAAAAATGGATCAGTTCTCTCAAGTCCATAAAAGATATCAATTCCAGAAAAGTAGAAAAGGAAAAAAGAAGCAGTTTAGCCCTAATTACCATTTTTGCTACCTTACTATAAACTACAAAGCAAACAATCTTATCACAATCAAAACCTAAAATTCTACCAAATTTAACTAACTTTGCGTCTTAATATTATTTATCTTGTGTCGATATATATATATATATATATATTTCAAATAGAAGCTAATATTTACCAAATTTTACAGATAAAATTAGACAGTAGGAAATTATTCTTCTATTTATTTAAAAAAAAAAAAAAAGAAAAATTTTACCTAGGGTTTTGTGACAAATTCAAGGTCGAACAGACAATGAATCAAAGGCTAACCGCAACCAGGACTGCTCGCTTGACAAGCATAGCATCGAAACCACTCACCCGACTTTCGTGTCCCGACGATCCACACATACGTTGGTGTCGTCCCGGCATCACAAACTTCATCAACAAAAACCTTATCAATTACATCATCAAAGATATTGACAGCATACGTACGATCGAAGATTATTATGGCAGTTGCTGAGCAGATGAATAGATAAGGAACTAATCAAGATAAGATGTATACATACATGAGAGAGATGGTGATGGAATCAGAGGGTGGATCAAAATTTCACAGGGCCGGGTCCGCTCTGATTGGACTTTCTGCTAGATTTTATTTATAGACACTACGTTCTGCAGTGCCAGCAAATTTTCCAACCATCTTTAATTCGCTCGTGTGAAATAATATCTGAGTAATTAAAAATGTATTGATCTTACACGTGTGACAAGGTTTGACCGACGGATGAGATTCATCCTTTCCCATTTCCCAAGTTCACCAACCCATTCTCTCTCTCTCTCTTAATTATATTGGTAATTACATGAAAATCTTAATAAATTAAGTAATATATTAATTTAAATAATACGGTAATATAATTAAGGATAATAAATAAATTATAATATCTCACATAAAATATAAGACAAACACTTACATAAAATAAGATAAATATCTATACGTTCAATAGAACTCAATTCCATAACCTCAAATTTATTGACAAAATTTTAATCTTAATTATTATGTTAAGACATCATTATTAGTTCATCAACTCATTCTCTCTCGAGTAACATTATACGTACATGCACGCAGTTGGTTTATATCTATATATGCATATATGGGTGTGCGTATGTGTACATGTAGGAAGCTTTTTGACAGATTAATTACACATATATATTATATTTCTATTCGAGTAGGAAGACTTTAAACAAATTGAAAGACTTGAGTAAGTTCTTTTGAAGCCACAATGACAATATTTTCGGATCAATTAGTTGACGTGGTACATTGTCTTTGCGTTCCTATAATAAATAATATTTTAATATTTTAATATATATATATATATACAAATTAATATATTATATTTCAAAAAAAGAAAAGAAACCAACTTAGGCCTTAATCACAAAAATTTGATATCGCAGTGTAAGTAATCGTTTTTTGTGAGTTAAAATATGGTTTTCTTTTTATATTATTATATATATATATATATATATTAAGAATGCGCAATACAATCAACCTATTTATTTATAATTCTTAAAATTAATATTTCTATGTGGTGATGAAAGAATATTTTTACATCTAATTCTGGAAAAATAAATGTTCGTGCATTTAGAATTTCTTAAATGTTGTGAAATGATATTTGCACCATCATATAGCTAGAGGCAAAACCCATCCATCGTTATTACGATATACATACATATATATATAAACGATATAGCTCTGCGTGCACAGTTTGAGCCTCCAGCTATAACATTTTAGTTAGGGGCAAATTGCAATTTATCTACGTGTGACACAGAAAATAGATAAAAACGTTTCCATAAAAAAAAAATACACCATTTTAATCCTTCCAATTCTCAGAAAATGTGCACGTGTAGCACACCTCTAGCGTGAATGGGTATTTTGCACATATTCCAAGAATTTAGGGGGAGTAAATTGGTTTTTTTTTTTTTTTGGGCCTATTTCCTGATCACAGGTAGATTAATTGCAATTTGCCCGATAAATTCATCTATGGAAAAAATTTGAATCATCTTGATTAATTGTTTTGATTTCACAACCCTTCACCCTATACTAATTTTATGAATTAATTGAATCTGCCATTTATTTGAATCATTTAACATCATCATCAATTATTAACTTCATATGTACCAAATTATTCCATCAAGTACATAATACTAATTATACTGCAAGTACATAATATAATATTGTCTATATATCCAAAAAAATGCAAAACATGATGCTAAATAACAGTGTTATAGCTCATATGGAATGACCTAAAAATAGGTGGTCTGATATTGTAGTTAGAACAGTAACGATGTCATCCGTTGGATAGAAATTCTCTGCTTTACAACATAATAAAGCTGATATTTAAAAATTTCGGGATCTTGAATTCAAATCTCAAAGATATATGGGTACCGTATAAATATTCTACATCTACATAAATAGTTAGTTTTGATCAAAAGAATTGATTAATTAATGATTGTGATATAAATTGCATGTTAAATATTGATTTCCATTTATAGATATATGCAAAAACAATGTCTACTACATTTAATTTGTTACAATTTTGGTTTCAGAATTTCATGCCAAAGTAAGCAAATGACTAAGGAACATGATATATCTTCACTCTAATAAATAGATCTCTGAATATATATATATATATATATATATATATTACCTTGGACCAAAATTTAGATCTACTTCTCTTGACTCAATTAGGAAAAATACTCCTCTCAGCGCACTATACTCTTCCATTTTGCTTTAACCTCCATTAAAAGGGAAATTAATTTGTTCTTTCCAACTTCATGAACAAGACAAGATTATGCATGTCCCTGCAATTAATTAATTATATATATATATATGCTCATTGTTGATAGATAATATAAAATTTATTTTTTCCATCAGATCGACAGCAAACTGATCAAACTGGACAATTATTGGAGAAGCAACCTCTTCATTTCCTGGTAGTTTTGAACCTGTGCATACATAATTAGGTAGTGGCTCCCATGCAAAGTCTTGGCAAATCAGCAGTCCTTGCTTGTTATACCTTACATTCGTCGTCTGTTCGACCTTGAAAAATGGTATGAACACAAGTCCATTCCTTTCCACCTTCAGGAATTAATTTTCGACCAAATGTACACGATATATTTGACTTTATAATTACCTTAATTGAGCTGTCGGGAGCCAAAACTAGAGCTAATTTTTTAATTCAATCAAGTGAATAATTGTTTCATTTCTTCTTTTCTACTCAGGATAGAAGTGAATGCATTATTAAACTGCTTATACAATTTAATAATAAAAAATAAATAGGACCTTAGTCCTAAAGAATTTTATAGTACCCATGGATTAATTGGGAAGAGAAAATAAAGTAAAAACGGACATCAGATATATTATACCCACCCGCCGTCCCGCTCCCGAGCCACCTACCTCTCAATTTTGGTAAAGCGTGGAGCTACTTTTTTGGGCCATTAACATATGTACCCATGACCGCTCTTTAATTACACAGATCTACCTTTTTCAAGTGGAGCACCAATTGACTATACGACAACAGCATTCAGACAGAAAATTTTTTATTCTCTCTCACTTAAGATTGTGTCTTAATTCGCTAAATTAATAGAGATAATTACATTTATACGACCTAATCTATGATTTATTTACACTTAATTACACATAGATTTACTAGAAAGGTAAGTATCATTTACACAAACTATCTATATTTTTTAAAAAAATTATACTTACATCCCTCAAAAGTGTCGACATTATTATATAAACTATCTATATTTTTTTACTATCAAAGAGTGATTTTTGTAATTATGTCAAAAAAAACAGAAAAAATTTATATAATTAAACTACAGATAAAGAAGTATAAATATAATTATTCGTAATTAATATCAGAGCTCCCTTCGTACGAATAATAAAAAGGGTAAGAAAATGACCGGCCATATCAATATGGCGAATTAAATACTGCTTCTGAAAAGGTAGCTGAGCTGACATCAAAGCTGCAGAGATTCCCCCCAGAAAATGTGGGGTGGTTTTTGGTCTATCACAGAAAAACAATGGCCAAAACCCAATCAAGAAAATTAAAAATAAAAATAAAAATAAAAAATAAAAGGAAAAAGAGGCTATCCCCAAATAAGAGTTATGGTTATTTTTCTGCAACTTCCTTATTCATGTTATTACATTAAAAACTAATTAGGCTATGCTTGACCAAACATGAAACCAAAATTAGCAGAGACATGCACTAATCCATAAAAATTAGTAAAATTTCAGTTGACCATGAATATTATAAGATAGAGAAATTAAGAAATCAAAGCAACACTCTTGATTACCAAGGGAGGGTTTCAATTTCAACATATATCTTACGTTCAAGGTCGAACAGACAACGAAGCAAAGGTTAACTGCAACCAAGACTGCTCACTTGACAAGCATAGCATCGAAACCACTCACCTGTTTCCATGAATATCTTTCCACCGACATCCATCCATTAATTTAATTTCCTCTGCGTACATATATAATAAGAACACAATTAATCACTAACAGAAATTAAATTACAAGGTAAGTTTAGGAGAATGTTGTGGGAGGAGATGAAGATTGAAGAGAAATGAAGGAATAAGGTAGAAATTAGAAATGTAATTAAGAATGGAATGAGAGGATGAAAGTAAGTGATGATGGGATGGGTCATGGGTGCTCTAGAGTTGGATTCTCCAGCAGATTTTATAGGCTCCACTCCACCCTCTGACATAGAAAACTTCACAAGGACGTTTGGCTCGTGCGAGATTAATTCAGTAATTCTGCTCACACGTGAGAAAAAAGGGCTTTGACTGACTGGTGGTGAGATATAACACTCCGTCTTCAACAACCCATTCCCAAATGCCACCCATGCACTCACACACTCGCAACCTATAATGCACATATAAATATTCAATTAAAGATTTAATATTTTAGACTGTTATTTACATAATTTATGCTGTAGCATTGGTGCTCAGACATATCATTGTATCGAGCAATTAGGTCTGAGCTCAGGTGTTAGAGGCATTCCAAATTAATATTAAATGTATTTTCTTTCTAATAATTCAATTAAGCTCTATATATATATATATCCATAATATAATGTCCGTTAATTAACATTTACATACTTATAACTTTGAGTTAATTATGTAGCATTAGTGGAGAAAGAGGGGTATAAATATATGAATGAGTTCTGACAATTTAGACAACGTACGCGACAAGAACTGTAATAATTTAGAAGGAGACAAAAATGGAGGTCGAGGAGAGTTGATTTTGAACCAAAAAAAGAAACTGTGAAGGACCACCCCCCAAAAAAAGGTGATATATATATTGGTGGAGGTGGTAAATGAATCAAGTTGTGAAAAAAAAAATTATATATATATATATATATATTCTTTATATATACTAGTAATTTGTGACATATTTGTAAATCTTTAATATTATTTAAAGTAAAATATTTATATTCTTTTATATTATTTAGGTTTAATTACACTGACCTCCCTACTATTATGGGAATATACAAATTCTCCCCTCTTACTATAAAAATTACAAATTGCCCTCTCTGACTAACATGTGTTAGTCAAATTTAACGGTATATGCTTAAATGATCATTTTGCCCTCCATTTATAAAACTAAAAATAATTCAATAAACTTGAAAATAGAAATGGACCAAAATATCTTCAAGTATTTTTTCCCCCAAAATATAAACTTTATTTTCTATAAAATAATATAATTTCAACAAAATTTACAAGTTTTAATGATTGTTAGGAATAGAAATTAATGTCACAACCTACACATACACAGTATGTGATTAAAATAATATTATAAAATAATATACTAAAAGTTACAAGTATATATTTTTTTTAAATTTAAAAATAACAAAATACTCCTAAGGGGTATTTAAGTCATAAAAAATAGAGTTATTCAGGTTGAAGGTATTATAGGAAATTTAGACTAATTTTTTTTATGGCATCAGCAAAATCAATTAAGTTGACTAACGGAATGGGCAATTTGTAAGGTGGATATCTTTGAAAGGGAAGTTTATGTAATTTTGATAGTAAGAGGGGGAATTTGTATATTCCCATAGTAGTAGGAGAGGTTAGTGTAATTAATTCTATTATTTAATAAAAAATATATAAAGTGATAACTTAATATTAAAAAATACATGAAGTAAAAATTAAATAACTACCAAACAGATAATGCATGCTGAGCGTGCAAAATTAGATCAGTAAATAGAAAATTAAAGTAAATATTAAAAAAATACAAAATGGCGGACAAAAAGAATAGACACCAAAAGAATGAATTCCCAGATTAATAATAAGTGTTAATAGCAGACACCCTCCCTTAAGGATCCAAAATCTGTTTCGAACTTGCTACTCGTCCTGTTTTTAATTTTTTGGACTTGGATCCACTGCATCAGGGACGAGTTTTATTGGGTTCGAGTTGAATGGACAACCCTAATTGTTATGTGTATGTGGATGTGCTTGAACCCGACTTAATGCTTGGTAAAATTATAATTTCACATCCTTTAAAAAAAAAAAAAAACAAAAATGAAGAAGATTCTTCTTCATATATGAGCCATTGCCGCCCACCCACCTTCTTCCCACCGCCTCCGCCACCCATCTCCATCTTAATCCCAATCGTGGCAAATCTTCCTCAAATTTCTCACACCTTCAACTAATCTTTTGACTCTAACCCTCCAACAAGACCTAATAAAAAATTCCAATATCCAACTAAATACAAGAAAACTCAATTGAAAACCCGAATCTTAACATCCAGTTCTTAAAATGCTTTGAGATTTTCGGAAAAAATGTAATCAATGAAAGCATTTGCAGAAGATGGTTGCGGTGAAGGGGCTTTGTTTTCACCATTCTCATTTTTTGGGATTATTTTTCCTCTCATTTTCTATTTTTGAGCTTTTTTTTGGTTATTTTTCTCTCATCCTTGGTGAAAGATCGGGGCGGAGCATTAATAACAAAAGGTGGTGACAATGGTTGATTGGCAGCAAAGGCGGTGGGAAGAAGGTGGGGTGGGCAACAATGACGGATGAAGAAGAAGTCTTCTTCATATTCGAGTTTTTATTTTATTTTTTTGAATTCGGGGTGTAAAATTTCAAATTTACCCAGCACTAAATTGATTTTAAGCACTTGCACATACACACAATCGGAATATACCATTATGATTTGCCTAAAAGTATAAAAAACGGTGAAATACAACAAAAATAAAAAAATGAATAGTCAAGTAAAAGAAAAAACGATTGAGATGTAAAGTGCAAAATGCCTGTAACGTTGTTGCACTATCAACCCTAATAATAAATTATAGATATGGTATGTGTGAATGGGTGAAAGTTGGATTCCGGAATTGGCATCTAAGTCGGGTGTTGTAGCCCCACACTTGTCTTTCGGGTACAAAATAGGTTTGGTTTTGTGTGTTGAAGTAACTACAACCGTATTAGGTAGCTGCCTCACATCATTTTCTCAATTTACTTTTTCAGTTGCCCACTGCCCACACCCCTCCTCAGTTTGGCAAACTTTTTAGCCCCTGCTACTACTAATGCATTTGATGTGAAATTTTCAGGCATGCAAAGACCTCTTGGATTTACTTCAACATTTACACCAATTCTTTTTATAGATCTCCAATCCCTATGTCTCGGAATTTTGTGTGTGTAGGATGACACATGTAATATGTACAAGTGTGTGATGTCGACAACAAAAACAATTATTGATGGTAATATTATAAATTAAGGTAAATTATATTAACCTTCCTTAAGTTATGCCAATATATATAAATATTTATTATTTTTTTTTATAAAATTACAGTTACATTTTTGAAAATATAGTTGTAATTACAACTATATTTCCTATTTAAAGGGAAA
The DNA here is from genome assembly GCA_034509735.1 of Sesamum alatum. Lineage (NCBI taxonomy): Eukaryota > Viridiplantae > Streptophyta > Magnoliopsida > Lamiales > Pedaliaceae > Sesamum > Sesamum alatum. The sequence continues at coordinate 41,949,661 of JACGWO010000004.1, read as the reverse complement.
TCCTTCAAGGATGTAGTTGTAAATTTGCAAAATACATGTAATATGGCTTAACATTAGGGAGTGACAGTGTAGTTTACCCTAAAAACTATCATTGTATTTGGTTTTATTTTTGGAGTATTTTGTTTTGTTTTATGGATATATATATATATATAGAGAGAGAGAGAGAGAGAGAGATAAAATAAAAATAAATAAGTATGTGTTAGAAATAGGGTGTATGTTTGAGTTTATTTTTTGAATTTATTTTAAATAAGGGTTTAATCCAATTTACCTCCCTGTGATATTGCAAATGAGCAAATTACCCCCCTATGAAAATGAAATAGCGATTTACCTCCCTAACTTTTAAAAAATGAAGCAATTTACCTCCATGTCTAAGGAGGTAAATTACTTCATTTTAAAAAATACGGAAAGGTAAATTATTTTATTTTAAAAACATAGGGAGGTAAATTTTTATTTTATTTTTTATAAGGGGATAAATTGCTCATTTGCTATATCACGGGGGATAAATTGCTCATTTGCTATATCACGGGGGAGTAAATTGTAATTTTTCCTTTTAAATAGTGTAAAAAATGTATTGTATGTATTGTCTTGTCAAACCATGTTTCTTTTATATATTTCTATAAATGTATATAAGAATATAGTAATATTTGTTTAATTGTAGGTAGATTAAATTATATAATATATTATTGTATGGACGTTGGGCCAAAACACTACGTAAATATATTTTAGAGGTAGGCAATATTTGATTTTGTTTTCTACCCATCTCAAAAATGGGCCAAAAATAAACCAAACATAGTGTATAGTGCAACAAATCATGAACATCTCTCTCATCTTCAAATTAATTCACTCATCTACTTGAAGAAGAGCAGTCACCCTGCAGGTAATTAAAGAAAAGAAAAAAGATTCCTACACAACATATAATTTATCAATTACATGAAGAAGAGAATCATCAAAAAGAGAATCTTATTTCTATCAACATAAATTCGAGGACCGACAGGAGTTTAAAGTCCTTTGTGTAACAGTACTTGTTGTTCTTCTTCAGCAGTAGCATTAACGACCTTTTGACAATATATGTGCATGTTGATATTGTTTCTACCTTTACTCTTGTCAACCCAGACAACACTGCTTTACAAAGAAAGGCTCGAATTAATTTAACTCGTATGTCTTAATATAGCCTTCCAGCAAGTCAGATACAGCATAAGCAAGTACCTTCATTTAAAACAAATTTAGTGAGAATCTCATCTTCAAATTAACTCTTAGCAAGGCCCCATTTTTTTTTTTTTTGTTTCCGTTGCAGGACTGATCCATATTTTTGCTTGCTTTTACTATTTCCAAATATACCGGATATCTCATTTATTTACCCTGATGACTTAAAATAATTAATTAAAAATATTAAACTCAGATGCAATCTCAAAAAAAACACACATATACGTATTTTGGTATATAAATATTTAAACAAATATACTTTGCATGCAATTATCCAAAATATACATTCTACTTTGGGGATATTCATAACATACTCAAAAAATCTTCAAGCGTGTATAAAATTTTTGACTGGGGAACCTTCTTGAGAAGGGCTTCAGATAGACTTTTAGCAAGGGCGCTTTAACCCAAAGTCACCACACATTAGAAAAAATGTAACATTTAACTATGACTAATTGTTATGGTTAAAAATAAATAGTCGTAGTGACTAGTCATTCACCACGGCCACACAAGGGTTGTTGGCCGTGGTTTTTGCGAGTGTGTAAAACATTTGTCATGGTAAAAACATTCGCTAAGGCTCATAATCATGGCAAAATTAGTTTTCATGGTGGATAATCTAGATTTTTACAACGATTTTTGGTTAACTATGGTTAATAATAATTATTTACCAAGGTTTCAGTCCATAGCCAATAAAATTGTAGTAAATAGTGATTTTTTTTTTCTAGTGACAGGAACATCGTTGATAATTTGCCTAAGTCTGGAGGTATTGCAGAGACCTTCATACTCAGTGAGAAGGATATCCGTCCTCAATGTCACTGTACCGGCTACTTTGGCAGTGTCGTAACTTTTGTCCGCCTGGACCACACCTGTTATTGTTACTGTAGATATGCGCGGCCCATTGCATATCGTTGGTATGATTATCGATCTATGTGTATATGTAATTATATAGTCCACCACCATTTATAATTATAGGCACTCTACCATCATGTATAACTTTTATCATTGCTTTGGCTTGATAACTACCTTAATGTAACTCCCACGGCTAGTATGAAGACTGCATGCACGAGAGGTTTTAGGATAGGCTCTTGGAGCTAACAAATGCGTTGTTGACATGAGATAATGCATTCTTTACAATGTTGATTTATTATGGCTCTTGCGGAATAGAAATCTCCTCACCTAACCTTCTTTTGGGTAAATTACATTTTTGATCTCATAAGTGGATTTGTTTTCAATTTTAGTCCTACCATGTCCCTCATTCGCGAATTACGTCCCATAAGTGGATTTTTTTTTTTCAATTTCAGGACTCATTGGGGATTTCTGTTAATGAAGTTAACGAAAATTGGATTTCCGTTAAATTGACCGATTTTAGAGGGAAATTGACCATCCTTCAACCACTTTTGGAGGAAAATTAGCCCACTTCTTCTTGTTCTTATAAGAACTCATTTATTTCTTATTTTTTTCATATTTACCAACAAACAAAACTTAAAATGACTGCAATTTTTTTATATATAATATATTTCTATTTTCATTTGAACAAATTAAATTTTTAGGTCAAAAAAAAAAATAAATAGAATTACATGTGGACATTGTAAGGAGCCTGGTCACAACATTAAGTTCTGCAAGAAGAAGAATCAACCCAGTTTGACAGAACCTGTGGTAAGTTTTTTAGAACCAAAAATTTTAATTTGTTCAAATGAAAATAGAAATATATTATATATAAAAAATTACAGTCATTTTAAGTTTTGTTTGTTGGTAAATATGGTAAAAAATAAGAAATAAATGAGTTCTTATAAGAACAAGAAGAATTGGGTTAATTTTTCTCTAAAAGTGGTTGAAGGATGGTCAATGTCCCTCCAAAATTGGTCAACTTAACGGAAATCCAACTTCCGTTAACTTCATTAACGGAAATCCCCAATGAGTCTTGAAATTGGAAAAAAAAAATCCACTTATGGGGCGTAATTGGCGAATGGGGGACATTGTGGGACTAAAATTGAAAATAGGTTCACTTATGGGATAAAAAATGTAATTTACCCCCTTCCTCCTTATCTTTTCTTTCGGAGAAGTCCATGGCACCGAAGTGATGAACTATGACCACTCTCTTACTAACAAGAGTGGGAAGTCTCTTTCTTCTGGGCTTCATCAACGGGGAAAGATGTATTGATGTCTCTTTGGAGGTAAGGGGAAAGATGTATTGATGCCTCTTTGGAGGTGCGTGATTAGCATAGGCTATCCCCTTGTGAGTGTTGAGCGGCTACTTTGACTTTTTCATCCTCTTGGAGAAGTCACCGAAGGCGAAGACCATCGGCTTGATGGTAGCAAAAGAGGACCTCCTAGCTACCTCCGCCTTCAATACCCCCACAAACCTGGTCTCAAGGGGCAGGCTTGTTGTGGCATTTCTGGTCGCCTTCAAGCCAAACCCCTTTTGGAGTTAAGCTCTCAGCTGCGGAACGAGCCCTAAACGAGTCTGTTCCTTATTCTCGGCGTGCAACTATTGCTCTTATCATTTTAAATATGTTGAGTTGAGACTGACTTAAGCATCAGAGTCCTTACGTCGGCTAATCCCTCTGGAACTTGGCCCTATGTGGTTTTATTTTGCAGGCCTTGTACTGATCATTGGATACCCATTAGAGCATTGGGAGCAGGCAGAATACATTTACTTTCACTATAATATCCATAAACACTTGCCTTCATTTCCGACAAGACATTTATTATTATATAAAAATAAGGCCATGATTGGTATGAGGGAATGGGTTGAGAATGGAATTGATATTCCCAAGTTCATTCCTATACATATGAGGGCATGATTGGTACGAAGGAATGGAATTCAGTGGGAATGGAATGAAGTTAGGAATGGAATAAGGATGGGAAAGGAATCATATTTGAATAGTATTCCTATGATTGGTATACACAAAAAATAGAAGGCAATAGAATTATCATTCCTTAGTTGATTGCATTCCCATGATTGGTAATAAGAAAGTTACGGTTAGTAATGAAATGAAATTATTTTTATGACGAATTTGCCCTTTAATATATTTTTGTTTTAGGAATATTGAATGCATTTTATAATAGTAGTATTTTAAAAAAATTACTTATAAAAGGTGTAAGCAATTTATAAAACATCTCATATATGAATAAAGAAATCTTTGAGAAAATTTATTTATTTATTTATAACACATAGATAATATTTTTTTGCAAAAAGATATTATATTGATTTGAAAAACTAAATTACTTGATCTGATTTAATCCCTTCAATCAAAAAAATAATTGATAATTAAAACTAAATACCAAACATGTGCTTTTACATATTCCCAGCAAAGACTTGAAGGAGAAATCTGCATAATACCATACTTCATATGTTCTTGCAAATTTCCCCTCTCGAAAGATATCCACAAGGCTGGTGAATGGCAGTTCTTATTCATTAATAGTGTTTAATTTATGTGATTGATCATTGAGCTTTGCAAGACAGATCATCAGTTCTGGAGGCCACAAGGGGGACTTCCCGAAAGATCTGTCTCCGTCTACATAGCTAAACATTCGAAAGATCCATCTTCATTTACATAGCTAAATACCAAACAATATCATGTTTAGATTATCATGCATGGACAATTATTTCTCATACTTAATAAAAGAAATACTTAAATTTAATAACAATCAAAACTAAACATTCAACTAGTAATATAATTGAGTATTTGACAAGGAACTACTCCAGCCACTAAAAAGAAATAGGTTAAAAGTTTGTGAATATGTTCTATTAGACAAAATCATCAAATATCACCATGTAAGATAGCCAAAACCAACTGCTCTCTTCCTTCTTCACTCATGCTAAAGAATACGTCAGTTAACTCATGGTTTTGAGCTATACGGCACACAACTTTGATAACTTCTGTGGCAGTGAGATTGGGGATCTTTCTTATCTCGGAATCAATTTTCTGTCTTTTATCTGAAACTTCAGCTTCAACTCCAATTGCTTTGCTAAAAAGTTGACTAGCTTTAGCAATTTCGCTTCCAATTACTGAAGCTGCTTCTTTGATACCCTCTGTCATGATCATCAAGTTATCAACACTTCTACTTCTCTTTTTCTTCTTTTGTATCCCTTCAGTTCTTGGAAATTGTAGAGGAGAGAATGGCATAGAAGCATCCAAGTCCTCAAGACCATTTTCAATAGTAGTTTCAACATCATTATTCGGATCATTGTTAACTTCTTCTCTTTGTATCTCTTCCATCATATCAGTAGGACCTTCAGCATTATTTCCAGTGGCTCGATCTTTCCCAAAGATAACAAGCAAGTCATCATAAAAAGGAAATGGCTTGTTTTGCCAAATTACATGGGTAGAATGACTCTAAAAAAGAAAAATAATCTCATTATATGTTAATATAGGTAAAAAAATAACAGCACGAGCACACGTAAATAAGTTAAAATTACGAACCTGAAGATATGCTTCCCATACAGCTTTTTCTGCCGTGACACATTTTTTGATTGGGTCAAAACCAAAGCCGCTTGTATTAGGACCATTCAACATGTCATAAACAATATTAAAATCCCTCCGTAAAGTCTTGATTCTTGATTCAATGTGTGGCTTGGCCTTCAAACCTGAATTAGGTAAAGACACTTGCATTTTTTCTTCCACATAATTCAGATAACCAGGTTTAAATCCATTTTCAGCTTTATATGCTCCAACGTTTACCATATCCAAAAGAGCCTCAACAAGCTTGGCATCTTCCTCATACTTCCATTTTCTTTTATTCTTACCACGTCCTCTTGTATCTTGTGTCGGAATATCCATTCTTTATAGGATTAATCATACCCAAAAGAAAAGAAGATAAACCAGATAAATATCCTTGAAACAATGAATCGACTGAGATGTCTAGTTAACAAAAAAATGAAATGCAATCCATTTCAATTATTTCGAACGCCCATGAACTACTTTACAAGATAATATAATTGTAGACAATTATTTGACAACTACACTAGAAAATATAAAACAATCATCTAGCATGTCGTGCTCTCCAAGTATTAAACATGTTAACTGCGAGATTTTGTCTAAAAGTGGTCCATTCATTAGAAGGCTCAATCGAAGTGACTAGTTCTTCATCTTCATCGACATTGTTTGGATGCTCTCTTTGGCTTTCATCTTCTAGAATTTCCTCATCATCTGATTGGTAACCACCCATTTCTTGTCTTATAAAATTATGAAGTAGGCAACAAGCCATGATAATACGATTTTGAATTTTAATTGGATAATATGAAGGACTTCTAAGGATTCCCCATCGACTCTTTAATAAGCCAAATAACCTTTCTATAATGTTTCTTGCAGAAGAATGCTTCATATTAAACATTTCTTCGGCAGAGTTAGGTTGATATCTTTCACTCCAATCATTTAAATGATATCGTTGGCCTCGAAATGGTGCTAGGAATCCATCCCCATTTGTATATCCAGCATCCACAAGATAATACGAACCTTCAAAGTTACATAACAGTTATAAATTAGTTTTAACTGTGTTACACATGATTTTACTTCTCTATTTTTCACTAAGTAGCTTTTATGGAGCTTACCTCGGGGAACTACAAAACCGTTTCGTCTAGTTATTGCATCTCTTAATACCCTACTATCAGCAGCTGAGCCTTCCCATCCCGGCAAAACATAGATGAATTGCATATCTTGGGAGCACACTCCTAATACATTAGTAGCAATTTCATTTTTACGTGTTCGATATCTAGGTTTGTCTTCTACCGGCACACGAACCCTTATATGAGTGCCATCTAAAGCTCCTAGACATCCCTATTATAGACATCAAAATAAGTACATAATAATATATAAACCAAACTTATATGAATATTTAATAGCTTACCTCAAACCACTTCCATCTCTCATCTGTGGAGTTAACATGTACTGCCTCTGGTTTCTTGAGTAACTCTCCTTGAAGGCTAATAATAGCATTAATCACTTTTCTAAAATGCCTACTAATTGTTTCGCCAGAGCGTTCAAAATTTCCATTTATGGTTCTTTGCTTCTGATGATGAGCCAAAATATGTATTGACATAGCTACTTGTTCGTCCACTAGCATGTTTTTAGTTCGAGATACTATACCAGTAGCTTCAAGTTTAGAGCATAAACGAACAAAAACCTGTCTATTCATCCTAACTGTGTTTTTTGCATTTACTATCACTCTCATAAATTATTTTTTGAATGTATTTTCTCCTCTCAAAAAAATTATATTCATATATTGGTCTTAAGCTAATAGATTCATTATTATATTCTATAAATCTAAGGACAATGAGCCAAAACCAATTTACTAATTGCATTATGTTCAACCAAATTGATAACATTGTCATGTATTTCTTTCTCCTTGCTAATTTTCTCGTTGCTAAGCTTAGTCGTGCCATAACTGCAATTTAATATCAAGGATTCATATTAATGACATTAAACATTAAAATTAAAAAATTAAAAAACTAAAATAAATTGGAGTAATAAAACGACACATACAATTTAATAAATTATTCGAGTCTAAACAAAATTGAGAGTCCAAACAATATACAATATGCACAAATTTGGAAGAATCACATAGAAATTCACTCTAAAAACTTATTATCCTCCAAAATCACATAGAAACTAAAATACCTATCAATCTGGAAAAATCAACCAGCATATTGATCAATTTGGTTATCCGCCCCAATAGTGAAAATAATCTGAGGGAAGCATTTCCTCAACAAAACTCATAACGAACTTGGCAAGCAAATGAGTTCCTTCAACGAGATTCATGTTTAATAATAATAATATAATATAATTTTCAGAAAATATGTGGTATGTACGTGTAAAAATTTGCATAATAATTAAATTATTAAGCAATAAAAGCATGCAGAAATATATAACTCCAATTTAATTACTCCTCATCCTGAATGTATAGTATCAGTTCTTATTGGATGGAAACGAGTGAATACAACTAATGGTCAGAGGGGGGATGAATTCTTAACAAAACATGGTGGGGCACTAAAACCGACTAATAAAATGAACTGATATTGGGTGTTTTTTCAGATTGTTTTAGTTGTTTTTATATGCTATTTTATGTGGTTTCATTATAATCATATGATTTTTTTATTCAACAATAGTATTCCCACATGAACGGAAAAAAAAAATAATGAGTAATCATACAAGAATATATAGAAAAAGTGAGAACATATAAAATCTACCTGGTAATTTTGATAGTTACAACTTGAAGAAGACGATGAGAGAAACTAGAAGATGAAGAAGACGATGAGAGAAACTAGAAGATGAAGAAGACGTTCATAAGAATATGATGATAGACATAGATTTTATTTTGGTTTATAAGGATAATTTTGTCATGGAAAAAAAATATTCCATTCCCAACATAATAGGAATAGGTAATACCATGGTGTAGGGATGGAATCACTAATCCCTTTCCTAAGGGAATAAGAATTCCTATGGAATGATCAATTCCTTTCCTTACTTATACCAATCACATGGATAGGAATTGACTTGGGAATGCCAATTCCATTCCCACCCCATTACCTCATACCAATCATGCCCTGATTGGTATAAGAAAGGAAAGGAATTGGTCATTCCATAGGAATTCTTATTCCCTTAGGGAAGGGATTAGTGATTCCATCCCCACACCATGGTATTACCTATTCCTATTATGTTGGGAATGGAAAAAAATATTTTCTTGACAAAATTATTCTTATTAACCAAAACAAAACCTATTTCTATCATCATATTCTTATTAAACGTCTTCTTCAAATATATAACTATCAAAATTACCAAGTAAATTTTATTGGCACTCACTTTTTTAATATCTTCTTCTTGTATGATTACTTATTATTATTCATGTGGGAATATTACTGCTGAAGGAAAATCATATAACTATGAAAAAACCACGTAAAATAACATATAAAAACAACAAAAGTCATATGATAAACCGACCAATATCATTTCATCTCATTAGTCGGTCTCAACGTCCACCATGCTTGTTCAAAATTCATCCCCTCCTGACCAACTTCCTTACTTTTATTATGCAATTTTTTGTTAGTATATACCACACATATTTTTTAAAAATTATTTTATATTATTATTAAAAATTAATCCTCATAGAAGACGGCTCATTTTTTTATTGAATATTCAGACAAAGTAGTAGATGCATTGTGATTAAATTAGATTAATTATTGGTTGTTCAAATTAATACAATATCTTTTGCAGAAAAAATATTATCTATGTGTTCTAAGTAAATAAATTTTCTCATAGATTGTTTTTACTCATATATGAGATTTTTAAATAAATTTCTTATAACATTCTATAAGTAATTTTTTTAAAATACAACTATTATAAAATGCATTCAATGTTCCCAAAATAAAAATATATTAAAGGGCACATTTGTCGTAAAAGTAATTTTATTCCATTACTAACCATCTCTTTTTGATTATCAATTATGTGAATGGAATCAATTAAGAAATGATAGTTCCATTGCCTTCTAATTCTTGTGTATACCAATCATAGGAATGGTATCCAAATATGATTCCATTCCCATCTTCATTCCATTCTCAACTTCATTCCATTCCCACTCAATTCCATTCCTACATACCAATCATGCCCTAAGTGTTAATCACACTTAGACCCCATTTCGTAAAAAAAAATTTGAATTTTTGAAAGGAGAGTAAGTGTAATTTTTTTTTGAAAAAAAATATAATTTTGTATTTTTAAAAGGGTCCAAGTATAATTAATCCTAAAAATAAAGTGAAGTAGAGGAGGAATTGGTTTACTTTTTACATCATTTTATCAACGAAAAAAAAGAAATTGGAAAAACGTAATTAGGGGTTTGATTTTTGAAAATAGAGGAGGAGTAGAAGATATTTTTGCAGCAGCATGCAGGCCAACTACCCTCCCCGGGGCTTGATATCTGCTCACCAAACCACGTAAACCCCAAACTTCACCAACCACCACATACTGCCAATAACTCACCCCATGCCCATTTCTTTCTCACTAATTAATTAATTAATATATACATCTCTGCTTCTATAATTGCTCATGAATAACAGCTTTTAATTCTTTTTTTTTTTTTTTTAGCCTTGACTCTGCAACTTTACTTTAAAGTGTACCATATGTCTCCTCATTTTAAATAAATTACTTTGAACGGACAGGCAGGCAATGCATGGCATCCATAAAGATCCAAAGATGGCCATTTTCATCCTCCATGTGTGTGTGCGCTTTCTTTAATAGCTTGGAAAATTAAAGAATAATTAATTGTACCTATTAGTTAAGTGAAAATCTAAGTAATTTACTTATATACTAGTTTAGAGTACTTTACACTTATTTGCATCATTCTACACCAATATCCCATTAATTTTGTAATTGACATTGCTAAATTGATTGAACAAAAATCTACTTCGAGTGTATCACCTAACAATGTACACAAAAATTCACGCAATTTATGGACCTAACTACTTCATTATTAAAAATATAGTGGTCTGGTCACGTACATCTATATATAGGATATAAGTAAAATATTCCAATCCGTACATACCAATGTAGTAACATAGGTGGTCAGAAAATTAATTAATCCCAAACCTACCTCAATTTTCATTTTCAGCCGTTGAAATTGAATCAAAGTATAATAAATTAAGTGGAAAAGGCAAAATCTACGCACTAAGCATATGCAAACTACCTCCTCAAAAAATAGCCACCAACCCCCTAACACACACTCACTCACTCACTCACATAAACACTAGGAATTGGAGGAAAACAACGTATACATATATATATTTCTGCAATTTCTTTTCGTTTATTTGTGGGCCTTTGCCATTTGTCATGTAGATTCGACGACGACACCTAAAAGCGAAGAAAACTAGTGGTTGTGTTTATTGTTGTGGTCGTGGTTGTGGCTCTATTTTCTAAGAAACTCTTTTAAACTTCCTTTTCATTTAAAAAATATTTTTTTTTCTTTTAAAAAGGCAAATATTTTATGTTAAAATTTCCCCTCCAAAAGAGCTGCCTGATTAGCTGTGGAATCTTGACGAGTAGTTCCTGTTCAAAGGCATAATAATGTTCACTAGTTATATCTCCAGAAAAAACGTGAACGCATTTTGGTTACTCTACGAGGGACGACCACTATCATTATGCTTATTAGTTGTTGTGTTGATGTTGATAATACCAATATTTAATGATTGGCTTCAAAGATCAGGCCAAATATTTTGGGTAAAATATTGGTTGTACTTTTGTTGTTTTCCTAATTTGTTCATGCATTATTGCATAAATATCTTATTGGATCCCAAAATAAATCTATCTCAAGTATTTTGTACCACATACTTTGATGTGATGTCTGATGGTGTACATTAATCAGACATTGATATGAGGTTTGAATTGAAATTTGTTATAAAGTTTTTGGTTTCTTTTTGCTCCTATTTCAAGTCATAAGCTCATTCTAATTCATCTACACTTGTAAAATTTAATGGAAACACGAATAAGAAAGGTTTTGAATTTGATACATAAGTCAGTAAAATCGATATAAGGTGAAGATTTTCGAGATTGGATAAAGAGGTTAAAAGTTTTACGTGACATTTGAAAGTTGTGTATTTGTAAGGGAAAATTCAAATTGTATGATTGATAATAAATAGTTTGAACCAACTCAAATTGAATAGTTATGGAACTTTAGTAAAATATGAAATTGGCTTTAATTTCGATATAAAATCATTTATGAGACTTTGTTATCATTTTAAAAAATTTAATGTGGCCCCACGTCAAACATAAAAATAATTGAACCTAATCTTTCCAGTTTGAATATTTGTTCAAAAATTGCGTACCAGACATTGTGACAGGAACTTTAAACGGAAAAATTCTTAACTAAATCAATAAAATCTTCTACTATATATTGGGACATGGGATCCGATGTTGTTCCTCAATTATTATTTATTATGTTCTGAGCTAAATTTAGCACAGTCAGGCGTTTGATTTTGCAGTGTTCGTTAGAGAAGTAAAAGGAAAATCACTGCCAGCAGCCCTACTATTACACATAATGGTCAAAACAAAATCATGTTGTTAATTAAGTTACTCAATATTAATCAACCCTTTCACAATTTCGATATGTTAATTTTCCTTAAATAGGAGTGGCTACTGTTAAGTTTACTTAAATATGAGATTGGTGAATTTCGGCCGAGGAGGCCTAGTTTAGTTGATAAAACTGAGACTCTATGATTTTAGAGGTCATGGGTTCAAACTCCTGTGTAGGTTAATGTTATTTCTACTGTATAGTAGGTATGATATGTTGTTGTAGTAGCAGATGTTAGTTTATATGATATTATTAATTTGATCGTTTGTAATTGTCTCTATTCGATATTGATAGCCGACAGAGTCGAATATAATTACTGTACTTTTGATTAATAAAATTCATTATTTTCAATTAAAAAAAGAGAGAGAGATAGGTGAATTTCAAAACAAAATCACTTTAATATTTTTTGGGCTCTCCAAACTTTTTCTTTTGGATCGGTAAATGGGCCGTCCAAACAAATTGTGGTTAGATGAGCCTTAGTTTTTCCATACTGGAAAGTAAAATGTGGAAAGACCCGTTAAGCAGCTCCTCTTCCAGGCCCAATAGTTATGCATTCGCGTGATTAATGTACCGTTAAAATAAAGTGATTAATCACATGTCAAGTGCACCACACCTATTCTATGATTCATTTGGCTTGGTCCTACCTGATTTGGAGCAAAAAAACAATTCCCTCATTTGAGATATCAATCAAAAAATAGTTTTTGCTTGTGGTTTCTTTCCTTTACGTACTTTTCCTCTAAATTGCATTGAATTTTCATTGCTACTTGTAAAATTTGGTAAAAATCCAAACTAATTATATTTTTCACTTGAAATGAAATGAAATCTATCGACCACTACCACTGGTTATGATATATAGCAATCTCTGTAATACAGAGAAAATTACACACAAACAAAGAGTCAGAAGAAACAGCACTGTTTATTGTGTATGTAAAAGTGTAAGTTTCCTATATTTCTGGAAGAAATGAAAGGAAATGTAATTAAGAATACATACGTAAAAGAAAAAAGAATACAAGAATCATGGACAAATAATGTCATGATGAGGAGGTGGGAAGTTGAACAAGTTGCTTTCACTCAGAGGATTCAATCTGTTATGGCAGAATGATGGAGCAGAAGGAGGCACCGGCCCTCTCGGCAGCCGCTGTTCTATCAAACTTGCATAAACCCTACTCTTCATGGTTCTTGTGCTCTCTCCTACGGAACCCATTCCGACAAGAAATACCAACAGAATCAGAGACGTAACAGTAAATCTCTGTCGACGTCGATGCAAGTACATGATGACTTTTTCTTGCCTCCTTTGCGCTTCCGAACTAATACTTGGCGACTTCAACATGTACGTGGAGATGTTTGTGTACTAGCTCCGTTATCCTAGCTACTTGGCTTTGTTAAATGCTCGAGTGCCTGGAAAAAAAGTGGAGGATTTTGACGCCTGTCTGAATAATGTATATAAGAATTCGATGAGGCGCCGGAAATGAAGAGAAATGCATGATAGCCTGTGCAGGAAGTAAAACCATATGGAAGACTTTGAATTATTTTTAATGAGAAGATCTCAAAGTCATGGGTTTGACATTGAGAATATTGCCATGGCTGCTGCCAAGATCATAGATTGAAAACTTGAAAGAAAGGGTTTTTTTTTTAATTTAATATTGCAGGCTCAATCCACACGGCCTTTTCGCTATAAATTTTTATTGACGAATAAAAGATGGAGGTGGGACTGGAGAATACATATATTTCTATACAAAGGGGCAAAGTTCCAAGTCCAAAAAGGAGTGCACTTGATTTAGTTGTTCAAACTCACACAGAGCCTGAGGTTGGCTAATGTTTGTAGGGTCCTCCATCAGTGTAGGAATAATTCTAAAATTAAAACAATGATCAACAATGTTAAGATTTCTTGATTAAATTAGCAATTAAGTCTATTAATTGTGTATAAGCTAAGTTAGGATCACAAACAGAATCATAAGCGTACATAGGTTGTTATTGAGCGACTATTTATAGATTTTGTCAGATAATAAGGTATATATGAGGCCTTTTCAAATTATGCCACGTTTCTTGCTTTCAAGAATTAAAGTTTTGAATTTTCAACAGTAGGCAATCCTGTGCCACTGGCTTGGATCAATACCAAGTATTAATATTTGAAAATCGGCCCATAGTGTACCCAGTCCCAATCGAGCTTGAATCAGACCAATCAGTAAAAGCAATTCTTTCAAGCTAAAGTACTCGAGGGATTCTTTCTTTGAAGATGCGAGAAAATGAGCCTGTTGAGAAACACCACATATATATCGACCCAAATGAAGCACCTTGGAAAAGACTTTGAAATAACGGGCCATTTCTATAGAAGGAACAGTGCGAGGTATGGGCTAGGAATCGTCTCTGTAGAGTAGCAAGAAATTAAATAAAAAACTCTAAATCTATATAAGAGGAGATGAAAAAATGAAATAAAAGCAAAATCGGTAGAAAATCAGGAAAGACATATCTTGAGTAGAATTATTGTACGAGGAACAACATAAGGTATGGGCAAAGAAATGATTGATTCAAGCATGGTTAGTGAAAAATCAAATCCAAAAATTTGCCCAAAATCAAAAACAGAGAATTGAGATGAAAAATTACTCACGTTATCGGAAGGAATCAACATTGTCGAAGGGGAAAGGCGCGACCGGACGAACATCTATTGTTGGTGAGAAGAATTTGTTGATTCTCTTCTTGAAAGCTCGATATAAGTTCGGACGACGAAAAATGATTGTTCTTGAATTTCACTGTGGAATGTCGTTTCTCAGTGGAGAAGAAATAAGACGGCGTCGTTTTGAGCCGAAAGAAACAAAAAAATAATAATAAAAATTTGAAATTTCAAATAGGATACTAAAGGCCATATATATATATATATATGTGTGTGTAATAGATTATTGTCGTAATTTAGAATTACGTGAAGGACTTTTTTACAGCACGTGCAGGCATTAGAGGCCTCGAGAGTTTCGGAAGAAGATATTCATATAATTTGTAAAATATTTTGCCATTATAATTACAGAATTTCAGATAGGCAGGCTAACGAATCAGTTTCCCCAACTCGCCCGTTTCTGCGCAGACATAAAGAAAGCTTCTTTTTTGAAAGTCGAGCAAATTATTAGTAAATAAGCAGAAAATCAACGAAATGTCCAGGGCCATTGCCATTTCCCTTTCCCCAATTTTATCTTCCAAACCCTTCTCCACAAGGTTGGAAACTCTTTCTCTTCTGGGTTGTTTTTCTTTCCATTTTTGGGTTCTTATGTTTGGAGAATTGCAGATTGGTTGTGAAAATGTCAGCAACAGCTACCAGAAATGTGGGAATTCCACCTGGGTCCCTTGTGGTGAAGCCTCCGGCGCACCCCACTTATGACCTCAAGAGTGTTATTCAGCTGGCACTCTCCGAGGACGCCGGCGATCGAGGTGAAGTTCACTCTTTACAAGTTTTAATGCTATTATTGATTGTTAGCGGTACAAGAATTGTTCTTTACGGTTAATGTGATAATGGTTTATCGATTGGAGACCTCCGGATTGAAGCCACTGAGACCTAGGTGTTTTCACCTGTTTAAATTATGGTGCAATCGGGTTTTGTGGTTGTAAAGATGAGAAAATTGTCGAAAGGAGGATTGCAAACGTAGTTGAAACCTGTGTGCAGCTCTATCTTCTCGCGCTTCAAGAAATGTATTTTAAATCTTAATTATCTGTGCTCATGGGCTAATGTATTCGGAATTAAGGTATTAGTTTCATTATCTAGTTGAGTATTGAGAAAAGAGGAAGAGCCTCTGAGTTCTGAGTATGAATTTTCTTCTCTTACAACCAATATACGATTTTGTACAATTAACAAGATACAGGTTGTTAATTAAATTATAGGTGATGTGACTTGTCAAGCAACAATTCCTGTTGAAATGGAAGTGGAAGCTTATTTTTTGGCAAAGGAGGACGGAATTGTGGCCGGCATTGCACTGGCAGAAATGGTGTTTAATGAGGTTGATCCTTCACTTAAGGTAACTAAAGTGGAGTTAATCTGCAGAATCATTCTTTTAAGCATTCATGTCACATTTAGGATGAAAAGAAATAGCAGCTTTTTATATCAGTTTGTCTATTATTCATCAGGTGGAATGGTACAGAAAAGATGGTGATAGTGTACACAAGGGCTTACAATTTGGAAAAGTACATGGTAAGTGAGATACAGTTCCGAGCCGAATCAAACTCTTATTCTTGAAATTTGAGTTTTTGACCTTGTTCTCCGTTACTGCTTTGGAAAATGTGCAGGAAGGGCACACAGTATTGTTGTGGCTGAAAGGGTTGTTCTTAACTTTATGCAGAGAATGAGTGGAATAGCAACTCTAACTAAGGTGTTTGCACTGAATAGCTCACTATTCTCTATAAACTTTATTAATGCATCCAACTCCCAAATAATGCTGGATTATTGTCTTTTTATTAATATAATGTTGAATCTATAAGATGCTATTTTCTCATGTCAAATTGATTTCTTGTTACAGAAATTTGATGCTCAAAATTCTTGCAGGCCATGGCAGATGCTGCACGTCCTGCATACATTTTAGAGACTAGGAAAACTGCTCCAGGTTTACGCTTGGTGGATAAATGGGCGGTGTAGATCACTATCTCCACACTTGCTCCGATTTTAGTATCATTGTTCTGCCATCATTTTTAGTATCTGAATGTTTGCCCAAATGTTCTGCAGGTCGTGATAGGCGGCGGTCAAAATCATAGAATGGGTTTATTTGATATGGTCATGATAAAAGACAATCATATCTCTACAGCTGGAGGTATTGAAAATGCCCTGAAAGCTGTGGATGACTATTTGGAGAAAAATAATCTTCAAATGGGTGTTGAGGTAGTGCATTAAGTTTTAAGTTTGTCAAATATTTCTGTTCATAGAGCTCTTGGACGAGTCTCTTTTTGCAAAACTAAAGTGGTCCATAAATAATGTAGGTTTGTCTTTGACCTGCCATTTTCAGTTAGGGATGTTTCTGTTTATCTGTTTCGATGGGATCTTTTGACGTCAAGAACTCATAAAGGATAATCATAACCACAAATACTTCCATGTTTTCTAACTGTCGTCCATAGTTGTGCTCTGGCAGTCTTAAGTAACGGCTTTCTTGTATGCTTCTGCAAGTATGCACATGTTAAAACTTAGTGGTGAAATTTGGTGACTGGAGACACCTCTTCTGGTAACAGGTTGAAACCAGGACTCTGGAGGAAGTAAATCAAGTACTACACTATGCATCCACAACAAAGACGGCTTTGACCAGGATAATGCTGGACAATATGGTTGTCCCCTTGTCTAATGGGGATGTGGATATATCCATGCTTAAAGAGGCTGTGGGATTGATTGACGGGAGGTTTGAGACTGAGGTATATTATAGTTGTTTTTTATTGGTTCCTTATTAGTTGAAAGCTCCATATACCGTCTTTCCTATGGTTCTTCTGATATCTAATAAACTCAGTTTACACAGTTGGCTGCACCGTCTGATCGGTTTACTCTGTTCTTTGCTGCTAAATCATTGAGAACCTTCTATTTTTCATGCATGCAATAAGAACATCTTCTATAAGCTGGCAAAATATGGCTCAGGTCAAGTAAATAGATACAAGAGAATATGTAACGCAAACCAAAGTAAGAATTTAAATATTTTTTTTTCTTCCTATTATCTTTGGTGCTTGTACATATTCTTTTGTTTGCAGTAACTGCTTAACGTATGTGCTGAGGGACAAGCTTGAATGGAGTGATACTAACATCATCTTTAACCTAATATTCTTGTCGTTTCTTTAAATCTTATTTGAATAGCACGCAGTGGCATTCTGTCTCATATTGCATGCCCTTTGGATTCTCAGTTGTTTATTCTCTTGCATATGAGTTTATTATGGTTCTTTTTTCTGGCAGGCATCTGGAAATGTCACCCTTGACACTGTAAACAAGATTGGGCAATCTGGGGTGACCTACATTTCTAGGTACTGGTACTTTGATATACTTTCTCCATGCCTTTACTCCTTTACCTGATTAGGAGATGATAAGATAGTTGCTCTCATAATTATTTAATCTTTGGATGTGTGTGTGGGTTGTTGGGTGGTGGGGAAGAGATGAAGAGGTGGAGAACTTCTCATGATGGATGAATGAAGTAACCAGCTTCTTTATGTAATATGGAAATTTGATGTGCCATATAAGTAAGATGAACCTTGGTTTGACACATATAATGCATCTTATTGCTCTTGTTCTCTTTTATAGTTCAGATATGAACGACTTCATACGCATGACTACAAATTTAATTCGCTTCAGATCACAGGATAAAGATTTCTGTCCAGTTCCATTTAGTTTAATTGCTCTACCTTATGTATGTTAGTTTGAAGTCTTGGTACAAAATGAATGTGATCCCTCTTTACAAACGGGATCTTGTGGAAGCATAATGAATTTGTGATAATACATTCCATACCTTTCTGGTTTCTTTGTCATTGAGGATAGGTAATCCATCGTAGTTTCACCCCAACAGAACTGGATATGATACACTTTTTTTCTTTTATCATCTGGGTTGCTCATTGAGTAAGATGCAGGGTTACTAACTTGGTAATCTTTTGAATTGCAGTGGCGCACTGACCCATTCTGTTAAAGCTCTTGATATTTCCTTGAAAATTGACACGGAGCTTGCACTGGAAGTAGGAAAGCGCACGAAACGAGCATGATGATCCTTCATGTCAACACGAGTTACTTCAGGTTCTGTTCACACAAAATAGATGAGCGCCATCCTCCTCCCTTTGTTGTATTGCTACTGGGAGGTGACTACCAAAGTAGTCCAACATGCTAATAATTTATACGATCATGAGCTTTGATACGAAAGAGAAAATTATCTGACAAATAATTCAGAGAGCATATATGCAAATTCTGGGTATGCAAGTGTTATCTATTGCAACCTTCATATGTGTTCATTTGTGTAAAATTTGGTAGCCATAACTTTAGAAATGGTATGCTGGGATATAGGGCTCTTCTGCAGTCATTATGGGGAGTTCTTGACAGATTCAGAATGCACTATTTTATGACAACATTTACATGTTGATCTTACCTTATCTTGAGGATTAGATTTATCATGACTGCACACACACAGCATTAAATTGAACTATATACGAAAGACGTGACCTCTGAGCGACTTAATTAATGAAGGTCTTTTAAGTTATATTTTAAATCTCGTGAACGTTATAGTTACATACCTACTGCATATTTTATATTATTATCCGTTTGCTCCATTAATTCTTTAAATATATATATATATATATACACACACATTTATTGTCCACCCTTACATATATATAGAACGTAAAATAAAATAAAAAGTATTCAAACTAAAACCAAAGATCCGAAATATTAATTAAACGCTAGTAAGTGTGCAAGGTTGCAAAATACTAATTACTAAACAGTAGGTGTGCAATTTGAGGTATTAATTAGCCGGGTCAACTTCGTATCGTGCAATGTGGGATCTAGATCTCGTTGAAAAAAAGTTACCCTAAGTTTTAAGAGGATTCTACACAAATCCCAAAAGTTATGCCATACTTGTATGTTGAATATTTTTTCTAATTAATTAGTGAAAAAATTAACATGGCTTAACATATGATCATTTTTAGGAGATAAAAAGTTACAGACACGAGCAATCAATTTATATTTAAACCCAAATATATAGTTTTACTATGCCTGGGAAAAGGTTCCTTTAGGTGGGACTATTTTTCTTGATAAGTATATATGATATGAGAGACCAAAGTTGCGTGATTTACACAGGTAAAATAAAGTGGTGTTGGGCTTTTAATTTCCAGGAAAATAAATTCAGTAGTACATTAGTCTAATCTTCCAATCTCAATCTTATCTTCTTTGGAAGTTTTGTTCGTGACTACCAATCTTTTCAAAATAGGGTTTTAGGGTTTATTTGTCAATTAATAATAGACGTACGTGTAATCGAGAATTAAAGTGCTGGCACTTACATCAGAATGATTGTGAAATTTACCAGATCATAATGATTTTAAAAGGAATTTTAATATTGTATACATGAGACAAAAAGATGATGTGTTTTTTTGGTTTTAGTCTTTTCGTGGGGTTAATTCCACAGAGGTGAAAAGATTAAAAACTATTTTATTTTATTTTCCCCACCAAACTTAATTAAGTGATCAAAATTGTTGATATTATGATTATGAGTTGTTGAAATTATGTAGTATTGTTTTGTGTTAGAATATTATCATGGTTTGGTTAATCATGCCCAATTTTTATTCCACATATATTATTTTTATTCCACAACAGATATTCTGTTAATTTTTTAAAAGAGGATATGATCAGAAATTAGGATTTATTGGTTTCAGTACCAATCTTTATTATTTCAATCAAAATCCTTGACGAAAATTTTTGTCGTTAAACTTGCAATATTATCGTTTTCACAAATAAAAAAACAAAAAGGAGTATTCAAAAAATAATCCCATTAATATTTATCGTTAATGTAGTCAAAAAGTAAAATGATGACTATTATTGTAATACTTTGATTTTGTGACAGTGCTGAATTTCAAAGAACAATCGAGTAGGATGAAAACTTTTGTGTATGGTTATATATGATCAAAGTGCTTCTCTTTAATTGGGTGGCCGGACTACCTATATATATATATACCTTAATAAAATGCAACATATATTCTACATTCCAATCATGAAAGGTTATACCTCTAATTTACCCTATAGTAAATATATATATATAGTCCCCAAGAAACTATACTCTTTTTTTATTAATTGGAATGAATGATCGAGCTCATAAAATTTTAGTCTGATTGTTAATAATACTATGATTAATATCAAAATTCAAGAAATATCTATGAAATTTAAATTTAAATTTTGATTGATATACGATTATAATAATAATAATAATAATAATAATAATAATAATATTATTATGTATTTTTTCTTTAAAAAATAAAGAAAAAGGAAGCAAATGAAAGGTAAGGCCACCAAATCAAAGGGGTGGGGTGTAGGGTTTTTTTAGAGCATTGAAAAGAGATTGGTAGATGTAGGGTAGGTCCCTCAAAAATTGAAGATGGATCTTGAAAGAAAAGAAAAAGGGTTATTGGATTCCCCAACCAAGCTACAAAATAACAATATCCTCACATGAATTGAATAGATGACTCATATATGATATCATGATTGTGATGATGGAGGAAAAAAACACTCTTTTTCCATGGCCATGGCGTCGCTTGCCACCAAATGCTAAATTATTACAAAATAGATGTATATCCAGTATGTTTTTATAGTATATACTTGTTCATTATGAAAATGGACAAGAAAATAAAGTTGAACATGACTGAAATTTTTGAGAAAAATGCGACACATCTGACAGAGATGTATCTTCTCACCAAACCAAACCCCAAATTAAGCAACTATAAATTCGCCTATTCATTTACCCCGTTTCTTCTTTTCTGTTCGAGATTGTTAAGTTGGTCCGTACTGACTGAAGCATTAATTCGTATATACATATTTATTTTCCGCAAAAATTACGCAGCATAAGGATTTTATGAACATGTATAAGATAAACTGCAGTTCGAATAGTCATATTTAAATTTACAAAAAAAAAATTATCTTGTTTGTTTAATAAACAAGTTGCATATATATTCAGCCGAGAAATCAACATCTGTTTATGCAATCTCATTGAAATTGGTTGATGTAGATCATTGGACTTGTGGCCTTTTTCTTATTACCATATATTGAAAAAGTTGTCGTCTATTTATTTTTCTAAATTTAGTTTAAGTCACAATAAAATGTAATTTGGAAATTAATGAAATTAATTAATCCACCGGATTGAAATGGTAATTAAAGATTAGGACAGTAGATATTACATCGAACCCTGTCAAATAAAAAAGTAAAAATATATTTTAAACCTATGAATTAAAATAAGTTTATAAGTTGTTTTGACTGTACTTTTAAGTTTTGACATGAGATACACTAATATCCAATTCACATGGACATCCAACATAATTAGGTTGGATTTCCTAGGTAATGTAAACGGGTAAATTATAACTATCTTTTATTAGGTTTGACATAATTATAAATACCCTTTCATTGTTCGAAAAATTATAAATACCCTCCTAAGGTTTGTAACCATCTAACAAATAACTCGTTTCCATCCATTTTTATGGGTGAATTGAACAAAATGCCCTTATGCATTTTATTTAATTTTCTTAAATTCTTTGATTTTTTTTAGACTACAATGTCCAGAGAGAGATTCTTAAGTTTTTTACACAGAAAAGTTATAATACAATTTGCCTTGATTAGTTTTTCTATAATTTAACAAAAAAATCAAGGGCAAAATGGTTAATTTCGAGCCTTTGATTGAAAATTACAAACCTTATGGGGTATTTGTAATTTTTTAAATAACAAAAAAATATTTATAATTATGTCAAACCTAAAGTGAAGTAAATGTAATTTACCGTAACGTAAATAGTTCAAAGTTCAATATTGAATGATAGCTTTTTGACAATGAATACGGGGAAAACAGGTAGACAAGTTGTTTATTTTGGACCACCTTCAAAAGGGAAAATAGGTAGACAAGTTGTTTATTTTAGTATAATAAATGACTAAAAAGACAGACGTATTGAGAAAATTTAGTCATGTGGCTGATTTAATTTGACCAGAATTGTTGTATCCATGAGACCATATATGTGTCTTAAATTTATAATGAGAAAATGAAATAATTAGAAATCAAGAGAAAACACCTTCTGGAGAGAAATCTATTAATATATATACAACTTTATATACAAAAACTCTGTAATAACTTTTTTTTAATGCATTAATTATACAGTATATGGTATATTGATAGCAATTATTATATATATATGTAATACAAATACTAATTACTATGTTATTTCTATTTCAATTAATAATAAACTTAGACAAAATGGGAGTAAATTTAATTTTGAATACATGTAATTGCATGGAATTATTTTCCTAAAGGAACTTAATTGAGTAGTCAATTCAATTACACAAGTTGGGAAGTTGAAGGGAATTTTTGGCATTATAATAATTTGGTGTAGTGGTATAAAAATTACCACTTTATGTCTATAAGACCCATTCTCTTTATAATAGTATAGATAAACATTTTTAGATGTTATGGGTTCGAATCCCTGTGAAATTTCTTTATTATAATAAATAATCCTAGAAGTCATGGGTTCGAACCCCTGTGAATTTCTTTATTATAATAAATATTCCTATAGGTAATGGGTTCGAATCTCTGCAAATTCCTTTTATTATAATAGTAATTTTATTATTTTTAAATTATTTTATAATTAAGTAATGTATATATTTATAGTAAGATAAGTTTCTCATAATAAGCTTTTGCTGTTAGTTTTAAAACTTAAAAATCTTTTGTGATCTTTTTCATTGTCATATTAATTACCTAATTTCCTATCAATCTCATAATTAGATCCATTTCTTTACAAGCATAATTTGCCAGCATGAAGAACTTAATATTCAATAATGCTAATTATTTTATTTTAATCAAACCAAAAATCGGTTGTCACAAGTTACCTAAAATATAATAATTATATCATATATTTAATTTGTATGTAATATTTATTATTATGATAACTAGCATTTGCCCCGTTCATTGCACCGTGACAAACTTTTTGCCTAAAACTAATGTCAGTCATATTTATTATTTTGAATTTACATTATGAGAAAAGAAATATTTCTTATTTTTTTCTGAAAAAACATATCAAATAAAAAATTCTTCTCTCATTCACATTATATTCGAAAAACAACTTTAACAGATATTGTAAACGCCAATTGATTTTCAAGCGAGATATATTTTTCTCTTCTAATATTTTTATGAAAATCTGAACCCATCAGAATTATTCAAAATTACTTTGGTATCATTAATTGTTATAATAATTTAATGATTTGTCACCCATAAAATTTCATCACAAAAAAATATACAAAGATACATTTTGAAAAGCGATTGTATAATTTTGACCGCATAATAATTTTTCTATCATAATCGTATGTCATCTTTACATGCAGGATTGATGATAAATGAACTCAAGATCCAAATTGTAGAATTTTGTTATTTAATCATTGATATAAGATGCTATTTAAACATAGTTAAAAAAAAAAAAAGGATCCATTGCATATTCAAAATGATGAGAGTCATACTACATGTTCATTTATCAATTTAATATATAATTTCAGTAAAAATTTGATATGATAAATTTGTATAAGTATGTAAATGACTTTATATAGCATTGCATTAATAGTGAAATTCTTAAATTATTTCATGTTATATATAGCTTTATATTAATAAGACACATATAAGTATTTTATATTGATATTCATTATATATTCAAATTAAATAAACATATAATATATTTGAGAACATACATATTGAAATTTATGTTATTACTAATCACCTTTGCTAAAAAATGCAATACAACTTATGGCGTCATCAATCAATTTGATCGATATCCCTTTGTATATATTTCTTATGATTGTAATTTTTGCAATTTTTATAACACAAAATTTCTATAATGCACTATAATTGGAAAAGAAAAATAATTTTATTTAAAAATATTCTTCATTTAACATTCACTTAATTTGAAAAATCTTATAAAATATAATTTTTTTAAAATTAAATTAAACCCGTGCATAGCACGAGTCACACACTAATATATATATATATATATATATATATATGTATGAAAAATTATGTTATGCCAGTTTACATATAACTAAACTTTATTTTTTTTTCAAAAGAAGATGGACAAATCATTAACTTAATTTCTGATGATGGTCTCGATCCAACTTCTTAATGTAATAAAATGATCGTATTATTATTTTTTAAAAAGACATAGATAGTTATAAATCAACTAACATAAGTTAGTTGAATAGATTAATAATAGGTATGCACAACAAAATTAATTCAAAAGAAAATTAGGCGGATAGAATAATTATCTTAAGTTCTTAATTACCATCCGCTTCTCATAATAAATGTATGGCCACGGGCGGACAAATTTGTACATATTCTTTAGTATAAAAAAACATATTGTGCATATGATTCAAGTGCACATTTAGCATCAATCCTGCAGTAATTATTAATTAAATTGAGAGTGTTGATTTTTTTCAAAGGTAAATGATAATACACGTACTTTCTAATTTTCTTTTATAAAACAATATCAATGTTTTCAGTAAGAAATTTTAAAATCTTGTAATTTATGGATTTATTTTTCTACACCAATCAGAAAAGAAAAAAAAAGCCAAAAGTATAATTCAAAATTGTAAGTTTTAGATTTACCATATGAAGAAAAGAAGAAAGGGTTAGGTGAGGAGTAATTACAATATCTACCCTCTCTCTCTCTATCCTACGGAGATGAAAAAGGGAAAGAGTAGAATAGGGATAGCCTGAAACCAGAATTTTGTCTGAGACAGACAACTGAACATAAGATTACATTGGTCCATTCCATTGCATTGCTGGCCAAATAAATACTGCTCAAAATCTATGAATTAAATGCTGCTGCTGCTGACCGTAGCAACCAAAAATAAATAATTTAATTCCCATGCTACTGTTTCTGACCAATCACAGAACATTCAAATCTCCCATTCTTTTTCTTTTTTTTTAATAATAAAGTACGGACAAATTCTCGGGTTAAATAAAATTTAATTAGATAGAATTAATGAATTACGATACTGACCAATAGCTGAAGCGAAAGGACCACTAAAAGAAATGCAAATAGAATAGTTGGTTTTCATTTCATTTTTCATTACATGAATCCTATGAAAGATAGGATTGACAGCGATACCTACTGTATTTGCAAAAGGGGATAGCTGAAATAGATACATATTTGTCTGCATGTATTTATACGAAATATAAAAAAACAAGAAAGAGAGAGAGAGAGAGGTACAAGAACACATGTGTGAGTTATGTAAATGGGGGTATTTGGATGAATATTTTAATGTTGTTGAGGAGTGAAAGTGAAAGATTTGCTGGGAAAGAGAGAGAAACACCAGTTATTCTTCTTGGGGAAGAAGCAGAGGTAGCAAGAAATGGTTATGGAGATGCGAGCCACCACCATTAGTAGTGCAAGAGCTAGGAAAGGAACCTTCTCTCTACTCTTCCTTTTTCTACTTTTCATTCTCATCCTCTTCATCCTTTAATTCTAACGTATACTCTTGCATCCTCTTTTTTCCTTCCTTTATTTTTTTTTTCAAAAAAAAAAAAAACTCTTTTAAGCATCAAGATTATATATTTTTCTCTCTTTACTGACATTTTTTTACAAATCTGAACTAAGCCCACATCTTCTTTTGGATTTCCGTGATCTGGGTTTGTATTTTTCTTTTTCTTATTGGTGAAGTACTTTCGGAATACTGAATTCAAGAATTTTCTCAATTATCCTGTGTTGGTGGGTGGACTTGTTTTGACTATTTTCATTCAATTTTCTCGGGCTTTACTGTTTGATTAAGGGAAGTCGGTTTGATCTGTGTTTTCGGGGTGCTTTTGGTGAGAGAACCAATCATTGTGTCTGATGCTGATGATTCTGGGATTGGTTGAGCTAAGTTTTGAAGGTTTGAATTCGTTCAGGAATTTGGAATACCCTTCGGTGTTGCTGTTGTTGTATTCTTATATTTGTCTGTCACTATATAGTCATACTACATTACAGTGTAAATATCATCCAATTTTGTTTAAGTTAGGGTATTGAATTTCCCCCTCAGTAATATTTTGTGATTCTTGGGGGGAAATCTCCTTCTGTTTGCTTTGTTGCTATACTTATCTCTGATTATCCACAGGGGAAAAAAATATTACATCCCAATGGGAAAAGGATAAAGCCCACTGTTTTTATTTTGGGTTTTCGATAGTTTTTAGTTAATCAGATATGGTTTGTAATTGTTAGTTATTGAACTTGGAATAAGAGTAGTGTTATGTGTGGTGGGATATTTCTGGTCTGCGGGAATGCATGATACTTCACTGCTACATTTCATACAAAAGGTTAGATCTTGGATATCTTGGCAAAATTGTGATTCGGGTTCCATATTCCGTGGAGTGGAGATAATGGATAAGAAATGCAGCATATGTTGCCATTGTAAAAGGACCATATTACAATCTTACCTCAAGTACCAATGTCAAAGCTGCAGAAGGCTGTTATGTGGCGACTGTATTCGGGGCCTTGCCTTTTCAGATGAAGTTGCCTCCAGTCATTTAAAGGAGACCGCTGAGGCCATCTTTCAAATTAAGTCGTGCAAGCTTTGTTTTGAACTTGGTCCCATAAGTAAAAGTGGCCGAAGATGCAGTGGTAAAGTTTATCCATCCGACTCTCCAAGACAATGCCCAGAACCACCAGCACCAAGTTTTAGTGGTGAGAAGTTTGGTGGTCATTCCCCCCATGCTCTGACTAGAAGTAGTGATGCGTCATCCTCTAACTATCCGTTGCCAGTATCACTTCATCGCTCACCAAGAAGGTGACAAGCTCGTATTACTGTTGCTATTTATTACAATTTGGAACTTAGTGAAATTTATTTGTTGTTAAGATACACTTGTATCCTGATTCCTGATTGCAGCATTCAAAGCCGTCTTCTTCATGTTAACTTCCAGTAAATACTGAACCTTCATAAATTCAATTTTCAACTTTGCTCAGTGCAGTGTTTGGTTGTTGATCTTTAAAGTAAGCATGAACAAGTATTTTGAGTTTGTCTGGTGCTCTATTTTGATGTCACTTGTAATTGGTGCACATTTGTGCTTATGGAAAACAGAGCTTGGAAGAACTAATTTTTTATTAATTTCAATTTTTTTGCTTTGATTTGCAGCTTCAGCTAATAAAGACTGCATCTTTATGTTTGTTAATGTAGGACCGATGAAGATGTCAGAGAGGATTCCGCAAATCACTTATTCAGCGCACCAAGTGAATATTTTCATGATGCTTCTGATGTAGATTCAAGTAGTTTTACCGCGAGGCATGAATTTTATAGTTACATGTCTGTAGGATCAAGCCCTTCTGACAGCCCCTCGGGGCTCCATATGACTTCCAGTAAAATTGGGCATTGTGTACAGCTAGAGCAAGGGGGAACACCAAGGTGTCAAAGTGATGGTCCCTTCAATCAAGAGCAGGCTGTTTTAGAAAGGCCTGATAAAGGGATTTGGGGTGCAGAAAATGCTGATGGTCTATCGATATCTCAGCATAAGAGTGAGAACTCCACACAACCGTGGGATTTTGAAACCAATGGTCTTTTTTGGTTTCCTCCTCCACCTGATGATGTCAATGACGAGGTGGAAAACAACTTATTTACTTATGATGATGAGGATGATGAAGTTGGGGATTCAGGTCTCATGCTTTTCCCTTCTGCTAGTATTGATTCCATATTTTTAGCCAAGGAGAAGCAGCACCTTGATAACAAAGAACCGTGGAGAGCTGTGATACAAGGGCATTTTAGAGCTCTTGTGTCACAGCTTTTGCAAGGGCAGGGTATAAGAGCTACCAAAGATAACTGTGCTGAGGACTGGCTTGACATAGTAGCAGCTATAGCATGGCAAGCTGCAAAATTCATAAAGCCTGATACTAGTAAAGGAGGCAGCATGGACCCATGCGACTATTTAAAGGTCAAATGTGTAGCTTCTGGAACTCCTAGCCAGAGGTAAATATCGGGTTTTTCTTTGAACGGTTTCATATTCCCAGAGTCTACTTCACCATTTTGTCATTATATGTGTTCACATATATTTTGTATATGGTGCATACATTATTACAGGTATTTACTCCGGTTATTTTTTCATTCTTTGACTTGTACCATGGAAAATTGTTTCATTCATCTGTATTTAAGTATTCACAAAAATATTTGGGGTTAAACAATTAGAACCAACAAACTTACAAAGATGTAAATAGCCAAATCATTGTCCCTGCAAGAAGAATAGAGAACACAAGTTATCATGTCTTGGCCATTTTGAGGAGTCGGAGAAAAAAGTTGTTTGCATGTGGTATGATCACCAGTTCGTATTTTTTTCCCAGTGATATGTGTATAGTGTAAGTTTACCTTTCCCTTATGCAGCAAACTTGTCAAAGGAGTTGTTTGTACAAAGAATATAAAACACAAACGTATGATGTCTCAATACAAAAACGCGAGGCTACTTCTCTTGGGAGGAGCACTGGAGTACCAAAGAATTCCGAATCAGCTGGCATCTTTTGAGACATTACTACAACAGGTTCCATCCTGATTTTCTTATTTGTTCCTTGTCATTTTATTACAGTATGATATCAATGTTTCAGTATTTATGAATATGATTTATGAAACAGGAAAATGATCATCTGAAGACAATTGTTTCAAAGATAGAGGCCCATCGTCCAAATGTTCTGCTTGTGGAGAAAAGTGTATCTTCATTTGCTCTAGAGCATCTCTTAGCAAAAGAGATCTCTTTAGTTTTGAATGTTAAAAGACCTCTATTGGAACGGATTGCTAGATGTAGTGGTGCTAGTATAACTCCGTCAACTGATCACATATCCACAGCAAGGTTGGGGCACTGCGAACTGTTCCATTTAGAGAAAGTCTCAGAAGACCACGAGCCCGTCAATCAATTCAACAAAAAGCCATCAAAAACCTTGATGTTTCTTGAAGGTTGTCCAAGGCGCTTAGGTTGCACGGTAGTTTACTTAAACTCTGCTTGCACCAATAAGAACTATTTTGTTGTCATGTTATAGTTCATGCAAATAATTACGTTGTCCAAGCCTATCTTTCTCTTTTTCTCTTTTATTTCTTTTGTTTTGCCATGTGCCTTATTAAAATGACCTGAATTTGGTAATGCCTGTTCTGGATTTATGTTCTTTTTATGCTTTTATCTTGCCATGTCTTATGAATTGGATCATGGCTGTTTTCAGTCTTCAGTTTTATTTTCCTTTCATATTATTTTTGTCATTGCTTACAGATACTGGATGAGTGCCTGAGTGTGTTTCGTGTCTTATTGGGAATCACATTTAATAGAAAGCTAGGCCTTTACCTCCGGCTTGTCTGCCCTGGAAGTTATCCTGAATAAGAAACTATTAATATCTGTGCGGTAGGAGTTCTCAAATGGCGTTACAGAAAAGTTTTAATCTTGTATGACTATGCTTAAAATTCTAGAGGAAGGGGAAATTCTAAAGAATGGGGCACTTATTCAGTATATTGTATTTTATAGGTTGTGCTGCGGGGCTCTCACCGTGAAGAACTTAAGAAGGTGAAACATGTAGTCCAATATGCTGTCTTTGCAGCATATCATTTGTCACTTGAGACCTGTTTTCTTGCAGATGAGGGAGCTAGTCTTCCTAAAGTGGCAGCAAAATCATCACGTTTTATTCCCGAGAAAATGGCTCCTGGTAAGGCCGTTTCAGTGATTCCTGATACTGAAGTGAGCACCAGTTACAGGGAAGAGACTAATCTCTCCAAAATTGATATAGGACCAGCAGATCTCACTTTGGAGCTCGGACTGCAGGAATCAGTGTCCGAGCTTGATGACAATGGTTATGACGAAATTTCTATGCCAGATGAGTTTAGATTCAGAAAAGCACTATCTGAGGCATGTGATGAGAATTTGGCATCGGAATTATCGCTCCATGATGTGATGCCTGCTTGTCCGAGCATTAGAAGTCGTACTTTGACAGAATCACTAGGTCAAGAGGAGGGCCAATCAGGTGAAGTTGTTGAAGTAGCAAATTGTGTAAAAGTTGAGGATGCTGAAGGCTCCAGTGAATACTTTTCAGCTAATGACAGTCACCAGAGCATATTAGTTTCTTTCTCCAGCCACTGTATGGTTAATGGAACTGTATGTGAACGGTCACGGCTCCTCCGTGTAAAGTTCTATGGCCCTTCTGATAAACCACTAGGGAGGTTTCTCAGGGATGATCTGTTTGATCAGGTAACTATTCTTATGATTTCATTTCATTTCTTGTCTTGTTTGTGACATGTTCTTATACATTCGTCCTAATTTTGCTGCCAGTCATATCTATGTGGATCATGCAAGGAATCAGCTGAAGCCCATGTCATATGTTATACTCACCAGCATGCAAATCTTACAATAAATGTTAGACGCCTGCCCTCAGTTAAGCTTCCTGGAGAACAGGATGGCAAGATATGGATGTGGCACAGATGCCTCAGGTGTACACATATAGGAGGAGTTCCACCGGCCACCCGAAGAGTGGTTATGTCTGATGCTGCCTGGGGACTTTCTTTTGGGAAGTTTCTTGAACTTAGTTTTTCAAATCATGCAACTGGAAACCGTGTTGCAAGTTGTGGACATTCGCTGCAAAGGGACTGCCTCAGGTTTTATGGGTATGTGACATTCACTTGGATCCAATTTCTTGTTCTTATTTGTTTTTTGTGATTTTCATGATCAACAGAATCTTCCGTCAAGCTGCAGTAGCAGTAAACATGATCCATATGCCTCTTTACTCTTTACAGGTTTGGCAGTATGGTTGCTTTGTTCCGGTATTCTCCTATTAACATCCTCTCTGTTCGTTTGCCCCCTTCTGTTCTTGAATTCGGTGGTCCCAGTGAACAAAGTTGGATAAGAAAAGAAGCATACGAGGTGCTTAGAAACCCAAAATGCATTTCTAATTTGTTTTATTTGGGATAAATATTGCTGTTTTCTTTTTTAAAAAAAAATCGTGTTCTAATTATTTTCGTGTTATTTTGTTAGCTTTTGAGCAAAGCAAAAGCCTTATATGCAGAGATAGAACGTGTTCTTCAGGATGTTAAGAGCAAAAGTTCCTCTTCTATTGATGAATTATCTGAAGCAAGCGAGTTGCATAACCATGTCTTGGAGCTAAACAACATGCTTTCAGGAGAAAAAAGTCATTACGAAGTAATCACATGGCAATTTTCTCTTTATTTGTTATTAATCTTAGGACCTATACTTTTTTATCTCAACTAACCATATGAGAAACACAATTGATTTTTTTTTATAAGGTTGTCTCAAGTGATTTATTATGTAAATTTTGGTTTGTAATACACTGGCTGCTCTGACTTCTTGCCTTATATCTAACAGGACATGCTCCAACTAGCTGACAAAGGGATTCCAGAACAGGATCAAGCGGCAGTTGACATTCTTGAAATTAACCGTTTGAGACATTCTCTTCTAATTGGTTCACATGTTTGGGAGCGGCGACTATATTTACTGGACTCCCTCCTTAAGAAAAGTTCCAGTCCGAAGGCCACTGATGGTGTTGCACCTCTGACTGGACTTAAAGATTGTGATACAGATTTGAAAGATTGCAGCCTTGACCTTAGTCGCGAAGATAACATGTCTGAGCATCCAAAATTAGAGGAATTCTCCGATGAAGCTGTACCATCCAATAACGAGGGGCCTAATTATTCTCGACTTGGGCCTGATTTGCAGGAAAACTACGCATTACCTACAAGCCCCAAGAAAGAAGGGGAGGATATGTGCCAAGATGATGACATTGCTGTCAACAATCCATCTCTAGAACGCCTCCCATCGGCTGCATCAATCCTTTCTGATAAGATAGATTCTGCATGGTCTGGTGCTGATCAGCCACCACAGGAAGCACATTTGCCTGATTCACTAATTCTGGATGGATCTGAAAGTTTCTCATTGAGACAAATAAATCAAAAAGATAGTCCATCTTTTAGGAGACTGATGGGACCTACAAGAGTTTATTCCTTTGATTCTGCTCAGAGGCTGCAAGAAAGAATAAAGAAAGGACTTCCTCCTTCTTCCTTGTATTTGTCTGCACTTCGATCTTTTCATGCTTCTGGAGATTACAGGCACATGGTCAGGGATCCTGTTACAAATGTTCAGAGGACGTACTCTCAAGTATCGCCTTATGAAGCCGAAAAGTTAAGTCTTACTTCGAGTGGTCCTCCCTCTTTTATCTCTTCTGTGTCTATTGTCCCTGAAGGAGCAAGACTAATAATGGTCCAGCAGAACAGCCAAAATGATATAGTTCTTACTGTTTATGATAACGAGCCCACGAGCATAATAGCTTATGCACTTAGTTCCAAAGAGTATGAAGACTGGATTGCCGACAGGCCAAATGCGCTGGAAGGAGGATCAAATGTTAGGCTTCTCAGCAAGGTGAATTCACTAGCTTCTGACCTTTCAAAGTGGCAGTCATTTGGTTCACTGGACCTGGATTACACCAACTTCTCAAGTTACGGCTCTGAAGATGCTTCGGCTACAGTAGGTTCACTCTTTGCAGATCGCGCTAGTTCTCCACATCTTCGAATTTCTTTTGAGGACGAATCTTCTAACGCTGCTGGAAAAGTGAAGTTCTCTGTCACTTGTTATTTCGCAAAGCAGTTTGATGCTCTACGGAGGAGATGTTGTCCAGGTGAAGTGGATTTCTTGCGTTCCATGAGCCGCTGCAGGAGATGGCGCGCCCAAGGGGGGAAGAGTAACGTTTATTTCGCCAAGTCGTTTGACGACCGGTTCATAATCAAACAGGTAACAAAGACCGAGTTGGATTCCTTTGAAGAATTCGCCCCCGAGTATTTCAAGTATTTGACAGATGCTCTTAGCTCAGGAAGTCCAACTTGCCTTGCCAAAGTTCTCGGCATATACCAGGTTCAACATCTTATCTTCTCCTGTGATATAAAGTAGTAGCTATAATCTCTGATCACATATGGATGATGAAATCTGTGTGTTAAATGAATTATTATAGGTTACAGTCAAACACATGAAAGGTGGCAAAGAAGTGAAGATGGAGTTGATGGTGATGGAGAATCTCTTCTACGGAAAAAATATTTCCAGAGTGTACGATCTAAAGGGATCTGAACGATCACGTTACAATTCAGACACAACGGGAGCTAACAAAGTACTGCTAGATATGAATCTCTTGGAAACACTCACTACAAATCCTATATTTCTTGGAAGCAAAGCCAAAAGAAGCCTGGAGAGAGCTGTCTGGAACGATACATCATTTTTAGCGGTACTAATTTCTTTTAGCTTAATATCGATCATGTAATTACTCGATGCAATGTGTTTCTGTTGTTTTGAAGTCCGTATTGTGGATTGCAGTCGATGGACGTGATGGATTATTCGTTGTTGGTGGGGGTGGACGAGGAGCGAAAGGAACTGGTATTAGGGATAATTGATTACATGAGACAGTACACTTGGGACAAGCATTTGGAGACATGGGTGAAGGCAACAGGAATACTTGGTGGTCCAAAGAATGCTTCTCCAACCATTATTTCTCCAAAACAGTACAAGAAAAGATTCAGGAAAGCTATGACAACATACTTTCTTACAGTACCAGATCAATGGTCATCATCTTCTTCATCTTCATCATCATCATCATAACAACAACAACTTCATTTTGATCTCTCTCAAATCTCTCATTGTTTTTGACGGGGGCAGAGTTAAGGCCCAAGAAGAGGTGTGTAGCAGTGTAGATATATAGGAAAAGCCTCAGGCAGGCCATTTTCTCTTTTTTCTTTCTGTTCTTTTTTTTTTCTTAATCTTTTCGTTTGTACTAGCTAATTATTTTTTATGATTATTAGAAAAAGAACACTTTGTAGAAAGCTGCCTTCAACTTCTTTATTAATTTTACCCTCTTTGGAATGGAAGTTATACATACAAATTAAGGATGAATTCTGTAAAACTTTTTTGAACGTAATTAACTGTTATGAAAATGATTGATATAAATATATAGTCTGAATACTTTTATTAATGTTTCTAAACATATTGTAACATCTTACTTTATCCAAAAAATTAAATATCTTAATAGTGTTTTTCACAATGAAAATCAAAATATAAATACTTTTTTTTTTACAAAAATAAAAGGGAATAATAGATTCCGAGGCAATGGACCTAATCAATAAGAAAATGCAATGCGAAGTTTCTATGACATTTGTTGTTGTATTATGTATATGCTTTAACAAATGTGTATATATATGAATAATTAAGATTTCAGACCCGCAATTCATACTCTTGCAGAGTTGATTAGTATAAGTCGTCCGACCAAACTAATTAATGTAATGACAACAGTCGACATTAAGAATCTGGCATAATTTTTCAATCAACTACCACTAATTAATTACAACTCCTAAAATTTTATAATTGCAATTACATGCAAAAACATCATCATTATTAATTTCATATATATATATATATATATATATTCAATGACTGATCCATGTTCTTGTTACCAATCATGATAATAGTGCTTATTTCTTTCCTCTTACAAGTGAAATTATGTACGTACAATTTGAAATCATGTCCAGAATGATTTTTTTCCTACTATGAGGACATCTAGAAATTGTCCTACAAGGCTACAACAAATCAATTTAAAATCTAAAAACAAATGATTTATTTTAAGAACTAAATAAGTAAAATAGTAGCATGCAAGATTTCCAAAGTATTAATTGTTAGCAGCAATATATTGACCTTTAATATGATAATGACAAGTTTCTACTAGTGAGACATTATAATGTCTCTACTAGCTAACTATATCTCTGCAACTACCATTCATTAATAACAAAAAATAAAATAAAATAAAATCATAGCATTAACAAGAAAATGAAATGGCAAGAACAAAAGTCTAAAGTAACAAGAAAATGATTTGACTTAGAGAAAATTGTAGGTGTTATGGGTGGTAGTTGTTAGCTCTAATTAATTTCTATATATTAAGTTGGATTAATTTGACAATATTATTTATTCATTCGATTATTAATTTAGAAAATGTCATTTTCATTTTATTGCAATTAATTTTGACTTCCAAATATATCAAGCTAGTTGCATTTTTGGCTCTGCCTTGTGTCTACATTTAACTAACATTGATATATATATATATATATATATATATATAGTTATGAACTAATGGATAGGATGTAATTTTCCATGGAATGTATGGAAGTTCTGTGACCTTGGATCTTTCAGTATACTGTATATGTTACTTCAGTATTTTGACTATCGTATATTTCATGTATAATGTGTGATTGATTTGTCCATGATCACTGCAAAAAATATAACATTTAACTATCTAATTGCTATGATTAAATAAATAATTATTAACTACGACCACACAACATTTATTGGCCATCCATTGTGAATAAATTAAATTTTTGTATCGATTTTGTTTAACCAAGAGTAATAATAATAATAGTCCATAATCATTAAAATGTAGGCAACAATAAATTTTGTTAACCAGGAGAAAAATTGAAGTATGTTATACATATAAAAAAGCAAGTGAAATTTACATTAATAATATGAAACGACGTCCTAAAAAGCTACTCTCTCATAATTCACCCAGTCGCAATGTTCTTGACACATACGTACAAAAATAAGTACAGGAACATTGTGTTAAGAACAGGTGAGAAGTAGTGTAGGGAATTCGGAGAGACAAAACGCGAAATGCTAGCTATCGATTTTTAGCACTTTAACATGGGCTCCCTGCTGCTATGAGGCCACGGCTAGGTGGATCTCCCCTTCGTTTATTGGCAAGAATCCGACTCGCTTCTGCAACACGTTGCACAAATATATAAGTAATATTTAAATAAACTAGAAATTCTTTTTCTAAGAACGAATATTTTTATTTTCATAAGTGCTCGACTTGTCACTAGTTTCATGTAACAATTCCACATGTATATATCTAGTTGTCCAGTTGCTTAATTGCTATTTTTGTGAGTTCTATCAAACAGTTAAGGTTGAAATTTTATAATTTTTCTTCATGCGTGTAGTTGTAATAATGTAAATATTATTTTTATTAAAAAAATTATTAAAAAGGGTACTAATTCGATATTCTTAACAATAAATATTGTAGACTTTTGGATTGCTGAAGAGCATATTGTCCACACGTTCGTTATGCTTATGTCATAATTTTAGTTGTTATATATCTTGCTTCATATGATTATTATTATTATTATTATTGTTATTTTTACTATTATGTAAACATCTGAAAAAAGTTTAGCTAGGCTTAGGCATCCTGTACTTTACAGATTGCAAGTAAAATTGTGAGTATGGAATGGATGGGGAACATTTCCCATCAATTGAAAGCAAAAGTGGTGTCGAAAACTTTCTAAGGATGCCTAACTTTTCATCATGCATGTACCCCCCATCCAATTTCGTGAAATTTGACCCGATTGAAAACCAAAACTAAGCCCAAATATTTATGATTTAGACTTACCCAATTAAAAAAGATAATT
This sequence comes from Sesamum alatum, assembly GCA_034509735.1. Taxonomy (NCBI): domain Eukaryota; kingdom Viridiplantae; phylum Streptophyta; class Magnoliopsida; order Lamiales; family Pedaliaceae; genus Sesamum; species Sesamum alatum. Next base: position 41,912,280 of record JACGWO010000004.1, on the reverse strand, counting down.
TTTTGGGATTTAATTTCGCTTAGATATATATATGGAAAATTTATTAAATCTTGAAGCCAACATAATTTGACTATGACATTGTCAAAATTGTTGGAATTTCTTGGCCCTTATGTTTAGCAAAGAACAAAGAACTTTCCAAACTATATGTCTCCAACTTTAATACAAGTACGAACTTTTCATTTTACTATTATTAGCTCTCTTTTTTTTAAAAAAAATATTTTTATAGTTAAATAGTTGTCCAATAATATAATGTTCGAGATTTGCGTGTCGAATTTTTGTAAGCAAAAGCACATGAAATGATACGTCAAATCCCCAGAACATGCCATGAAAAAAGGACAATTGTTCCCGGAAATTAAATTAAATTAAATAAAAAAATATTAACAAAAATAAACTAACCTCACGGGGCTTGATGCCTCGTTTGAGGTCCACACCCTTACAGTGCACGTTCGGCGCCGCCGCTTCCCCGCCGCTTTTGGCCATGCAAAGGCTGACAATTTTCTCCGCCACCTCAGCTCCATCCTTGCTATCCGCCATCAATCTCTCCACCTCCGCCTTCGGCAGCCTCATCCTCACTCTCACTCCTCCTCCTCCGCCACTTTCTGAACCCCCTTTCTTCTCCTCCTCGAGCGCCATGCTCGCCGGCTTCATGATGGTCAGATCCGAAGCCGACCGCCGCGCCAACATCAGGCTCTCGAGCCGGTCCTTGGCGCTCATTTGGATTCCCGATCGCACCCTCCTGGCTCCCTTCTCTTCCGGGAATTTGGGTAGTTCGACGAGGAAATAGAGGCGTTTGGGCTTCAGCTCCTGCTGTGGTTCCAACGGCTTGGCTCGAACCCCGTAATGCTTCACCGCCTCCGACTCCAGCAAAACATGACCCGGATGGCTCTCCACCACCGACCCGGCCCGAACTGGAGTCTTTAACTTGAATGTTTCGCCATTGATTTTCATCACTTTTGCACTCTTTTTTCCTCCCAAACTGTTCCCCATTGTACTAATTATTAATATCTTGTGACTTGTGTGTTTCTTGAATTTTTCTTCGCAGCAAAAGCTTTAATGAGAAAATTACGTGATGGGGTTTGAGAGATGGAGATGCAAGTGCAAGGTTTTATGGGGAAGTTATGGGTATACATGTGGGGTCAAAGAAAGAGTGCAAAATTTGAAAAATAGGGAGCTACTTTGACAAAGATCAACAGGTAATTAATTGTGACCATTTCACAAACCAAAATTTGATTGGATTTTTTTTTTATTGCGATTTATGCTACATTTTCTATTTCATTTTATATATACACCATGTGTGTATAAAATATTTTTTTTAAATAGAATTGACAATATAAAAAATGCAACATGAATTATAATAGGAAATCCAATCAGTAAAATTTGAGAAATTTGTTTAAGGGTTACATGTTTGGTTGGTTTTTTAATAAGATTTGCAATGCTTGTATTGTATGCATGCCAACAACCATGCTATATTGGTAGGGTGGAGATTAGGATTAGTTGTTATTAATTCTCTCCAAAAATTCAAGAATTGGGTAATATTTTATGGATATACATGAGAATATTAATTACTATAAAGTATTTGTTACGTACTCTTATAAATCACGTTAACGTGCACCGAATTTTTAATTAGTTATAATGTGAACTTAGATAATAAAGACTTAAACCTAATATTAGTTATGATGAATATGGTATTTTGATTTGTACCGACATGAATTAAGGTTAATAAGTTGAACGTGGAGGATAAGAATAAGTAGATATTGGTTTACATGTTGTGAAAAAATGGTCAAACAAACATGTGAGTGAGAAAAGAATCAAGTTTTCCAAATGAGTGAAATTAGAATATTATGAAAACAAATGAGGATGATAGCAACATATTATAAATAAATAGAAGAAAAGTTAAGAGTAAGTTGGAAAGCAGCAGCAGCATGATGTGTTTAAGTAATAATAATTTCTTGAAAAAGGGAGGTCCGTACCGTAACTGTGGTAGAAATGATTACACAATCTGGTGGCTTAATCTTAATTAATGGTGGTTGAATGAAAGTGAGTTACGTTAATCACGGGTGTGGATCCAAGAACTCCTTTAACAGATTCCATTCAATTTGCATGTGGCCTTTTTTGACTAGTTATAGCAATATTAATGGTTGCATGAAGATTAAATTTTAAAAACTTATTGATTTTAAAAGAGACGTACGTAAACTCTTAATTAATTTTTGGCCCGAAAAGTATGCAGCAATATTGCCACGAACAACTAATCTTGTGTGGCAGAAAAAAAGGGAAGAAGTTAAAGGGTTTGATGGATTGGAGGGCGTGTAGAGACATCAGTTAGACACGAGCGTGATCATGTGATGAATGGTTTTTGTTTGGTCAAAAGTTTGAATCTGAATTTTGTTAGTTTTTCAGACCAAAAACATGATGAGAGTGTTTTCATTTCTTGTGAACTCTCGTTATGGGAATGGATAGGAGAAATAGATTAGTCAAAACTGTACCTTGTGAAAAACAAAGAAACACATTTTTAAAAAGTTGGTGTCTTTGGCGTTCCAATATCTTGTGTTGTCCTTATATATCAACTGTCAATTTTCTTGTCTGAATAAGGTTTGATAACGTTGAATTAATTATGTAAAAAATAAATATAAATATTATTATTTTTATTATGTAATTGATTACTTTCTTATATTATAAACAGATACAGAATACAATATTAATTTAATTAATTTAGCAGGAATTCAATTGAATTAAACTTTTCTTGTGGAGTGCCTAAAATGGTGATAGACTTGGGGGATGTGTTTTGTGGCTAATTTGACTAAGCATATCCCTGAATTCAAAAAATAATTAGGGTAATAGAAAGTTTTGAATTTGATAGAGTGAGAGAAAGGGCTCCACCGCCATGTGCTCTTGGAAAGTGAAACTAAAGCTGGACTCTTTAATTTGAAAACTGCAGCCCTCATTTTCTGAACACAACAACCAATTCCCGGCTCTAGTGTTTTACTACATTGGATTCACACATTCAGAACTTGAACATGGAAAGTTCTCTCAGAGTCAGAGGGGAAAATAATCTATAAAAAATGAGTTTTATTATATCAAGATCAAAACATCCCATCTCCCCTTATACAGACATGATCCATTGTTTTCATACAAGCATCAGCAAGTAAGCAGCCTTTCTGGGCATGAATTACAGACTAAAAATATCAAACAGATTTTTAACACACTCAAGATTGGAGTAAATTAAATACAACGAAAGCGATGAGAATTTTCCTTTTTCTTTTTTTTTTTGCTCACGCTTTGATCCTCGATTCTGCACACTGTAAAATTCGTGTAATATCAACTGTCAGATAAAAAAGAATCCAAGGTAGAAGCAACTACTAATCAGAGATGGTGAGATTTACGGAGGTGTTCCAACAATGATGTAGCCTTCCTCTTGGCTCGCTCTGTGCCGGTTTTGGCAAGTTCTGAAAGAGGTATTGCTGCTCCAAGTCTACTTAAGCGTGCAAGATTTTCGTTATCTCTTTTGCACAAGGAAAGTAAGGTGGCAGCTGCATTCTCTTTGTTTCGAGGCAAACCCGTCTGCAGAAGATCTACCAAGACAGGTATCGTGCTGCCCTTCATGATGGCCAACTTTGCCTCTTGGTGGGTAGCAAGAACTGAGAGTATGGTCAGAGCTTCGTCAACCATACAACTGCTTGAATCAGTTAGCATTTTTAACAGTGCAGTAATAATGCCGGCCCTAACAGCTCTTCCCTTGTTTCCCTGATATATACACAGATTGAATAATGCCGTTGCAGCATCCTTCTTCCCTCTTGAGCTACCGTTCTGAAGTAAATCCACCAAAGCAGGTATGGCCCCTGATGCACCAATTATTATTTTGTTTTCATCTGCGAGGGACAAGCAAAAGAGGGTTGCTGCAGCATTCTCTTTTGCTTCCATGCTTCCGGCTCTGAGGACTTGAACAATGGACGGAATTGCATTGGCAAGCATAATGAGTCCCTTGTTATCGTCGAAGATGGAAAGATTGAGAATGGAAGTTACTGCATTGTCTTGAATTTGAGCGTCATCAGATGTCAAAAGATTAACTAGGATTGGGATAGCTCCTGCCTCTCCAAGCAAGATTCTGTTATCTGTACTTCTTTTTGACATTGACCGTATTTCTGCAACTGCAGCCCTACGTTCCTCGATGGACCTGCTTGAGAGTTTACGAACAAGTGCTTCAATGGCTGCTATGTCCCCTGTGACATCACGAAACGAACCATCACTCTTTTTTATCCTCCCATTCATTAGTCCTGTTGGCTGCTCGATATTATTTTTCATACACCAGTGAGATATTAAACTTCTCAAAACATAATTTGGAGTGAGAGTGAGATTCTGGAGCTTCTGCTGAGTTTTTGGGCATGTCGTGTTGCCACAATCTATCCATCTCTGTATATAACATCTCTCGTACGTCTGGAAAAGTGAAAGGAAAGTTTGTTTAGAAGCGATATACATTGATGCTGATCATCTTTTTTACCTTCTTCATCAAAGACTTTCTCTTAGGATGCAAAAGAACAAAACAGTGGACTCGAATGTAAGTTTTACCTGGCCCGTGGCCACTATAACTGGATCCCTCATGAGCTCAAGAGATATAGGACAACGAAAATCATCAGGAATTACAGGAGAATCTGGCTTCTTGTTCTCCTCTGGACTCTTGCAGGATGAGCTGTTGATCTTCTCACTATCAGAATCCTTTGAGATGCTAACCTCAGATGATGTGGATGAGTTCCTTTCATTTTCTTGGTTCTGGACATCATCTGAAGCATGCTCGACTGACCCACAGCCTTCTGCCAGATATTCCTCTTTCCAGTTAACTTCATGATCAATGTTGCCAATATTCTCTACATGCAGGCTTCCCATTACCCTGTTGCTTTGCTGAAATGGATCAATCTCTTTGTCCAGTGGCTGAGACAATGCCCTATATAATACGCCTGAATTCAGAGGCCCACCATATCTTTCAGTGGCACGTCTCAACTGTGCCCTGACTAATTCAATCTGGCGACAACAGATTACGTCACATGTGAATCCAATCCCAGAAACAGCAGAAAGTGCTAAGAAGAACTAACCTGTTCTTCTACTTCTTCTGATATATCAAACTCATCGTAAGGGAAGTTAGCCAGTGCTTTCTCCAATTTCCATGTCACACATTGAAATTGAAAGAGAATTTTCTTTGTCGCCCCATCCTTGAACACAAAAAAAAAAGAAAGTAAACTTTAGGAAAGGCAATCTTCAGTCTTCACGAAAAGATCATCCAGTAACATCATTTCAAGTTGCAAGGGTGATGATCATCATATCAAAAAAATTGGTAAAGATTAGAAGGAACATTTTCAATGTATCTATCCCCTATATTAGGTTAATCTGAATGATGGCTGATTATAATCATGTACGACAAATATATGATCTCCCTGTTCATTGTAAGGTCGATAGCGTTAACCAAAGCTCAGAGTTTCTGTGTATTGGCTTCATCCCAAGGTAATCGAGTTTAAGTTCTAAACAAGAAAAAACATATTCCCAAATGAAAAACTCTGTTCATTATTAACTAAACAAATGCGGCAATGACAATAGTGCAGTACTTTTGTCGATCATCTAAATGACTGCATCAGTCATGGAAAGATAAGCAATGTGACGCATGTACATAAATTAAAGTGTTATAGTCTTCCGGCCAGAAATACGACAACTGGATTGGCACAAATATGGAGACAACCAGATATTTGAAGGAACCAAATAAGTGCTGTCTAACCTATCACAGCTCATGCAGTAATTGGATCCAAATGCATGTGTTCACATGTCCATGTCAACCTAACGTATTTAGAAACCAGGTTCCGGAAGCCTGACGTTCATTTCATATGATAACATTGTTCTAATTTCAATCAAGGTGCTGGAACTCGCTTAAAGCCCATTTTGGAGGGGTGGGTATACAACCAAGTACGAAAATTGCAAAACCACATATCCTGAAACAATATCGGAAAAATAATCTCTCTGAACACAAACATAAACAAGAAGAGCGCTCGCAAATCAGTTGTAGAGACAATCAAGAATTTCATTATCATTGTCCCAAATCAAAAGAATCAAATGAATGCAGCGGTGAGCCACTGGGGCATCCATCAACCACCACCATCATTTCGCATACGATCTATCAGTTGAAAACCAACAGTTTTGAAATTCCAGATTAGATCATAGCCAGCAGAAACCAGCCCAATAATACATTGCTACATATCGACAATCTTAATAAAGAATCCTACCAAAAATTCAACATTAACCCTGCAAAACATTTAAGAATCAATCGAGCACATAAAAGAACAAAATCCCATCTCAGGCATCTAAAAAGTGCGTCGCACCCACCAAAAGGTTCAACCCACATACAGATTAAACTCCAGTGACATCAATCATATGTGCGAAAGGAGGGGAAAGAAAACATTGCATTGGAATAACATACTTACAGAAGAAAACTTGGCACTATCAAAATTGTTAGCAGCAAAGACGAGTCTTTTTGCAGCCTGAAGGGCTAGAGTTAGATCAGCAAAGAAAGAACCGGAGAAAGAAGAGGAGCCCACTTCACAATTTACTCGAATTTTCTTGGAGTCTCTGATCTCCTCAAGCAAATGAGCTAAAAGGGACACTCTTCTCGCCAGGTCTGTACAGTCCTTCTTGAAAAAACCCGAGAATCCGGCGATGGAGATCCGAACGACGTCTCTGACGAGGCGGAGGGGCGCAGCGGTGACCCCTCCGCCCGTGGCCGTGGTTTCTACGGCGGCCATTTGAGCGAAAGAGTGGGAACGGAGTTTCTGTTTGCGTTTTCTCACAACCACAATGCACTCGGCATTGTTGCAATGGGGAGGGAACAACCAAATGTGAGCTTATAAGCTTTGATTCATGTTATACAGTTGGCAATTTTTCTTAATCAATCTCATAATTATAGAAGAAAATGTAAAAATTAAACAAAACTACTCTTTTGCTAAATTAATTAACAATCCAATTTCGGTTAAATTTTTTTTTTTTTTTTATCATTTTAAAATATACGACTAAATATAGAATTCCCATCAACGAGATAAAAGAAAGAAAAAAATAAAGCAATTCTGTTAATGGATTTTAATATTACGAAAAATGTAATATGGTAGTACGTACCAAATTAGGAGGAGGAGGCAGAAGCTTAACAACAATATCATACTATTTTGCTAACTACTAACATGCAAAGATTCGTTGTTTCTTGAAATTTAATAAAATTAGGTCAAATTATCATATGCATATGCATATATTCTATGGTAGAAGAATTTATGGTCACTACATCATTATGGGTGGGTATGAATTATTGCTTAAATTAGGTGATGTGATTTAAAAATTTTGACATATGTTACAAAAAAAAAAAAAAAACACAAATAAATGAATTAGTCACATTTAGAGAAGTAGAGATCAATATAAAACTTGGAAATACCTAGACACCGTCGAGCTAAAGGGGTGCTTACCATAGATAGATGTAATTTCTCAAATCAAAATTTACGTGTAGTTATATCAAATTTTAAAAGAGGGGGATATAATTATCGTTTAAGGTAAATTAAAAACTAATCATAATTAAAGTATATGTATAGTTTGGTTGGTAATTTTAGGCAATTAGCCATGAAAGTAAAGAAAAAGCTGGCGAAGAAAGTAAGGAAAAAGTGGTAAATGTTGGGTAGAAAACAAACAAAAGAATACAGTTGGGATGCAGAATATTGTGATGAATGGATGTGTGTGCATTGCCTTCAACAAGATTATTGGCCTCTCCCAAACTTACATCTCACTTTTATTATTTTTATATTTCCCAACTCCCAATTATTCATTCACGCACTCTGTTTTTTTCTGCCTGTTTTTGGATGATATGATATGCTCACCAAAGTCAATTCTTTGTGCCAAACAATATTATTATATTATTCTTGTATTTTATTTAATACTTATATATTTTTAAATAAATAAATGATATAATTTTCACAGAGATAAATATATATATTTATTAAATATAAGAGAATTATTAAGAATAAATTCGACAAATGAAAGGTACTTATTTGTTGAGTTGTGAGAATAATTAGGTAGCCCCAACTCCTTGGCAGAAACTATGAATTTCTGAGAATACGCGTAGCGGATGATACAAGTTGTTAATGTAAATGTGGATGCTGATCGTGATCCTGGTGCTGCTGCTTGGGCTAGTGCAAGTTAAATTGCCAGCTCTTTCCTACGTATTTCTATCATTGCCATGAATTTGTGGGGCGTTCGTATTTCATTTGGGGGACATGTGAAATTATATGTGTATCCTGATTTTTAATGATGTCGGAGATAACCTAATTTATTTGTTTATAATATCTTTTGCATGTAGGATAATATGTCAGACTGCCACATATTATTTTTATTAATTCCATATGCATTTTTCATTATATGTTGAAAACAGGAACTTATTCATTCTCATGATTCACACTTAATACCCTCATTATCGATCATCATTAATTTGCTTAACCCCAATCTTCTATAATTTAATATATATATATATATATCATGAACCCTATATACTGACGTGGACCCCTTGATCATTATAATCTTTTAGGCATATTCAATGCTGATTCAATTTAAGTATCTGTAATTGCTTACAAATAAATAATTGATAGGAGTGCATTATGAGTACCAGATAAATGGGTTTGATTACACCTGAAAATAGGTCCAAATCACTAATCCAACTCAAGATCCGCATGTTAAACCCATGGAGTCGGGTTTTGCGACCCGACCCGCCCAGCGCTCCGAATTTCAACCCGTCTTAACAACGCGAAATCTGGACCATGGATTATGACAGTCCGAACATTAAGATGATGCCACATAGCACATGCAAGTGGGCTCATTTGGCCCTATAAATACTCTCATTGTACCACATTTATGGTAAGACTCATTTATTATATTCTACCGCATTTGCTTCTCCAGATCACATATCTAACATCTTGACTTGGACTGACTTAAGCATCGGAGGATTTTCGACGAGGACAATGCCGTTTAACCTAACGTGCTTTCTCTTCTCAGGCACCACATACTATTTGGGAGATCGCTTGGAGAGCCAAGCTGGTGGCCTTCAGGGGACCGCATATTACCAACCCATATCAATAATTATTGTGTTTGTATATATGTATTTTAATATTTAAATTATAAACTATGCCCTTTTATTTTTCGTTATTGACCTTGAGGTTAGTGATGTTTGTGGATGATTATGGTATTTATGTTTGTAACCTTCTCTCTTCACTACCATCTTCTCACTATACCATATTCATGCACATTTTATACTCATATTACTAGTCATTTATCCCCACATTTTCTTGTAACTTAATTACATTATTGTCCACTAATTTATATTGATTTCTTGTATATATGGCCACACACATATATACAAGATCTCTACATTCTATTATCCTACAAAAGAGAATTTTATTAGTGAAAGAATGATAGAGTCATAAGATATTATCGTACTGTTGTATTTTGGAAAGGACAAGTTGAAAGATATATTGTTGGATCAGTGAGAATATTTTGCTGCAGTAAGCTTAAATCTCCTTAAAGAGAGCGAGATGTCCGTGCCTCAACCTGCAGATATTTTTTTTTTTTTTTCAGCTATAATTATTATTTCTAGAACATATTGTCATGCTCATAGTTCTTTAAGTCAAAGTTACTTCAATACATCGTTAAAGAGTAAATAATATTGATGGCATAAGAGGTAGGATTTAGTACTTAGTTGGGCACAAACAAAACTCATTAGTTTTTTTTTTTTTTTCAAATATTTCCCTTCCTTTACATTATTCGATTATTTTCGAAGATATGTCTAATCATACATATATATCATGCAAATACAGAGTGTAGATTAATATTTTCTGGCATATTGTCTCCAGATGTCATCAATGTGCTGCTGCAGCTCTACTTCAAGAACGCCGTAGCTCCTGCACCAAACATTAAATCAAAGTTTATCTCTAGAGATGATTTAAGGTACAATATTCAATCAATACAGAAGAAATAATTTATGAATATCATTCACCTCTATGCACCATGCATCAATTAGTGAATTTCAAGGGTCTCATCATAACGTTATCCTCATGATCCAAGATCTGCAATTTGATTAGTAAAACCATCATATCTACATGCAATAAACAACATACATATATAGTTCAGGAAACGTGTGATGGAATCAAGTTAAAACTTCAACACTCTTCATTACTGGTCGATCGACAATATGAATTTTATCGCATGTAGTAGCTACCTAAGCAAGAAATGGCTTTCCGACTCGTATGTTAACTGCGCAGAATTAAGGTAGGAATCACTTACATGGCAATGGTAAACGTAGCCCGGCTCTGCAGTCGCATCAAAAGGATACGAAGCATTTGAGTGAATATACGAAAACCTCACTAGTATCTTCGTCATGTATCCTGGCATCATCTTGTACACATTTTTCCATCCCTTCTCATGGGCAGGCACCTCTATTTTCTTGCCACGAGCATACTTGTCGACGTGGCATTTGATGGCGTCGTTGCTTTTCATCATGCATTCTCTGAATTTATCGACATCCACCAACTCCGTCTGATCTAAGGCCACAAAAAGTCCCAAATGGATGTGCAATGGATGATTATCCTCTGTCAAGTTGATTATGTTCCAAATCTCAGTGGAGTCTACCTTAGGTATCTCAGTCACCGGAGCTTCATACGTCTTCCCATTGATATATAAATGCACAGGCTCGTCGGTGTTGCTAGTGTACTCATACAGAGCAATGTACCTTGTGGCAGATGCATCAGACAAATTTGGTGATGGATATTTGATCAACTTGGTTGGGATTTTCGACTTGTCCAGCACGTGACCGGCCTTTATGATGAACTTCATGACTTTGCTATTTGCTTCATTGACGGAATCTCCGGAAGGGTAGGGATACGGTGCATCATTACACAAGATAGCTGAATCAGAGTTCGAGTTTGAGAAGTCAACAATCAGATCAGCAATCTCAGATGGTGCTAGCAGAAATTCCTTCGCCATCACTGGCTTCTCATTGTATGTTGAATCTGATCCCACATGGATAAATCCCAAGCCATTGGAGAAGTAGAACTTGAAAAACCTCGCATTGCTTGCATTAATGATTCTAAACCGGTATTTTCTCCTTCGAACAATCATGTAAGGCCACGCCTTGCCATTGACTACAATCGCATCCCCAAAGTACTCCGGTTGCCATTGAGGATGTATCGAGGGGTTGTTTCCCGTAGAATTCATGAATATTGAACCATCCGTGCGAAAGCTACGATCAAATACGACCAACGGACGATCAAATTCATCGTCATACGGGAGTCCAAGTGGCAACTCGACATGTGGTTGTCGGATTATGTAGGCTCCGACTAGGCCAGCCAAAAGGTTGACTCTAGTCAATCCCATTGCATGATCATGGTACCACAATGTCCCAGGATGCTGAAGATTGTGGTAGCGATAAGTTTTCTTTGTCCAAGACGGCCCCCGCTCTTTGAACCCGGACGTGAACCATGCGGTCGAGTGACCATCGCTCTCCGGTTCATCGATGCCGCCATGGAGGTGCACCACCGTGGGAATGCCCTTCCCTTTGTGAGGTATGGCTGTTGGAATAGTGGGGTCCCATGGCAATATGTGCTTAGAGGGGAGATGATTTGTCCATTTCACACGAGTTTCAACTCCATGGAGGGCTTCAATTGTAGGACCGGGAACTGTTGCTGTTTTCTTTGACGTACCATACGCGAAAACTCGGGTTGGAGGCAGATCTCTATGAAATTTCTTCAAGGAAAAAAAAATGCAAATAAATCATATATATATATATATGATTCCATCTCGTTCAAAACACCAAACAATGTGATTTAAACACAATGGACAAACATTCTTGTAATTGTTAAGGTATTAATATTATATAATTTCCTCTCGAACATTTAAGATAAGGTGGTCGTCTAGCAACAACTATAGTCAAATGCTAGAAAATATTTTTGTGATTAATTCAAATCTTCTATTCCTATTTTGACGTACATCTGCTATGTACAATATAAAATGAAACATCAATTTAAAATAAAAATCCTGGACCAAAAAATGGTTCCCACAAGAAATCTCCTCAAGGAGGATGCAATTCTCCACCAATTTTGTCAAATTAAATTTAGAGATGATATTGTATCATATTGTTATGTCACAGCAACACATTAATGAGCGTTCGAGTCGAGTCTAGACTAGAATTTCCAGTAGGTAATGGGCATTAATAATATCATTATGGTAGGGCAGATTTAGTAAAATGTCCATATAATAAAAGTGATATGTGGGACAATGTTTCCATTAATTAATCAAGTAATAATTAATAATTAGTACAAAGTGCTTGGGGTTTCCACAAGAATATGAAGTACATGTAAGAAAATTTAAGGCTCCTCCTACCAATTCAGAAGTAGTGATGCTGACATGTATTCCAAAGCGGAAGACTATAAAATTAAATTTAAGGTGATAGTGGACAGCATCTGGGGAGTGCAGAATTTTAACTGGAAGAACAAGACAACCTTTTTCTCAGTTGTTTTGTATTAGGACAGTTGAAGCTGCACTGAGACCAAAAGCTGTGTTTCCATCTAAATTACGAAAATGACCTCCCACACCTAATTATGATTCTGTGGAGTAGAATAACATAAAGACAAGGAAAAGGCATAGGAAAAGATGAAAGGAATTGTTACATCAAAAAGATAAAAAGAAAATAAATGAAATGTAAGCAAGGTCAAAATTGAGAAAGAAAGGGAAATTTTTGGTACTTTAGGTACTTGGACAAAACTAGGTAGTCAAGAAAGCACAAGGAAATTTTGCAATGTTGATAATTTGGGTTGAGAAAGAAGAAAAAGGCAAAATAGAGATATAAAGAGATGAGATTATTTAAAGAGAAAAGCAGTGGCAGCCTATTCACATTTACACACTTATTTAACTTCGTCTGGATGTACGTGGGCTCTACTACAAGTAATCAAAACAATGAGAAAGAGGGCCAATGGAAAAGTCTAGCACAAAGTAGCTAGGCATCATCGCCCCCCATTAATCATATATATGCAACTCTTAATTTCATAAAATGCAGAAGAATAATCAATCATGTGATAAATATATTGTAATATTAATTGCTATAAGACAATTCGAAGTACGTGGTCACAAAATGTTTTGGTCTGAGTTTGGCGTTATTTGAAACATTTTTATTTTTATTTTTTATGGGCTCCAAAATATTAAAATTGAACAAGTGTTGTCAATTTATTTTGAAGGTTGGAGTTATTTGAAACATGGCAAGAGGAAGACCACTGATTAGGTATGTAATACACTTGGTGCAGTCTCTAAATTAAAGATTCTCATGACCGCAAACATTGAGAAGGTTATATCTATGGATTTTAATTTCTTTGAAGTTGAAAAGTTGTGAGCAACAAAATTATGTAAAGAGAAAATAGTTACCCATTTCTTGCGAAACATGCCGATGCGCAGTGATTTGGGAAGATGGAAACCTTTGATTCTGGGCATGTCTGGAACTTCATCGACAAACATCTCCATCTGGGATGTGCTTATCAACCCATCTCCTCCCCATGCATATTTCACAATTCCCATCACTAAAACTACACAAATCAACTCCAAAACCAACAATTTCTCCATTCTTTCTGGATTCTGTAAGACGACTGTGTACGTTTCTACTGTAGAAGAAGAAGGCAGAGAGAGAGAGCAGAGAGTAAAGACAATAGAGCAAGAAGTGAGAAGGTTTGGTGACGCTTCCTTCACATGTTAAACAGAGAAAAAGTATGAGTGTGGGTGTGCGCTTTTATGTGTTTAATGAGGGGGAAAAAATTGCTTTTTCTATTTTTATTTTTTGAGTAGAAATGAAATGAGATGGGAAGGGAAGAGAAGAATGACATATATGAGGGTGGGTGTGTTGAGTGTGAGTGTGAGTGTGAGTGTGACAATGGTTGAATCTAGTGGCGGTGGGCTTCGATGTCTCCGCTCCGCTCTAAAGTTAAGACTACTGGACATATGAACCAAACCAAGAATTTCAGGCCATGTTTTCATTAATTACTATATCAATCACTTCAATGTTTTATTTAATGCTATTGTTACCAAGTATTAATAAAGATTAAGTTTGTTCAGATTTGAATAAATTATGTAATTTAATACAATTGTGTTGTGATTCATATATAGTTAAAAGATCGTCATTATATTTGTTATGTGATTAATTTAATTTGATTAAATTAATTTAAGTAAAATAATATCTTTTCTTGCAATGTCATCTTTTCGACTGACGAGGATTCCCTAAAAAGTAGAAAACAAATTTACTACCCCTGGTAATTTTTAGAGAAAATTGCAATTTCAGTCAAAATATAGGGTGGTTTGTAATATTAGTCCCATACTTTAGGAAAACGTTGCAAAGTTAGTCTCGGTACAACAATATTAGTTCCACACTTTAGGAAAATATTATAAAATAATTTCATATTTAGCAAAATGTTGCAAAATTTGTCCCAAATGTTGCAAAGTTAGTCCCAAAAGTTACAATTTTTTACGGTGGGATTAACTTTGCAATGTTTTTCTAAAGTATGGAACTAATATTGATTATTTTAAAAAATATGGGACTAATATTGCAAATCATCATGTACTTTGGGACCGAAATTGTAATTTTCTCTAATTTTTAAATGAATGTTGTTTGAAAAGTCAGCATAATGGGATTGTTGAATAGCAGAATTCTAATGGATAAGAAAGAGAGAGGGTGAAAATGATGCACGCTTCTAAATTGCAATTCATGGAGAATGTGCAGAATTTGTGGTTGATAACCGCATAAATTATTTGTCGATAAGATTTAATTTAATTGGCGAAGTTGAGATTTCATAATCCTATAAGTTATGAATTTGAATTCTTATGTAGATTGATGTTATTTCTACTGTATAGCAGTTTAATTTTTTAGAAGAAGATGATAATGTATTAATCGAGCACTCTTGGTCATATATTCTTCTTCGTGGCGTGTTAATTAATGGATTCTGTCCGTAATCTAATTATTGATCCAAATTAAAATAATTATATTAATTGTCACAAATATAGTTTAATGCGGTAATATTTTAATCTAACTAAGGTTAAAATTCGAAAGTCAATAATACTTTTCAGGAATGATGTGGATATTGCTGGCAATACGATAAAAAAGCGACCAATTCATGATGCCGCATTGAAAAATAATAAAATATCAAATCAAATGAAAAAAATGATTATTGGGGTATTTATACAGACAGTGAGTATGTTTCGTAAAAATTATTATTATATTGTTACAAGTGTTCTTATTAAGTGACAATTAAAGTTGTCACTAAAATTATATTTTAAATGATAATAATATTAATCTTGTAACAATACTATTATTAAGATAAGAATTGTGTATTAAGCTAACACTATAAATAATTAGTGATACATTTACAACGACAACATAAATATAATCAGACTATAAATGTGTTACAATTCTATTTTTGTCGCTAATATTGGTTTTTTGTTTCTTTTTTGTATAGATAGTGATGGTTAATTATTTTTGTAAATTAAGAAATGCAATGGAATGGTTATGGGACATATGATTAATTGTTTTGGCATCAATGCAAGATATTTGGTGGCATTTGTAATTAGAAAGACGTGGAGGGTTTATAGTCCAATGGAGGAACGAGTAAATACAACCACTACTTTCCTACATTCTTAAATTGATGAGATACGAATTTGGCTAATGTTTCCGTATAATCACATATTCCTCCCCACATATCTTCACCTTGACTTTTTCACATATGAAGTCTAGTCTAATTTGATTAAGTTAAGAAACAGGATTTGAACTTGTGATGTACTAGGATGAGTAGTTAGATTTAGGGATCGTTAGATTTACACTTCTAATTTATAATCTATTTATATAAATTATTTTTATATTTTGTGTAATTATATAAACCACTTATGCAGTTAAAAAATAATGATATTTTGTGTAATAATGTTGATGTTTTCTAGGGGGTTATGTATGATTTTCAAAAAGTAAGATAGTTTGTATAAATAATATTAATGTTTCTGGTGAGGTTATGTATATATTTTAAAAGGTAGAAATGATTAAATAGACCATACACCAAAAGGATAGATGTAATTATTCCTTAGATTTATCAATGACTAAGTATTTGGATAATAGTATACTCTTTCATACAGCATAAGAACAGGTAGACAAGTGCTGTAGCATACATACAACTTGGGAAATTATTTTTATTTCTTCAAACAAATTATTTCAAGAGAAACTCTCAAATAAATGTTTTTTGCTTTGAATTTACTTGGTCTCCCATGGAGTTGTTGCCTACACGAAACAACAAATTATGCGACAAATTCCCCTTTCCTTATCAGATTAAAACTTAAAAGGAATTTAATGATATGAATAATATTTATTATATTTCTCCTTTACAACATACCAAATTCTACTTGAATGTTGTTCTTATCATCTTTAGTACAACCGGATTTCTGCTTCTGGGTTTGGTTAGTCTTTTGAGACCAGAGCTCAGCATGGTTAGACGTCTGTTGTTCGGAATCTATGTTTACAAGGCAAACTCCTCCTGCGAGCAAGAGATCAAAGATAAGAAAAAGCTACAATGGGATGCAACAAGAAAGATCAAAGATTTAGAGCATAACCAAATAATCAGATTCTCTAATTACAGGACAAGGAAGACTTAACGTTCATTCATTTGGTGGCTGTGTCTTTTTTTCTTCTTCTTGTGGGTTCTGCAAAATGAAAGAGAGCAGTGACCATTTGCCATATCAGTCAAAGAAAGTTAGGAAGCTATATATTAATGCTGCGCCTTTCACTCCCCATGCATTTTTTACCATTTTATTGGAGATAAATCTTTTCTTAGTCAATACAACACAAGTCAGAACCATTATTTTTAATTAATACACATAAATTCAAAATGTGTTGCAAATCTTTGTGGAGGGTTAGGTAATCATTCTACGGTTAATGATTGAAAAAATAATAATTGATATTTAGGGTATTTGTTGTTAACGGAATTATTTCTTTCTGGGACGTACAAGTGAAGCATGCTTAGATTAACCTTGGAATTAAGGCTGTTAATGGGTAGGGTCATATCCTACCCAAATCCATGCCCAATAGAAATTCATTATAATTAAATAATACACATATTCTACCCAACCCCCTCAAAATCCAATAGGTTTCTAGACTCAATGTCATTATTTTGGACCCAATGTTTTGGGTTCGGGTAGAGTCTAGACCCAATAATTTTTCTCCTTTTTTTTTCCTTCTTATATTGTTGGATAATATTTAATAGTTTTATTTAAGACAAGATAATTTAAAAAGACTAAATAAATTTTAGATTAAAGCAAAAATAATAAAGTATATTAGATACATATTGAACACAAATTTACTTAGATCAAATCACCAAAATAAGACGAAATAGACTAATTATTTATATTTGAAGATCATAATAAATTATTATAAAATAGAAAGTTTTGTTTTGAATCCGCAAAAAATTACTATATTGTTTACTATATACATTAGATTTATCAATATTTTTTTTTTTAATTTTTCATTGTTTACATAGAATTTATCTATATATTCAACATTACCGAAATCAATTCACAAATAACTCTTTTTCGATAGATTTTTTTTAAAGAATATATCATTTATTACAAGAAAATACTCTAATAAAAATACTAAATTTACATATTTAATAGCAATAAAATTTAATATTATAAAGTTTTGAGTTTCAATTTTATTACTTCAATCAAACATTATTTCCTATCAAGATGTTGAAAAATATACCTAGCATAATATAATATATTTATATAAATTTATAACTAACTATTCAATTATTCATTATCAGAAAATATACATGATTAAAATTACACGATAAATATTTTTATGATGTCTTAAACTTTCGAGATTTGTTTACTTGAATTTAGATAGATTGAAAATAATAATCTAATTAAATTAGAAAAAAAAATTAAAAATATTTTTTTGGGTCCAAATTGGGTACATAGACCCATGGGTCTTGATGGGTAGAAACCCTACCCAGACGCAATCTATAAATTTTTAATGGGTCTCGATCCGGATCTGAATCCAATTATATTCATCGAGTCTGGGTATGAGTCTTTAAATTAATTTATGGGTGTGGGTAGAGTCTTACCCTACCCATTTACACCCCTACTTGGAATTGTGTGTCACGTAGTATTGAGAGGGTCAGAATATTGGATTGTAGGGTGCATGATTGTTGGTGCCTCGTGGAAAATTCTTATCTTAAATTAAATTTGATCGAACTAAATAAATTACAGAACAAGTGTGATACAATTATCACGTGATTAATTATATATATTACATTTAAATATATAATTAATTTAAATCCTATTAAATTATACACCAATTACACAATAAATATATTATATTTAATATATAATTAATTTAAATCCTATTAAATTCGATCTGGACGTTGTTGGTCTGCTGTTTGCGGACCTAGTGCTACCCTTAAACTCTTTCTTCTCGAGTTTTCAACTTTTCATTTGGTGTTTTCATGGACTACGTACCACTACGTGCCATCAGTCGTCATTGTTTCTCTTCTCCTTCTTGAGGCCTAGAGGAGTTTGTAATGGGCTGGGCCTCCTTTATAACTACACTTGGGCCTTCTCTTTACTTTTGGGCCTCACCATTCCCCTATACTTCCTTCTTAATAACACAATTATACATCATCATCATGATGTACGTACATATGTTATATATTACATATCAAAGTCATTAATGAATGAACAAAAAACATATAGCCATACTTGAATTCTCAAATTTAATTTTTTCTTAATATAAGAGAAATAAATAAATTGAAGGCGTAGGTGTCACATAATCGAACATGCATTAACATCTTCATCACTGAAAAGCGTGGTATAGTCGTGGGCATTTGGGATTGGAAAAGCCTCAGGAACATTCCTCACATATCCAGATGGTGCCTTCTTGTCATAAGCCTGAGGGGCATAAGGGTAATATGCTAAGTTGTAGTGAACATAGGGCCAAAATTCAGCTTTCTTTCCGGTGCTCCTTACTCTATTCAACACCTTGTTTGGTTCCACGTATCCGCTTACTCTCACTCGGCTTTCCTTTCTCTTTACCTCTACGGATTTTACACCTACACCCATTCAACATTTTACTACCTACAACACTAATATATAATTAACAAATTCAAAATATTAATAATAATAAAAAGAAGAGAAAATATGTTACCTTTAATCGAGGAAACGGCGTTTCTAACTCTCCGCTCGCATCCCTCGCAATCCATTTTCACCTTTATTTCAACCGTCTGCATGCAAATTTTGACAACATCGATATATATTGAGTTGACGAGTATATATGCTAATTATATATATACTAAAATTAAGTATTTTAGAAAAAAAAAACATAATTAAATAGAATGGTGTACGTATGTATATATATGATGGTGATGGATAGGTACTAGGTAGTAATACGTACCTGCATTGGGTTTCGTATGCTGTTTCTTGTGCTTGTAACTGCACATACATCAGACATATGGTCTACAAAACCCATATTGCTTTATAATGGGAGAGGGATGTATGGGAGCTTGGGATGTATAAATTTGATATTTGGGGCACTGTTATATATATATACTATGATCATATGATGGATGATGATGAGAAATTTGATGTGAGCACGCAAGCGACTTGTGTTGCCTAATGATGATGATTATGCAGTTATTAATTAATTAAACTCTAATATGAGAGGCTGGACATGACAGGACAACTGGGCCTGCGCATTTTAATTCTTTGCCCTCCAATTCAATTTATGACTTTTGAACATTATTATTTCTTGAACGCGGATTTATTATTATGTGATATATGTGAAAACGAATTTGGCAATTAGTTGTTGGTGGTACTGTGCAACTGTAGTTTCGCTGGCAATGAAATTGAAATAAGGGATGATCACAAATTTAATTACTAGCTTGGTGGGTCTAATCAACTAAGCCCAATTCCCCATCTATCACGAGTAATTTATAAATAGAATCGCCTTGTTTATGCAATTTGAAAATATTGAGGGGCTTATTTCAATTTTAACAATCCGAATGCAAGGGGAAAGGAGCTTTACAGCTGCTGCGCTTACTGGCTTGAGAATCACAAGCTGTACACGCGGTGACAGTATGCCACTTCCTATCAAATGCCAGCCTCACTGTTTATATATAAATAATAAAAATGTTCTTCACTTTCAAAAATAAATAATTAACTAAAAATATATTTCTTGAATAGGACCAGGTTTGAATCGTGTATATTGTTTGGTAAATAATTTCATCCTTAACCATCACTTGAGTGTTATGAATGGATTTCTATGATAATCTGGCAGTGAACTGTTCTGCCAAATCAATACAGACCAAACTAAAACTGGTGAGGACCGAAACTTGGCGAAAATCCAAAACTAGGGGACAAGAAAAACTACTGCGCTTAGTGTCAATCCTCGTAGTACAATGTTGGAATTAAGTCATCAACCAAAACTGCTATGCTTAATGTAGACCGTTCCTACCCCAATTCCGCTTAGCTCCACCTCCTTCGGTCCTCTTCCTCATCAACAGGAGTATACCATGAAGGTCGTCGCTTCAAGTTACTCAACCTGTAGTTCAAGAGAATCTCTTCGTTAGAGAGTTCCCTGGTAGCCACGAGAACGAGAGTCTTGAGAATAGGAACATCTGTCGCTGAGCTGCTCGACTTCCAGGCTTTGAACCAAAAGCTGCCTAACTTCTTCATTTTTACCTCGTCTCCATTTCCAAATGAGATATTTGGGATGTAGGCTCTCATATTCTTCTGAGTTAGAGGAAAGTCATAAGGGCAGACCATTACATTGGGGGCCATATCTTTGGCTGGATGGTTGGCGAAATGAGCAAAAGCCAGAGGATTTCTCCTCTCCAGAACTTCTCCTTTACTCCCAAATTTTGCACCATCCAAAGGTTTATTAAGCAGTTTCCAGACTCGATCTGAACCAGTTTCGCCACCTTCAGCATTTAATTTAGGTTCTGGAATGCTTGATCCATACCACATTTCACGATTTTCACCCCCAGAACCCCAAGGCTGAGCATTGATCACGGTTCCATCATACCTTGTGATCAAATAAGGGTTTTGCAGATCGACTCTTGGGTATCCAGGAATATAACGGTAGTATGCTGGTGAGTATGTCACGCCAGGGTATATAGCTATCACAGCACCCACATCAGCTTCGCCATCCAAGTATAATCCTTGGCCAGCATCTTCATGTTGAATTTGAGATGGCTTGACTTCAAGAGTGTATCCAGTAAGATCCTTTAGTTTCTGTGAGAGCTCAAAACGCTTTAATGGCTTTGTTACCACCACAGATGCACCTATTACATATGTGGCCATCAATTTCCGGAGGCAAACATCAACATGGAATACTTATCTGAAGTCTTCTGTTAATCTTCGACAAAACTATTTGTTCATTTAAGAATTAAGTCGAATCTTGATGTTACTCACCATTATGATCAGAAATAGCAGTACCACCAACAGCAAGACCAAGACCACTGCGTCGAGGAGCAGTATTTCTTCCTGAAGACTTATCAGGCCTGTCACTGCCCGTCTTTGAATCAGGGAGAAGAATGTCATCCATATGCGTGCAAAAGTTACTTATTTGTTCATGAATATTTTCTTGAACTTGCTTCTGCTGCTCAGCAAGAGAGGCCTTACTCGCCATGTCAATGATCTCGTCTGCATCTGCTTCATCAGCATTCTTTCCCAGGCGGTTGTAGCTGGAAATATAATTTGTTTATTAGAAAACGGACCACATTGCTAATGCAAACAAACAAAGGCAATATCATGAGCGATATCCAGTAATAGGATTCAGGTAAAATCACATGTTAGCTTCCCAGATAACTGCTAGGGGCGAATATACAGATTACTAAAAAGCACCATTACTGTAACTAAAACAAGGCCAAAAGTATACAAAAAGCCGTATGAGTTTAGCTCACTGTTCAAACAAGTTTAAGGGATATTGCTGCATAGTTAATCACTTGACTGCATACTGTGTATAGTGCCATTTTTAAAAAGTGATTCAGACACAAATATGGAATAAAATTTGAATGGAAAATTCATTACCAGCTCAGTACTAAACCGCAGAACAAATCACGCTTAAAAATGTTAGTGCAAAATGTCAATGGCATTCACCTGGTATACAGAAAAAGCCGGTTCATATCGGCTTCGAACTGAAGGTGCCTTCCATCCCTTTTAAACGTGGGACTTTTCGCAAGCACCTTGACTGCCTAAATTAAACAATCAGCAACACAGTCATTCCACTTAATTTCCAATCCATAACAACAGTTAGACACAGATTAAGTGGAAAATACTCCAAAAGAAACGATTTTTACTGTTCATTGTGATCGTGGGCACTAAATTAGACGAGATCAGATACACGGGAAAGCTAATCTTAAGCAATTTCTGGAATTTGTAATGCTAATTAGAATGAGAATTGGCAAAATTTCTTCCAATTAAAACAAGAGTACCAAGAAGTTACACCTCTTGAAATTTTTGAAACAGAAACGCCATGGCTGGGTAATGGTTACAGAATTTGCGTCCACTCTAGTGCTGTTGCTGAGGGAAGTTGGGTGTTCGATCTTGAGAATCTAGAAAGTCAAACAAGGGTAAGACTCGGAGGAGCTTTCTGTAAATACTGCAAATGTGGGGGTGTTCAGGCATATATTTTAAATTATTATTTTTCATTACGTATTTAATTTTTTGTTTAGAATTTTATTATTAATGTCAAATAAGACGTCTATAAATACTTTTATGGAATTTCAGTTTTGTAATAAATATCAAATTAAAATATATGAAATCCAATTAAATAGTAATCTAATAATTTATAGTGACAAATATTAATCAATACTTAATTAGACTATTTTGTTATAATTCTAGTTCCATTGTTGTATTATATGTTTTTTGGTTAAGTGGAGCTCCATAAATCCTTTTATAACATAACTTTAAATTTATGACAATCTACCGCCATGCGAATATGATAGAAAAGTGATATCAGGACCAAATAAGTTTAAAATCATAATATATGTGAACGAATAATAATAATAATAATAATAATAATAATAATAATAATAATAATAATAATAATAATAATAATAATAATAATAATAAAGCTTTTATTAACATTTTAAATGTGATATTTTGTTCTACCAAATCTTTTAATTTCCATCTTTTGTTTGTTTTTTTATTTTAAAATTTTTACCTAATCGATTACTCCTAGTTAAATAAAGTATGAAATAGCAACACGGTCATCTAAGCCATTGATCTACTAGTTAAATTTAAACCTTGTTATAAATCAAATTCAATAATTCTCAAATAATTAAAATTAAAAAAATAAAAATACTAAGTAAAAAGTGTGTGAAATACACGAAATAGCGTGAGTAGATAAATTGCTCTATTTCACAAACATTAGGAAATAATTTAATGTTTTATTTTTTTACAAGAAAATAATTTATTTATTTTCAATATCACAGGGTAATTTGTGTTAAACCTTTAAAACTTATAATATTTATTCAAATTTAAACAATTTTAGGTATACTCACTAATATATCCGTTCCTTATCTCTCATTTTGTGTGCATTATTAATGAATGGTACCCCTTAAAAGCAAAGAACCCAAACTAGTAAGGAGCCCAACGATATAGGTCCATTAGCCCGATGAGAGCCGGAGGATGTCAACCTTGCCCTTGCCCAGGAACCAGGCCTTGACCCAAAGGTTTCAGCAACCGATTTACGTGGCAGTTGACGCGCATAGGTGGGAGCCGGACCGACACGTGGCGAGAGCTCCTGCCAAACCAGTCAGCTTAGAAGTCCAAACTCTGCCAAATAGGAGTCCAGGGGATGTAGGATTAGGAAGCCTTGATGGAAGATTTCTCCCAACCAATTCGCTGGCTAGTTTTATCTATTGAAGGATCGATCATATTTACATGTTACCATTCTAAAGCTTGTAAAAATTGAGACTCAAAAACTATGAATTCGTTCATCTGAATGAGTAACTCTTTGACCGCATCAAATCAATTATTATATTATATTGATAAATTTAGTTAATCAAATGAATATAGTATGAGAAATTAAATGATATAATTGATGTTAAACTATAGTTTTAAAGTATATTCTATGATTAGGAAAAGTTGATGAGGATGGAAAATATATAAGTACATAGAATTTATCAAATTTGTACTACTCAATTGACGTTTCCCGCAAAATTCAAACACTTTAATTGCTTTAATTAGTGGATGGGGGCCGCCTTTGCACTACATCGATTACTTTATGAATAAGGCAAGGCCAGCCAGCCAGCCCAGCTAATTCAATTTTCTTGAAAATCATATGAAACTTCATTCACTTTGGAAGATTACTACCATCAAGTTTCCTCTGTACAGTACTTCCCCGCGTATCCCTTCTCTCTCACCTCAAAAACACGCCAATTCCTCTCTCAATTCTTACAATTATCAATCCCTCACACGTTTTATAATATCCCTTCTTGTCCTAAATCCAGTGTCCCTATATTCATTCCTCTATAAGTACACCATGCACTAAAACTCAATCATCACATCTTATTATTCTCATCAACTTCTAAAACACACGAACAAGTTAAACATGCAAACTTCTTCTTTTCGCCCCCTTCAGCCCCTCCTCCTCCCACCTCCCTTTTCGGGCAATTTTACGTCCCCAAAACGGCAACCGAGTCCAAGAAAAACGACCTCGACTTCACCTTCACCTCGTGCAATGAAAAGGGAGAAAGGGCACGACGACCACAAACTTGTCGATGAAAACATGATTGTTCTCAAAATGAGAATACAAGAAATCAAGAGAAAAGAGGAAGAAAATCAAGCGACGACCACACCTAATTCTTGGATGGAGTGGGAGAAGCAATGGTGCAAGAATTATGAATCCGATGTGTACGAAGTTGTAGGGTTCTTGCAGGTTTTGCTGATGAATACGAGGCCTAGCTTGGTTCTTGGTCTGCTGGCTCTTCTTATGTTTAGCACATCGACATCTTTAGCACTAGCATTACGCTCCTTACTAGGATTTGCAATGTAAATCATCCATGTTTATGATTCTTAGTTTGATCTGCACTTAGGTTGTTTCCTTTGAATTTTATGTTAACCCGATTCATTAATTAATATTATAGATACGTACAGCCTTACATTTCCAATTATTGTTATTGCCGAATTCACTAATTGCACATTTTCCTATGTATGTGATTTAATAATATCTGTTTAACCAATTAAGATAATATATATGTTCAAATTTCGAATTTAATTAATGTTTTAGCTAAACTTGGAGTACGTAATATGTAAGAAAAACATACAGAGTATTTGTCCAACAAGAATTCCTCTTATCAAAGTCAGGTGTATTTGTTTAACTTAGGGAGAAAGCAATTTGGAATCCAACTAGCTTTGATTAGACCAAAGAGATAAATTAATTAATTGAAAGCAGTATTAATTAATTATTCTAGTTCCTATATCTTAATTATTATCCTAATTTCTATAGCTACGGAATTACCACCGTCGCTCCACTTAATTACGTACGCTTTAATTCAAATCAAGATTATTAAATTTTCTATTTTTGGTCCTTTTACATATGTATGTACGCATGCGGAATGGAACAATCTATATATCATTACAATTATAATATAATAAACTCGTATTAATTAACTATAGAAATTAAAACTAATGGTGTTTAAAATATCAAGGAGTAACAATCATTTTTGGTTGAAAAAGAGCTCAATGATGATATCAGCTTCTAATAATTATTAGATAAAAAAAATTACAAAAGAAGTAGTTGATCAGTTGCTGGAAAGGAAACTCAAACAATGCCTTGAAAGTAGAGGAATCAGAGACCCAAAATTAAAAAATTCGCCGACCAAAATAAAGTCAAATGCTAAAATCCAATATCCAAACCGCCACGTACCTTCCTTCAACTGAAATATCATTTAATTTCTCACATGATTGATCATCAACATGTCCTCCAACATACATCTTTCTTTCTCTAATTTCAAGCTTCACTTACCAAGAAACAAAAATACACCTTCCACCTCCCCGGGACAAATATATATAATTAAAAATATTAATTATCAAAAAAATCCCATCTAAAATACACTTAAATGAATTAATTAAATACAAAAAGTATTATTAAAGTGATAGCTTTTAATTATGTTTCTTAATGTTCTGCTTAATGAAACCTGGATGTTTCCACGCAAAGCAAATTAAAGTAATTTTTTGTATATATAAATAGTAAAGAACACAACCTGAATCAAACTCTGAATTAGTATATGAATATCCCTCCCTTCCTCATCTTCTAGAGCGGGAATTAATAATGGAGTAATAATTAATTGAATGTCCCCTATCAGGTTACCAAGTGGCGCTTTCTCCGCATCTGCAATTGGTGAATTACTATTAAAACGCGCTTTAGGCCTAGAGCAGGGGCAGGGGGCGGCTCCCTGTCAGGAAAAAAACACGGTTTTCCTACATATCTTATTCCATAAGGCATTTCGGACCTCACATGGCCACCACACGACTCTTTCCCTCTAATCATTTCAAACCTACTTATAAATACACAACCCCCACATCTACATTCTCTTCATCATCATCATCATACAATAACTTACAAGTTTTCCTCAAATTTCCAAACCAAACATATGGCTTTCATGATATCTTCCCTCTATTCGCCAACACTTTCTTTCGATCCATTTTCAAAAACTCGAACAATCAAACCAAATTCAAACACAAAAATCTGCACAAAAGTGTTTGCAGCGAGAAAAGAAGCCCACAATCAGCACTTCAGCGGGAGGGTGGTGGACGAGAACCTGATCGTTCTACGCAAGAGAATCCACGAAATGAAGATGATCGAGAGGAATTACGAGCCCCCAAGGGAGTGGATGGATTGGGAGAAGCGATTTTACGCAAGCTATGATTCGATCATATGCGACGCGATGGGGCACTTGCAGTCTTGTTTGATGGAGACTAGGCCGAGCTTGGCCTTGGGCATCATCGCACTAATCGCATTCAGTGTGCCCACTTCAACTGCTCTCGTGATGTACAATTTGTTGGAATTGACCAAAGGAGTTTTATCTGGGATTAATCATCTGAGCTAAGTCAGAATCTGCTAACTCTTTTTTTCTTGGGGTTGGGGTGTGAAATTAGGCAGGATGACCTATTTGTATATATAAATGCAACGTGGGATACGTATTCATGTATTAATTCTTTGATTCATTTCTGAGTATTATGTAGTTGATTTACATAATACATCCACAAAAATAAGGGGACTTGTTCATTATTATTATTTTTGAACAGGCGACGACTTCTTCATTCATTCTTGTGTTGGGAATGTACATATATGTATTTAATTTCACATTGTTTTATATTAATTAAATTATTAATGTGATCAGCTGATTTACAGTATGTATTTGACAATAGTAAATCTGACATTCATTCGCCTTACAGTTTCGATATATAATATTGCCATAATTAATTTGGAGGTTTTCAAGTCAAATATAACCTCTCTATATATTCTGAACAAAAGAACTACAATGGAAAATAACCAAAAAATCATTAATACATTGGAGTAGGTATTGGAAAATAACCAAAAAATCATTAATATATATATATATATATATATTAACATATTAAATCTAGACAAAGAAAAAGTAGAAATGGTGTCCAAGTACCACTTTTGACATCCTAATTTCATCACATTCCATGTATTAATTAGGAGGAGCAGCAGCAGCAGTAATGAAAGCAAGCTGCTTTCATTTACATTTAGGTAGGAAACTACTACGTACGTACACACCAACTTTCTTCCCATCCTTATAATATCATCAAGAATCGTTTCCCCACGAGGAAAACGAGTCAAGAAATCTTTAACACAACTTGATTTTCAACTCAATTAAAGCCGAGTCAACTGATCAGAAACCTCCAAGTATAGAGGTATTGCTCTTGAAATGATCTCCAACATGCATTACCTGCACCCACATTTAGGAAACATATGAGTAGTGTCAAATTAGAATCAGTACTCATCACGGAGTACTGGCAGCTGATCAGATTACAATATTTTCTGCTGTTTTAAGTGAATAAATGCATGCCCCAAACAACTACAAAAAATGAAATATATGGAAAAGTGGGAATGAAAACGGAGGAATAGTAGGGAGGGAGCTCCCTTCAGTCCAAGACGCGACAGGAAAAACTGAACACAGCTCCCGCATCGTTGGAGCAAAAACCCATCTTCCATTCAACACTTGAACAATGGGTTCGTGAACCAACGAGTCAGCAGCTGAGGTTTCCAGCTCTCAAACTGCCTCGGACTGGACTGAAGGAAGCTCCCTTTCTCCAGAACCCTAACAAAACACACACTTCACACTATTTTGTACTTGAAAAAGAAAAGGGTTAGTGAAATTTTCAAAATCAGCCTTGTTTGGTGTGAGTAAGTTCTTTAGGTAGGGATGAAGAATGAGTGAGGTATGCATATATATATATATATATGTATATGGGAGAAAGATAATAATCAGGAGACATGAAAATCTGAGGTGGGCTGAGAAATGGATTTGTTGCAGATGCAAAAGCCATATATATATCATCAAAAACAGTTACTGAAATATTTAATTTTATTGTAAGAGATTCAATTTAAACATATATATGCATATGCTGCTAGTTCGTACGTTAGTGATAAACTATGATGATGAATGATTTCATTCAGGTCTGAAAAATTGGAGAATAGACCGTACAATCTTGGAGAAAACAACTTCGTACACTGCTTATACATCTAATCAAACAGCTGTACATGGCTCACCATAAAGGGATAAAAAGTTGCTACTGTTCAAACGTTAGCATTTGGGCACCAAATCATCAGTATTCCATAATTGGTGCAAGCCTTAGATAACAATCAAACGTTTCATCAAACAGCTAAGCCCCTCTTTTTGTACCTCATCTATATATACATGAATATGAACCCCCTACCTAGCTAGCCCCCTGCCCCTGCCCTTCACACTTTCCTTTAATTTAAAAGTAAATTACAATTACTGTGTTTGGTATAAATATAAATATTCATTATTTTAGAAAAAAATTATAAATATCTCTTTTAAATTAAAAATAATTATATAACTTCTAGAAGCAGATGTAAAAAGTATTATTTTATCTTTATTTAATTTTTTTTATTTATTTATAAAAAAATTTGAGGAATTTTCAAAATAATGAGGATGTATTATTGTAACTATGTCAAATCTCAGGGGATGTGGTTGTAATCTATTCTTAATTTAATGGGTTAAATACAATTATCACCCCAAAGTATCCACTCCATACCAATTACCCACCTAAAGTATTAAAATCTTCCAAAAAAAACCCTGACCTTTTAACTACTTTACTTTTTAAGTTTAAAAAGTTCATATTACTCGTACTAAAAATTGCTTTATGAAAAAAAAATTAAAGGGATTTCTAAAATACCAAACCACCTTTGTCTAAACTCTATCTAATTCTAGTTTCACCGATTCATCGAACTCTTTATTTTCATAATCCTAAAGTATTTGGAGGTCATTTTATTTTAGTTTTTCTTGTTTGTCAAATCAAATTAAAAATAAATTTATACATGCATATATATATTTATTTAAAAGAATGTACAATTAATAAAATACAAAGGGCTGATGAGTTAATAAAAAATATACAATTGATATATATTTATACTATATATATATAGATGGTAATTATATGTATGTATAAATTTATTTTTCACTTGCATAGTTTGACAGATAAGTGAAATTAAAATAAAATGACATCAAAATATTTTAGAATTATAAAAATAAAAAGAGCTCGATAAACAAGTGAAACTACAATTCGATAAAGCTTCGGCAAATAGTGGTTATGGTATTTTAAAAATCTTTGATTTTTTTTTTAGAAAGCAAATTTTACTATGGGTAAAATGGATATTTTAAGCTTAAAAATTAAAGGAGTTAAAAGGTTAGGATTTTTTTTAATGTTTTATTACTTTATGAGATAATTGATGTGAGATGGATACTTTAGGGTGGTAACTGTATTTAATTCTAATTTAATTAATTTATTTGTACCTTTGTTAATTGATTTTTACTATATTTTGGATAATTAGTAACTTTGCTAGGTTTTGGCCGGCATTGCTGCACGTGAAGGTTTTGGCTTTGTTTGGATCCATTTCTAAGTTGTTTTTTATATGTATTTTTGTTAAATTATAAAAAAAAAAATTGATTTTTGCTTTGTATTAATGTAAAATAGATAAAAATAAGCTAAACACATTGAACTTGGTTTTTTATAAAGACAAATATTAACAAACATTTAGAATGTCTTTTACTGATGTTTATAA
This sequence comes from Sesamum alatum, assembly GCA_034509735.1. NCBI lineage: Eukaryota > Viridiplantae > Streptophyta > Magnoliopsida > Lamiales > Pedaliaceae > Sesamum > Sesamum alatum. Next base: position 41,881,880 of record JACGWO010000004.1, on the reverse strand, counting down.
AGACATAAACAAATATTCAATTTTTTGTTGTTCAGTTGATCTCAACAGTATTGAACCTTTTGTCCGATTCTAGATCTTGAAATCCTTTCGTTGTGCTTCTGTAATTTAAGTTATAAATGCCTTTACCCTGTTAAAGAAATGGATATGTGTTTACTGTTTTTTCAGATAATGGGTGGGGAAAAATGCAATTATCTTCCTTGTGATATGCAAAATGTGCAAAAAACCCCCCTGTAAAAAAATATATAGCAATTTATTCCCTGTGTTTTAAAAAATGGAGCAAAAAACTCCCTAAAAACGGAGCCAAAAATCCCATGTGAGAGGGTTATTTGTTGCATTTTCAATAACACAAAGGGATAAATTACTAGTTATTTTTTCACATGAGGTAATTGCTATTTTTAATTAACACATGGAGACAAATTGCATTTAACCCTGTTGGAAAGACAAAAACACACTCTCCTGCAGCAAATAGATGGAAAATCAATGACAAAAACTAAATCCACACACATACACATACAAACATGATTTAGCTTCACTAGCACATATGCATTTGTTTGTGTAAGTAATTGCAGCTAGCTAGACTTGTAGTACACTAAAATTGGGATAAATTACAGCTATTTTTTCTGAATTTTTGTATAATTACAAATATCTCATTATTATTTAAAAAATTATAAATATTTCTTTGAGGTTTGTAACTTTAACAAATAACTCATTTCCATCCATTTTTATGAGTGAACTAACCAAAATATCCTTTATGCACTAACTTATGTTTTATTTAATTTTTAAAATTTTTTTGGACTACAATGCGCAGGGAGAGGTTTTTTAAGTTTTTTACAAAGATGAGCAATAATGCAATTAGTCTCGACTGTTTTTTTTTTATACAATTTTAATAAAAAATTCAAGGGCGAAATGGTCAATTTTAGACTTTTGGTAAAAAATTACAAACCTCAATGGGGGTATTTATAAATTTTTAAACAACGAGAAAGTATTTATAATTACGTCAAACCGCGGGAGAAGTGATTGTAATTTACCCTTAATATTAAGAACTCCATATACATATATGTGTGTTTATATTTAATAAGACAAATAAGTTAATTTCGTGATTTTTTGTGAAATATATAGTATGAAAAATAGGGTTAAATGCAAATTACCCCCTATGATATTGAAAATGAGCAAATTACCCCCCTGTGAAAAAAAATTTAACAAATTATCCCCCTGTGTTTTCAAAAATAGAGCAATTAAACCCCTCATGCCCTTGCGTGCCATTCACGCGCATTTTTCAAATTTTTTAGATTTTTTTTTATTTTAATCATAAAATTATATTTACATCTTTATTTTTAGCCTTTGGATCTGAATGAATCTAAGGCTCAAATTCAACTGATAAGATCAATGGTCCAAATTTTACTTAATTCGATCAACGATCTAGATTTAAAAGCATATATTTATTTAATATATGTTTGTACAAAAATTTAATTAGAAATATATGTATCATATATCTTTATTAATTAAAATAATATATATATAGGTATATATATATAGAGAGAGAGAGAGGGGGGGAGGGCTGGACGGAGGGGACGACGGCGGCGGTGGAGATGGGGGGCAACGGCGGAGAGGTGGAAATGGGGACGGCAGATCTAATGGGGGGCGGTGTGGGGGGCAGTGGGCTAGGGGGGAAGGTGGCGGCTGCGGCGGTTGGGGGGTGGCGCGGGGAAAGGTAGTGGCCGGGGGAAAGTGGCTGCCAATGGTGGGTGGGGGAGCGACGGAAGGTGGAGGTGGGGGGAAGGTGAAGGTGGGGGAAGGTGGGGGGCAGGGAGGGGAGGGGGGAGCTTTATTTATTTTTTTAAATAAAAAATATATATTATATAAATATTATACATATAATAATAATAATAATAATAATAATAATAATAAAATATCATAATATATTTAAACCTAAAATAACATTTAATTTTTAAAAATCAAGTAAAAGTCGCACTATAGGCGCGTGAAGTACATTGCATGGGTAAGGGGGTAAATTGCTTCTTTTTTAAAAATATTAGGGGGTAATTTGGTATTTTATTTTTTTACAGGGGGTAATTTACACATTTTCTAGGGTAGCATGCATTTTTCCCATGAAAAATATTCAAAACTTATGAGATGATATATGATGTTGAGAAATGAAATTATATAGGGACATGTATGAAGAAGCTAGAAGCAAGTTGGTCATAGTCCAAAAATCGTTCAATTGCATATATAGAGAGGAAATCAAAGGGGGTGGGGGTAAGTAGTAGTTTGCAAGAGTAGGCGCATTGGTCCTTTTGTACAGATAATATTCCTACAGGTATTGATGGTCGGGATGACTCAATGACTTCACTTGTCTTTTCATTTCTCAACTCATTTAACCACTTCCTCTTTGCATTTACTCTCCTTTCATATTCACATCACTCTCCCCTCACCATCACTAATAAATTGGTCATTCGATTTCTTAATTTTCAAAGCCTTTCTTCAGGTAAATAATATAGCAAAAAGGGTGTTGCCAATACTTTCTTTTTGAGATGGAAATTAATTATAAAAAATATTCTACATTTAGTTGTTGTGAAATTTCTGCCTACTTGAAATAAAAGTAAAATGGAAAAAGAAAAACTGATTAGAGTGTTTGCGGAGTAAGTTTAATTGTTTACAGTTTTATAATAAATGTAAAAGTTGATATGGTGAAATTTACTGCTTTTGGCTTAGCGAACTTAATTTAAATAATTCAAAATTACAATTACAAATTGTAAATAGAAAAAATTCTTTTTGACATATTTTCAATCTTAAAATTAAGATATTGCAAACACACCTTAAATGGGTCTGCATATAATCATGGGGTGGATCATCTTTATCATATGTAAAATGGGCCATTGGGTGATCCAATCCAAGGCCCAGGAACTAATTACGGTCCAATTCAGAAACTGGGGTTGGAGAGAGGATTAGCATTCTTTCGGTGAATTCCATCAACATTGGATCACCTTCTCACTGCCCTTTCCATTCAAACTCAGAATGTATTTTGATTATTCTGAGCATTCAATCTTAGAAACTCTGCTTTTATACCTTTTCAATCATTTACTTTTAATCAAATATTTTCTTTAAAAATATATCGCTAGTTTTATACCAACCAAAATATTATTATTATAATTATTAATACACAATACATCAATATCTATAAATCAATCTACAAATTCAAAATAAACAAAAAAATAACATACTACTTAATGTGCCCAAATTGGGCAGGCCTAAAGTAGAAGAAGCCCCACCCAAGAAGGCCTAGTCCAAGAGGGATTATGAAATGCCCAAAGAGCTATGCCCACGCCCCGGTCGGTGGGCCTAGGGGGGTCCAGATCCGTTAACTCTCGAACTCAGACCAACAAAGCAGTCCAAAGCCACTATAGTAGCCAGCCAAGCGGGAATGTCTTAGTCACTGTCCAACGTGGATGGATACACGAAGCCAGAGAAGGCCGCGAATAGGAAATTGTTCATCCTTATCCGAAATGCCAACTAATCCCTATTCTGAGGGGATTTAGCTATCCAAAGACCAAAGAGTCCTCTTCTATCTGTTTTCCTAGAGCCATCATAAGTCCGGACTCCTCAGGGCGTGAGGACTTCTGTAGCCTTTCATCAATAAATACAGATTCTCATCTCAAAAATCCGTAGCCCATTCTTGAGTTTCAAATACACACTTATCTCGTGGTACAATTACTGCAACAATTATTATTTCAATTTTATCGCATATTTTCAATTACATTTTTTGAAATTGTTTGCTGATTTGAGCGTCGAAGTGTTAACATAGGGGTTTTTTTTTTTTTCAATATGTAGGAATCAAGGTTCACCACACAAGTTCAAAGTTATACCCAAGAACGAGCATTTTTAACTCGCATCAGTACTATTAAAAATAGAAACACCTATATGTTTACGACTTGAACTGTCAAATATCTCTTAATCGTGAAACTTATGAAATTTTCAACAATAATAACAAAATGATGTACTTCCTAGTTGAAGCAAATCCAGAGAGTTTTGCAGTGAAAATGATGTGATGAGTTCTAACTTGTATGTATCAGACTATCAGAAAAAGCAGCAAAAGGAAATAACACGGAAAAATCATACGATTTGTTAGGCAAAACATACCGAAAACTTCCACTCCTAACTTATTTTCTTTCATCATTAGTGGGTTTTTTTTTTTTTTTTTTTTAATGATTCCCATGAAAAGGAACAATAGTGGGGTACTGAATTTCGGCTCTTTTAACACAAACCCCAGAAATTGCTGTCGTGTCTGCTATAGGATCAAACCCTACCTTTTACTATGATTATGTTCCTACAAAACCCACCAAATGAAACATACTGTATTATTTATCAACATATAATTATTATATATCCATTTCTTTTCCTAATTCTAATTTAACAGAGCTTTGTTTTTCTTCAAAAAATATGTGATGTTGAAATTGATGACCATAACTACAAAAAAGAAATGTGTAGGTTTGGTGAGAACATCCTGTGTTTACATTTGATGACAGAAAAAATAATTGAAGATATATTGCCTTATTTCGAGCTTAAACGGGTCTATTCACATATATATTACATAAAAAAAAATTATGTGATTTCAATCTCAATCGCCAACCTATCCAACAACATTCAGAAGTCGCTTGTTCGAATCTTTTCACCCCAATAAGAGCTTAACAATGGGATAAAATAAATATTAAATACAGTTCCAACGTCAATAAATTAAATCAAACGATACAATCTATATCTTGTAGTAAGACTTACCAATTAATATAAGAAAAGGATTCTTTTCATATGGACACTGACTGTGCTGAAAAGACAGAATTGGAAGGCATGCTGCGCGTGTTGGTGTTGGTGTTGGTAGGAAGCTATGTTTTGGGAATATCAACATATGATAGCGTGTTGGATATTATCATCACTAGTATGGAGTGGTCCATTCAAGAATCAAATTCTTGCTTTTGTTTCTATTTAATTCATGTATCCTGATTAATCCCATTTAATGAATATATTAAATATTAATACCCTCCACATCTTAATTAGTGAAAGTTACAAGTAATTGATCAGGGGAAATAGCACTTTTGATCCTGTAAATTAGGTCTGTATCATTTTTTATACCATTCATTATGGGAGTAGCACTTTTAGTTTCGTACGTTGCAAAAATTAACACTTTTGGTCCACATCCATATTTCCGTCTATAATTTAACGGAGTTGACCAATTTTCGTTAAATTTTTGTGTTGGAGGAAAATTAGGCGCCATTGTTTTTAAGTCTAATTCAATCCTCACCCAAAAAAATTCAATCTCATCTCCAATTACCAGTTTTTAAGTCTAATTCATTGTTGCAATTAAGTACAAAATAGAAGCATATATGAGCAAAAACAATTAAATGGACGAATATAAAAAATGACAATTTAAAGACAAAATACTGGTACATTCTATATTCTAGAAGTAGATTCACAGTTTTGATCAAAAGACAAAATGTGTTCAAAAGATAAATTATTAATTAATTTATTGATTAAATAATACCTGTTTAAATAAATAAAATTACGTGGTCCAGACATTATTAATTTATAGAGATTTTACTGTAGATTCAAAGTGGTGAGGTTGATGTTTCACAACCTAAGTGTTCAGTTTACTTTTATAATAATATGTGTATGTTGTTTCTTTGTTTGCTTTGAAGTTGTTGGTTGCTTTAGAAATATTATTTATTGCGTACCAAATGTTGTGATAGTATATTGATTGTTTTAGAAACATCAACGTATGTTTAAAAGTAAAAAGAATAAAAATGTAAATATGGATCCCTATTTATTAAAGGAAAAAATGATTTAATGTACTCTTTTTCTTTAAAACAAAATCGATGGTCTGGTGAAAATGCAGTTGAAATGCTAAAGTACGATGATTTTAATTTTTTTTTAATTGTTTAATTTTAAAAGCCGTACTATTTTTTTAATTGATGTTCTTGTGGTCCTTTTATATACAGTGGAGGCCCATTTAATTTTTTTCTCATAAATTCTTCTATTTTGCACTAAATTACAACAATGAATCAGACTTAAAAACTGATAATTGGAGATGAGATTGAATGTTTTTGGGTGAGAAGAGGGAAAATTCATTTCTTTGCACTCAAAACTTCAAACTTTGATTTCCCCCCCCCCCCCCCCCTCAAAATTAGTTATATTACCCTCCAATATTGTCACTAAGCAAGAAATGGCGCCTAATTTTCCTCCAACACAAAAATTTAATGGAAAATGGTTAAATTATGGATGGAAATATGGATGTGGACCAAAAGTGTTAATTTTTGCAACTTACGGGACTAAAAGTGCTACTCTCGTAATGAATGGTACCAAAAGTGAAACACGCCTAATTTACGGGACCAAAAGTGTTATTTCCCCTAATTGACTACAACAATAATATTACAAACTTATATATATATATATATATATATATATGTATACACTATACGTGTAGATGTGGAAATATGAAACTATGACAATTTAAGAGGTCCACCTGTTACCTGTATTATTAATTGCTTTTTTTTAGAGTTTAATACATTTTACCCTCAGTGATATTATAAATGAGTAAATTATCTCTTATAAGGAAAAAAAAAACAATTTTCCTCCCTATTTTCTTTTTAAAGTAGAACAATTTACCTCCCGAGTAGATTGTTTCATCTTAAAAAAGAAAAAAACCAGTGAGATGTTTTGCTTTTTTATTTTATTTTTATAAATGGGTGTTTTACTTGTAATTTATATAACAGGAGGTTGCTTGTACTTTTCTCTTTTTTTCCTATATCGATCCTGAGGTCTGAATTAATATAAATTATCCGGATTATTTTCATTTTAGTCCATGTACTGTTTTTACTTGATTTTCAAAATCATCCAATTTCTTTTGTTATTTTTTAATTTCATCATTTTGGTGAAACTTTGATCAATATTTTTTTGTTAAGAAATGGTCTTTGTTAAAAATGCCCCTAAAAGTTTTGATAAAATATAAATAATTGCAAAATCATCCCCTTTTTTTTCTAAATCAATTTCAATTTAGTCCTTCATGGCCGTTAGAAAATTATGACCATGGAATTTAATCATTTGAAGGCCATTATTAACCGTTGGAATTTGAACATTGCCAACACTTTCTTATAAATACATGGTGAAATTAAAAATGAAATGCACAAATCAAATTTGAGAAAAGCAAGAAAAATCAACAAGAGGTTTGCAAGTATTCAATAGCAATCAACCTAATTTTTTCCACCTATTTCACATAAAAAAAATCGATCATCAATCACGTATCATTTCAACAAATTACTATTTATACATTGATTATACTTTCTTTAAGTTCAACCAACAACAACGGCATCTATGTAGCAATGAAAAAAATATACATAAAATAGTATAGTAATTCTTTTTAAACCGTGACTAATAATAATTATTTACTATTGCTTTAGTTCATAGCCTTAAAATCGTAGGCAACAATATTTTTCTCTAGTGTATATTCAATTTTGCCTAGCAATCTAAAAAATATATAAGATAATGCCATAACATATACTATGCTATAATATTTACAACCCACAAAATTTTCTTTTTTATGTTTTGATAAACAAAAAGGAAAGTATAAGAATATCCTTCAGTTGGAGGGAAAATTGGCCGAAATTCCACCAGAAGGACGAAATTGAAAAATAACAATAAAACTTGGATGATTTTGAAAACATAATTAAAAATATAGGGACTAAAATGAAAATAATCCTAAATTATCCCTAACCATTGCAAATTTGTTAGTATTGTTGTTACTATTGAAATCCAATTGGGCTCCCCCACCCCACCACACCAGAAGAATCACGCTGCCAATTTTCAGCGCCTTTCCTCCGCGTTTCACCGCACGCCGCCACCCTCCCCCCCACCATCCCACGCCCTTCTCTATAAATATCATCCAAGCCCTAATCGCATTTACACTCAGACAATTTAACAAACACAAATCCTCTCTCCCCTCATCTATCGCCACAGGTATCCAGCCGATACCCTTTCTCTTTTGGAAGTTTTCTCCTCATATAAACGTCAAGATCTTCTTTTCCCACATAAAAATCTTCCTTTTTCATGTTTTTATTCATGCGTATCCAGATCCTTGCTACTTCCTTTGTCAGCAATATGTTCTAGCCAATCAATTTCTTATCCTCCCCCAATTCAATTAACCTAAAGGGTCGCTTTTTGTTTCCAATTTTTCTTCAATATGGTGTATAAATATATTCAGGAGCTTAGTTTGTGAGCATGGCCGTCGCTTACCCACCTTTTTTGGTACCCGAAACCCACGCAACGGTCGAGTCACCAACGCTGATGGTTTCCTCCACCGCGCCTCCTCCTCGCCCATCTGCCACCCTTACACAGGACGATTTAAAAAAGATTGCTGCTTATAAAGCCGTGGAGCATGTGAAATCCGGTATGGTATTAGGCCTCGGCACTGGGTCCACAGCCAAACACGCCGTGGATCGTATTGCGCAGCTATTACAGCAGGGAAAACTCAAGGACATTGTGGGCATACCCACTTCGACGATAACCCATGAGCAGGCCGTTCGGTTGGGTATTCCTTTGTCGGATCTTGATTCACATCCCGTTGTTGATTTAGCCATTGATGGGGCGGATGAGGTCGATCCCGGTTTGAATTTGGTTAAAGGGCGTGGGGGGTCTTTGTTGAGGGAGAAAATGGTGGAATCCGCCAGCAAGAAATTCATTGTGATTGTTGATGAATCGAAATTGGTGAAACATGTTGGGGGTAGTAGATTGGCCATGCCAGTGGAGGTTATACCATTTTGTTGGAACCATTCGTTGAAGAGACTTGTGGCCTTGTTTGCTTATGCTGGTTGCGTTGGGGAGCTCAGGAAGTCTGGCGATGGTGGGAAGGCGTACGTGACCGATAACGGGAACTATATCATTGACTTGTATTTTGAGAGAGATATTGGGGATCTGAACAAAGCCAACGATGCAATTTTGAGGCTTCCCGGTATAGTTGATCACGGGATGTTTATCGGATTGGCAACCTCTGTGATTGTGGCCGGTGTTGATGGCATCACCGTGAAGACTAAAGTCGGGAATGAGTTGAAGGTGGACTCATTTTGTTACAATGATTTGAGGAATGGATTTTAGTTTGACTTGCATCTTAGAACTTTATGTAGCTCTATAGGGAATGAAGCTTTATCTTGAGTTGGGGGACTCTTGATTGATTTATTGATGTATCAGGGGAGAATCTTAGGTGCTCCTTATATGAATTCATGGGATTGATTATTGAAGTTCTGAATCTTGTGATTGGCAGAATACCTGATTTTATGAAATATTATTTACAAAGAATTTCATTTGCCTCTCCTTTTGTATAACATGCTAGTAAGTCACTTCAGAAGTACTAGAGTTTGGATTTTTTTTTATTTTTTATTTTTTATCATAATAGGGTAAGGCACTACATATGCTATAGAGGCTGACGACCCAGCTGAAAGCCAAGACATCTAGAGCAATGTTACAACGTCTTGTTCTTCTAGGCTGCCGATGGTGCTCTGTTTCTATGATTATGTCTGTTTTTATGTTGAACTGTTTAGAATATTGAACAATGTGTTGATGGCATCTTTTGTCAACAGCCTTGGCAGTTAGATGAGTCCTATGTTGATGATTTGGCATCTTATGTCATAGTCTAGGCATTTAAATGATTTCTTTGTGTAAACCATCTTGAATGTGTGTGGGAGAGAGAGAGTGGGACTGAGAAAGGAAAATAAAGCATTCCTCTGAGTTTGGCGTTGTGTGCAGGGCCATGATATTTCAAAGTCTGAGGGTTTAGGCACTTCACCTTGTCTTCGAGTTTCCAGATATCCTTATACTGCTAAGTGCTAAATCTGAACTGAAGGACATCCTGACATGTTACTTGATATCACAAGAAATTGTGGCAATCTACAATTCGGTGGATAAAGTAAGTCTGTATCTTTGTGAAAAAACTAGGATTTTCACTGTGAAGGAGTATAATTGGTAAGATTGGTCCGTTGATTTGTATATTTCTGCACTAGTAGTTGGTCAATGCTCTAATATATACATACGAGTGAGGAGGCGGAGGCCCTTCAGAAGGAGCAACAGAAGTTACAGAACTTGCACTGAATCAGTACTTGTTCAAATGAAGGGGAATCCACAACACTTCAACCCAAGAGGGATGCTTGCAATCATGCAAATGAAAACCTTAAGTCCTGATACCTCTTAAGAATTAAGTGATGTTGATGGAATTGCAGATGAGCTCAAATCATATATGAGAAAGTGGGAAATGCAAGTAACAATAAAGATTCGAGCATGGTTTGCAAATCTGTATTTAGCAGCCTCGTACTCGTTGTTGTGCTACCTATACTGACACTTCCTCTTTTCTTGGAGTCTGATAAAACTCATGTGGAAGAAAGAATTGATTTTACTTCAAGATGTGTAGTAGGCCGGGCTGCCCTAGTTCGGACCAGGACCAAACTGACCCAATCAAGAGTGGGTTGGTTCGGTCCAGGTACAAATACTTGGATTGGCCTTTCCCAACAGCTTAGGATCACCTGGTCTTGAGCCGGGTCTGGCGGGCGTTTGTTTGTTTGTTTTTTTAAAATAATGCATGTCTATATATATTTTTTTTTCTTATAAGTTGACTATTCTAAATATTTTTATACTCTTGAAATTTTAATTTTTAATTTTTTTATTGTTCTATTTCTAAATGTTTAGTGCATTAATTCATTAATATTCTTTGTTTTTTTTTTTTCAAAATTTATTTTAAGTTCTTTTTGAATTTGTTACTATCTAAGTTATTATTGTCGCTTATTAGTCAAATTATTATTTAAATTTATTATATAGTCTTAACTGTTATTTTTTTTAATTATAATTTTTTGTGTGATTTAATGTAATTATTTATTTACTTCATAAGACAATTATAAATTGTAATTGTTCAAATAAGCACATCAAATTCATAAAAGAAAATAAGACAGGCTCATTTGGACTTGGTCCATGGGCTAAGTTCTTTCGAACTGATTTGTATCGATCCTAAAAATTATATATGTTAAATTAATTATGGGCTATTATGTATTGAAATCACGTATAATGATTGGTCCAAAATACTCGACGTAACCAAGTATTTTCCTAAACTCAGTCTAATCACTTGAATGATCTTGAATCTATCCATTGGAAGGAAGTAAATGTTTAACTTGTTCAAGATCAACTTATACAATGAAGTTTTGCTACATATTGAATTTGTCATACTTGGCTTCTCAATATTTAACAAAAAAATATATCATTTTTAGTGTATGCATCTTAAAATAAGCAATTGAAAATTGCAAAATCAAAGGAAACTAACACATAAGTTGGCTTAATTTCACAACCAATATATATATCAAGACTGAAAAATAATTGTTATTTTAATTGAATAATAATTAAGGGTAATTCCAAGATTTTAATACATGCATGTCAAAATCTTAAAGATAGAGTTGAAGCTTTCTTCAAGTGAAGTTTTGAGTTGGTCATAGGTCCCTTAGGCCCTAAATATATATCCCTTCCTCAATTCTTCTTCTTTTATGTAAGTTTCATAATTAATAGTAAAGAACAAAAACAAAGATAAGAGTTGGAACCCATGTCAGCCACTTTTGTCCTAAAGTCAAAAGTTGAAAGGATGAATTTCTATGAATGAGTGTGTGGTGCATGCATCAATTGTTGTTCACTTCTCTATGATTTCACACACACAAAAATCCTGGAAAAATCAGAGTGTAATCATGAATTACCAACTACTCATATGTACGGTGCATGCCTTCTTACCCAACCATTTACAACTTATGTTTTACCTAATTATAACAAATTAAATAGATCGAGCTAGCATTTTAATTTATTATAAAAAAAATGTGAAATTAGCCCATGTTAATTTTAAATGTAAAAAAAAAATAAATGAGGCTGATTATTTAGTCTCTATCGATCCAACGTATACGTTATATAGATATATATATTTCTTAATTAATATTTGATTATTTAATTAATTATATATATACCTAAGGTAATGTGCAAGAAATGCAGAATTAGACAGTAACATGCATGAAAGAAGCTTGCTTTAAGTCATCCTTTGCGTGCTCTCGTGTGCCCCACTTTATGCAATTAATCAAAAATTAAATATATAAGTCCAAGTACGTACGTAGGAAAATACCTTTCTTGGTAATGGATAAACACACACACACACAGAGACACACACACAGAGACCCGAAATCAAAGGCGAAAAGAAAGTAAAAGGTGGCATGCATGATAGAGCAAGCAATACAATGCCCCTTGCTTTCGGCCATGAAAACGACAAGTATTGAAAAAGACTTCAATGTTTTCATATATACATGCAAATCTTTTTTCATTTAATCTATTTTTTCTAAAAGTTTTAGTTCAGACCTAATTAAGTTTTATCTTAATTATATATATAGGAAATAATGTTAATGTTTTTTTTATAATTCTAATTAATGAAAATTATATTTATTAATATTATTGATCAGTATCTTAATAATTAAGACTGCTTGGGTCGATTAAAATATTTAAACGTTTGTATATTGCGATTTGATTTTGTTTTATCAAATTAAGACGAAATACAACAGTATTTGATGTTTTATTTTTTCTAAATTTTGTCCAAGTACATGAAAAGTGGCTTTAAACCTATATATAGGCTGAGTTATAAAAAAGCAGTGAATTAATTAAGATACGTTTAATTTGATGTGGACTCGAACCAACTCCACTTTAATTATAAACGGGTGGTTTAAGCTGATTTCTGAAAAATCAGTAACGTACCCACGGATTTGGCTTCATAAATTTATCAATTAGATATATAAAGAAAAAACACAAAATTGATACTGTGTGTGTGTGTGTGTGGTAGGAGTGAGATATCTAGTCATACTCACTGAAATGGAAACTTGATGATATAAAGTTGGACAAGTATATATATGTTAGATGCCATAATGAAGACTATATATATATGTGCCTTGAGAATATATAATTTTAGGAACCCATATATATATATATATATAAATATTGAGATTTAATTTATTTTGCATGCTTCCTAAAGTTAGGGCCACCGTATATTTTCGCATTATGACGACACTATTTACTTATATCACATCATTCCTTTTTATTTTTTCATTCGCATCCTTTATTCTACACATACTTATACATTTCAAATTTTGTATGTCGATCGATTCAGTTATTATGAGATAGTAAAGATTATAATCGAGGATAATAGTAAAATGAATTTTTATTCAAAATTGTAAAAATAGTAATTTTATCTACTAATTTTATTTATTGGGTAAATTACATCTATCTCCCTTGAAGTCTGACATAATTATAAATACTTTCTCGTTGTTTGAAAAACTACAAATACCCCCGAGGTTTGTAACCATCTAACTAATAACTCATCTCCATCCATTTTTATGGATGAACTAACCAAAATGTTCTTATGTAGGGGATTATTTTTTATTTAATTCAAAAAAAAATTTGAACTGCAATGCATAGGAAGAGGTTTCTTAAGTTTTTTGCATAGAGGAGCAGTAATGCAATTTGCCTTGGCTGATTTTTCTATAATTTAGAAAAAAAAAATTCAAGGGCAAAATGGTTAATTTCAGACTTTTGATTAAAAATTACAAAGGATATCTATTATTTTTTAAATAATAAATAAATATTTTTAATTATATCAAATTTCAGAAGATGTGGCTGTAATTTAAGTTTTTTTTTTTTTTTGGTTGTGAATTCTTTACTTGCTTGGTGCTGCTTGAGGAAATGTAGGCAGATCTTGCGAGTGGAGATCCCCTACTACGCGGCGCACAACTTTTCACGCAGCTATCCCGCCATCACCACGCGGGAAGGGGGACACTGTCTATCCCGTGGAGCCCATCTTTTTTTGTCATTCAATTTACTATATGCATGCATCATCATCATTTTATTTATTGGGCAATCTTTAGGTAATATATATTTCTACCAACATAAATTCAAATCAATGGTTTGAGAAACAAAATTCTGACACATACACATAATTAGAAATTCATGCAATTAATGCACACAATAGTAAGAACAATTTTTTCATTGTTTAAAAGAATTTATAAAACAAAAAAATAATTAGCAGTTAAAAGCATTATTACAATACTAATTTGATAAGGTGAAATCTGATTTAGAATCCAACACATAATTAAATCATCATATGAAATAAACAACATACAATAGTCATCAAATCATTCTAAAAAATTTAAAAATAAAATTTAATTATCCGCCTAACCAAATTTGGGATGCAGTATATGAATTGATTTAGAGGGTGTTTGGTTAAGCTTTTTTAAAACAATTTATAAGCTCTTACATTTTATAAGATGTTTTAGGAGCTTATAAGATGTTGGATATTATTTTAAAAATAAGCCTTAAAGTGTTTGGATAAAATAAGATGTCATAACTTATAAGATGTTTTTGCATCTTATAAGATGTTAGGATGTTTGGTATAATAAGGTATTTTTATTGCAAAATGACCAAAAAGGACATATTACTGTTAGAATCAAATAAATTGTCATTTCTCGATATTTTTTGTTTTTAATATTTTAAAAATACTTTCATAAATAGTACACATTAATTTAACTTCTAATAAAAATCTAAAAGATAATATTTTTTAAAAAAATAAAAAAATAATGATAATTATTACCTAATTTTTTGAATAAAAATAATATATATGTACATTAATGTTAGTCGAATATTGACATTGATATATAATTGATATTCTCTTTGTTAACGAAATGACTATTTTTTAGTCGTATAATTTTTAATATTGTTAATTTATATTTTTTTAATAAATATAATATCAATAGAAATTTTATTTTTATTTCATAAATAATAATTTATTAAGTAATAAAAAAATTTCACATTTTTAATTGAAATAAAAATTAAATACCAATAAAATGCTTGAAAATCTTAAAAGAGAGAAAGCGTATTTGTTTGTGTGAGGACGTGTGTGGAGAGAGAGAGAAAGAGAGAGAGAGAGTAAGAGAGAGAGAGTGTGTATGTGTGTGTGAGTGAGTGAGAGAGAGAGAGTGAGTGAGGTGTGTGTGTGCATGTGTGTGTGAATAAAGATATTTTTGTCTAATTACATATTAATTTTATAGAGTTTATAATATCTTAAAAAAATGGAAGAGGTTAATTTTTTTTAAAGAGCTTATAAGACCCAAAATATCTTATTTTGAGATCTTATAAACTCTTTAAATAAAAAAATTACCAAACAATTTTTTAGAGCTTATAAACTCTCAAACATCTTATAAGATGTTTTAGAAGCTTGTAAGCTTAGCCTAACACCCTCTTAATGCACTGACATTGCACCTTTCAAAGGTTTTCACAAGGATTTAGACCATCAATAACAACAGGAATTATCACAATCAGATCCCATCAAATCAAAGCAGTTAAACAACAAAAAACCTGTTTGATTAGGTAGTGGCGACCACAACCAAACCAGCTTTGACTGTTATGGTGCACCTACCTCACACTGAATCCTTTACTCGCACATGACGTTTCTTTACCTAAACTAGATCATTATAAATTTATTGAGTGCTTAATTTTAATTAATATGTTTTAGTGGGACTAAACAATTAAATTAGACCCATAACAAGATGCCTCCCTTTTGCCCCAAGATACTCCCTATTTAGTACTGCAGTCTAAAGTACACTAACCTTGACTAAATAAACATTATTTTTCCTTTGTGGGGGACCAACAAAAAGTGTAAAATCCTAAAAGTCACCAATTAAATTTTACGTATTTTTACACCATCTTTTTAGAACGATAATTAAATAATTACATTAATATTTAAATAAATTAAATTATTAAATAATATTAATTTGATTAATATTTTAATAATTATATAAAATCACATAAAATGGGAAAAATATAAACATTAAGAAAAATTATCACTCAAATGTTCGGTATAACTCAAATTCATGATATCAAATTTATCTATGAACGTCAGTCTTACCCACCAAACTAAAACATTGTTAATTAAATTTGATTGAAATGGTAGATTTATTTTCCTAAATTGCATTTTTCATGCCTTGGATTATTATATATTTTTATAATTTGTGGAGCCCATAAAAGGGAAAAAACTGAAAATGAAATTAATTTTCAAGAAGGATCTTGAATTAAACGATTAAACCAATTTAAGTAAAATAATATTAGCAGACATGAATATGACAAGAATCCAAAAGCAACAGGACTCTCCGATAGTCCTTCAGATTATCAGCTTTAATTTTATTTCCTTCACACTCCCTCGTCCTTCACTGCTACCTGCCTTTTCTTCCCACCATTACCACCCCATGTGACTACCCCCCCCCCCCCCCCGGCTATATATATCCACATATATTTATGTATATATTTCAGTAATGAGATGAGATCTTTGAAATCAGTTTCTCACTAAGATTTGAAGACCCTTGTGAATCCAACTCTCTAGAACAAGAAAAAGGAGAAAAATAACGTGTCAGAAAGAAATTGCAAAATGACCCTTTAATTCATTTCTTGTAAGGAAGAAATAGAAGTAGACGCAGGATATGGTTTTTGATCAGGAGGGGCGTTTCCTAGTTCTGCAGTGGCTTTATGTGCAGTTACGGCAGTGAGATTTGCTGCTGGGAGAAGATGGAAAAGAGGGCTCTCTTATGTTTTGCTGTTACTTTTCTTGCTCTCTCCATTTTCTTGAACTCGAGTTTCGTTCTTTGCCGCCCCAGAGATCCTTTCAAGTCCATCTTAGGTTGGTTTTGATTGATCCCTTCGCGTATTCTTCTGAATTCAGTATCGTGATGCTGTTTTTTGCAGCTGCCATTTGATGCTTCATCTTAATTCTTGTTCTTGGAGTTGTTGATTTTTCAGTTTATAGTAGGAATTTGTTGAAATTATAGTCTGTATTCCCGTTTTTGGTTACTATTTTTCGTCAATTTATGTATTTTTTTGTTTAAGTTATTGATCTCTCACATTGTATGCTCCATTTAGTTTGTTACTGTTAACAAAACTGAGGTTCTTGAAATGTGATACAGTATTTGTGTTCTGATGATTACTGTTCTACACGAGGTGTCGTTTCATCATGAAACGGAATGCTTAGAATACTGTATACAGGGGAGGGGGATTTTGTTTAGTAATTGGACTTTTGATTCATATATTACAAGTGATCTTGCTTATGGAATTTGGAAAGTGTTGTTTTCGGGCATTCTTGAATGAAGCTTTCGTATGTGTTAATTCCTTTACATTCATTAAGATCCAAGTGTTGAATGTATGTAGGAGAGGAAAATATGGGGTCATGGAAGGATGAAATACTGAGTTCTAGTGGAGAAGCTCCAGGGCCTGCCATTGATGTGAGCACGCTTGTATTGGCAGCGAACAGGACGAAGAGGCCCGACATTCTGTCCGGGTTCCACAAGTATAGAGGTGGATGGGATATTGCCAATAAGCATTACTGGGCTGTAAGTTCTATTCTTCTTGCTTCACCATGACATTTCTTTGATCTTTAACTGGTTGATGCTATCCTTATGCTGAGAATTCCGTGACATTTATGTTGAATTGTTATTGGTTTGATGTTGTACAACATTGTGAATTAGATGTCATGTGTTTCCATGCTTCTCTAGGATGTGTCTCATTCCTGGACTATCAAAGTTGTAAAATGTTGTGATGTTCTTCCCGGATACTTGTCAAAGGCTCTTGCTTTTGACATGTTTCTTGCTAGATTGTGTAAAAGAAGCCTCCAAATATGACTATACAGACAGAATGCTTGTTAGAAGAATTGACTACTAGTTCTGTTTTTGTCGCACAGTATCTTGGCCGAAATCGATGAGATAATCTTGCTGGAAATGCGTCAACTAAGCAAAGAAATAATGATTTAACAATAATAAATTACTGTGAAGTAACTTGTACGTTTCAGCGTTGAGCAAAGGAGATTTTGTTCTGAGCCATGCTTTAGATATTTTCTCATGCTAAGTTTCTTTTATGAGTAATCATGAAGGTATAAATTTGCTATCGCGTTGTTGACCATTGTCTCTACAGTCTGTTGGATTCACAGGTGCTGCCGCTTTTATTCTTGCTATTTTATGGTTTATTTCCTTTGGATTGGCTCTTGTGGTGCATTATTGCTGTGGATGTAAAATAAACATCAACGGCAATGGATCAAGCTGGTCCCTGAGGATATGTCTTTTACTTCTTATTGTCTTCACCAGTGCTGCAGCGTAATAATCTAAACTCTCATCTTTGCTTCTTGAATGTCTGTGTAGTATCACGCATCTATCCCACCTGATTGCTAGCTCGATCTACCCTTTTTCTGTCACCAGGATTGGATGTATTTTGCTTTCTGTAGGACAAGTTGAATTTCATGGAGAAACACTGGATACTCTTAATTACGTTGTAAATCAGTCAGAGTACACTGTGCAGACGCTGAGAAACGTCACGGGATATTTGTCACTGGCAAAAACTGTCAGTGTGGCCCAGATTTTCCTTCCATCAGATGTCAAGGATGATATTGACCGATTAAATGTTGACTTAAACACTGCAGCAGATACATTGGAGGAGACGACTGATGACAACTCAAGCAAAATACGTGAAGTATTCAATGCAGTGTATGATTTATGCCATAATTCTATTTTCTGGACTATTATCTTTTTCATTCATCTGTTAGTACTCATAGCTATTTACTTATTGCAGGAGATCAGCACTGATCACCATTGCAGCAGTGATGCTTCTCATATCTATTCTTGGTCTTGGTATGTATTGGTAAAACATTGTTTTTCACAATAATTGGCTTCTTGCCTGTCGTTTTTAGCTGACTCGCATGAACTCTCATCGCAGTGCTGTCTATCTCTGGCCATCAACATGCGATACACATGTTAGTATGTTTGTTCATTTTACTATTCATTTGCTAGAGGGTCTGTATTTTTCAATTTTCTCACCGAACATATTCTTGCAGATTCATCATTAGTGGATGGCTACTCGTTGCTGTTACATTCATCCTCTGTGGAGTTTTTGTAATTCTGGACAAGTAAGACGCCTAGTTCTGCCTTAAATAGGTCTTTACCTTTGTGTTATACTCTAACTGGTCCGAAGCACTTCTTGTTGGATGGGTTTTTTATGCAAGTCATTGTTACGACATACATCTCTCAAAGTTTCATTAGTCTAATTTGAATATGAATGTGGGCTTAAGATCACTCTTTTATGTTTCAGCGCAATTTCGGACACCTGCATGGCCATGGGAGAGTGGGTGGAAAATCCTCATGCAGAAACTGCCCTGAGCAATATCCTACCGTGTGTTGACCAGAGAACGACGAATCAGACACTGTACAAGAGTAAACAAGTGATCAACGACATTGCAAATATGGTGAATGGATTTGTGGGCTCTGTCGCCAACTCAAACCCACCTCCACAGGCTTCTTCAAGTTATTATAACCAATCAGGTCCGCTGATACCTGCACTCTGCTATCCATATGATTCCCAGCTGCAAGATCGTACATGTTCATCCCAAGAACTTTCCATGGAAAATGCTTCGATGGTAATCAATCGCCTGTGTTCATAGTATTAATTTCCCCATAACTAAATTTATTATCAAGAATTGCATACACAAGTAAACTTCTCTTTGTTGTTACAGGTTTGGCAAAACTATACTTGCACGGTATCGGCAAATGGGCTTTGCAGCAGCGTCGGGAGGTTGACTCCCAACATGTACACAGAATTGGTAGCAGCAGTAAACGTCAGCTACGCACTCGAACACTACGCCCCTCCGCTTCTAAATCTCCAAAACTGTAATTTCGTACGTGATACTTTCCGGAACATCACCTCAAGCTATTGTCCCCCACTAGAGCACTATCTTCGGCTAGTAAACGCAGGATTAGCCCTCATCTCAGTCGGAGTCATGCTCAGTCTTGCTCTCTGGATACTGTACGCAAACCGCCCCCAAAGGGAGGAGGTGTTTGCTAAGCTTTCTTCGCGACTAAGAGGCAGCTGCAGCGGCAAGAGAAACGGCACAAGTGATAACAATATAACATCGGCAAGCACAACTCCAGGACGCGGAGCTTAGACCTAGAAATATACGAAATTCATGAAATATGTTTGTTTTCTTGCTGGCCGAACATGAAATGGGGCGAAGCGCCATTTCAGGTTGTTGCGTGCCGCTAGGCATTGAGACGATGCCTCGTTTTTTCAGCTATATGTGTATATTAGATAGCTGTTACTGTTGCCAATTTTTATGCACAAGTAATATTTTCACAAATCTTCAATGAACGTTGCCTAATTCTTTCAGGTTACGTTTGCACGGATGAATATGAATTATAGATTGCAAAAATTATTTGAATTTGTTTGGATAATTTTAAATTTAAAATTTTCAAATTCTTCCAATTTGATTTTAAACTATGATTTGTTGAATATTAATATATATTTTTTTAAAAAAATTGAGTTATTTGAAATTCTGTCTAAATTCTTCTCTTAAAATTCAAATTCATCAATCTAAATACACCGTCGTTGAGTTTATGCATTTTATATTAATTGTGCTAAATTGCAAATGCTAAAATATTGCAACAATCATCGACCCTAAAAAGCAAAAGATACATAGCATGAATTGCTAATCTTGCCGAGGCGACTAGAGTCGGCTAAAACATCTGCGACATTGTTGCCTGGTTTGTATTCCTTGTTGTTCATCGTTGCGTGTTAAGGAGGTCACATACATATTAATAATAATACAAGTTGGGTGGAAGAATAAAAGTTAGTATCTTAATAGTTGATATATTAATAAATTTAAGAAGATAATATTTATATTCACATATATAATGCGTCCTGTATTATGTTGGACATATTTTTCTTCAAGTATTTGGGCAACTATATATATTAGTTACTAAATAAAACCCAAAACAAAATTTCATGTATAAAGATGCAAACTTTATTTCTTATATATATATATTCGAGCAGCATTATATAAACAACTGTTGGATATAATATTTGTTGCAGAAATTATGCTATTACCTTTACAAAATTAGTGTAATAACAAGGTATATCATATTGAGGTTATTAGAATTTAAAATTTTCAGTTCATTATATCAATTTCATTGTAAAATACAACAAAAAATTGTGTTATTCAGATCTGATTGATTTGACATCGCTAGTAAAAAGTTAAAATATATCATTATGGAAATAACATGTATCGATAATTTTTTTTTTATTAGTAGACATTGAAAAAATAAGTTGCACGAGCACCACCTAGTTTGTCATATTTTTTTATTTATTCAAACCTAGTTTGTCATATTTATGTCACTAGATTCTTGAAAATTAATAAGAGTTCATAAATAGAAGATAAACGTAACATTATTCATTTTCTACACCAAACGTACAACAATGAAAAGTGCAGCGTACAACCTCAAAAGTGGCAGTAATAGTACAAGGTGGTAGTTTTATGTACTTTCCTCTTTATTAGTACCAAACTTTCTAACTCAGATGGCATAGTGAGCACCCTTTAGACCTCTGCCTTCCCGGCGATCACCTGGCGCTCCTCTCGCGAAGCTTGTATCTACATCCAGCATAAGTTCCATGACTTCTGCAGCCATTGTCAGTTTGTTGATGCTAACGTCATTTTTCCATAGCAATGAAGCGTCGTCGTCCGGTATTTC
The DNA here is from genome assembly GCA_034509735.1 of Sesamum alatum. NCBI lineage: Eukaryota > Viridiplantae > Streptophyta > Magnoliopsida > Lamiales > Pedaliaceae > Sesamum > Sesamum alatum. Next base: position 41,860,242 of record JACGWO010000004.1, on the reverse strand, counting down.
AGTTTTAGCTCCGTTTGCCATTGGATCTCGTTCGCTTCTACGATCAATCGCCGACGGTACAGCTGAAAAACCAGATTATGCGGTGGAATTAAACGCCACGAATTTTGACTCTGTGCTTAAGGAGACCTCCGCTGCTTATGCCATTGTTGAATTCTTTGCTCACTGGTCAGTTACTCCTTTTTTTTTTTTTTTTTTGTGGTAACTTTTTCTTCGTCTATTTTTCTTTGGCTTTGCTTGGAAAGCTGTTACTGTGTAGGGAGAGAAATAAAAAAGTAACGATCTTGTTACTGTCTTTTAAATGGTTCAATTGGTCAAGAATATGTTTGTAGTTTAGTGTTTTTCTGGATTTCTCTTTATGCATATTTGTTGACCAAAAGATGAGCCAGTAATATCGCGTACATTAGTGCAGAAAAATTTCTGCGCAAAACCGGGTAACATTGTATGCTTTATTCCCTCCGTACCAATCTTTCACAAGACCTCGTTCACACTTATCATATCTTTGCGTATGACACTATTTTTGGATGTTGGATTTGCTCATGAGTTGTAGACTTGTAGTTCCCTAGCGTCACCAAACATATAATCGACCAGCATTGGGCAATTATGATGAGTGATCGTTTTGGTACGGTCAAAGGGGTGACAGTGCGCATCTCATATTTCTTTGGAGTATTCGCAGGTGGCTTCTTAGATTTTTAGTGCACATCTCCTCAGAAGATCATTATGTTTCTTACTTTAGTATTGCAAAGAACATATTTACACCTCCATAAAGTTGCTAAAGTGGCATAATCAGGAGGAATACAAAAGAGGCTGAAAGAAATATGCAATTCTCATTTGCAAAGGCTAAATAGACTGAAAAAGAAGATAAAGGAACTTCCTTCCCAAGTTAACAAGAAAATACATTGTGGATCGAATCAATTTAAGTTTGTACTTTCTTACAATATCTTGCTCAACCACCGTTCCTTCTGTAGGTGCCCTGCTTGCAGAAATTACAAGGTATGTTGTGTTGGGTTTGAAACTTTTGTTATGTGGAATCACATTCACATGCCTGTCTATGGTTCTTATGATAAAGTTTACAATTTTGGCAGCCACAATATGAGAAGATTGCAAGGATTTTCAATGGAGCAGATGCAGTCCATCCAGGGATCATAATAGTGACTAGGGTAGATTGTGCCTTCAAGGTACTAATGGCATGCTGTGCTTTTTAATTAAAAATAAGAATTCAGCTGCTTATATAATAGTTAAGAGCCAAACAATCTACGGCTTTTGTTGTTATGTATGTGTATTAGTTTGTGTTAGTATTCTCCTCATGCAGCTTCACAAATTTCCTGTGGTGTTATAATGATTTTTAGTGCAAGTCAGTGAGAGTTTTAATCAATGATATTTATTTCTTAGTTTCTTGTGTACCCTGTTGAGACAAATTCTACTCATGAAGATTTTATAGCCAAAAAAGTAGTTGCAACTGAAACGTCACTGCAGAGGCAGCATCACTGAAAAACATAATGAAGGCCTCTTACTTTCTTGATTTTTGCACATTCTTTAAATATTTTTGTTAGTTTTGTGATGTTAAATTTACATTTTGTTCCTTGTTTGAATGGGCCTGAAAACCTCTATATGGCTGTACACTCTTCAAGTATGAGAATGCAGTGTACACAAAAATCATGTAATGCATGCACAAAGATGTGCTCGTATATATATTGCTTTATCTTGTGTTTAATTTTAGTAATTTGTGTTTTCTGAACAGTCCTTGTCAAATTATAGCTTCTTGATTGTTTATCCTATTTTACTTGTTTGGCAGCACAGATAAATACTAATCTATGTGATAAATTCTCTGTTGGGCACTACCCTATGCTTTTATGGGGTCCACCTTCTAAGTTTGTGTCTGGCAGTTGGGACCCAAAGCAAGAAAAGAGTGAAATACGCTCTATCGATGATGGACAGACAGCAGAACTCTTGCTAAATTGGATTAATAAGCAACTAAGCAGGTAGGAAAACATTTCCTGCTATTGGCTAGTAGCATTTGTTTAGTAGAAGGGTTCCTGCTTTCATCTGTATACTCATGTTAGAAGTTATGAATAGTAAGGTGCATGATGTTCACAGAATGCACATAGGTAATTGTCCATAGGATTTTGTTTTTCTCTTTTTTTCTTCTCACTGCTAAGATTCACATGTGCTTCCATAACTGACGCTAGCTCGTTGCTATATATTTGGAACTCTAATGGGTTTGATTTCATCTCTCATTTTGGATTTCTATGTTTATATATATTTACAGCTCATATCGCTTAGATGATGAGAAATATGAGAATCATCAACTTCAGCAAAATGCTTCAGATTTTGGACAGGTGCTTGTGAGACCAAATGCTAAACTAAATTGATAAAATTTAACCTCTTATTTATATTCCTTCCTGACTTACTAATGTGTTTCTCGAGAAAGATTGAACATGCTATATATGATATTGAGGAGGCGACATCTAATGCTTTTGAAATCATTTTAGACCACAAGGTGAAGATCTGTGTTTTACTTCATTTTCTGCTTGACTTTTAGTTCTGTCAATTTTCTTAACTTATAAGTTCTCTTATTCACTAAATAATCATGAATAGATGATCAAATCAGAGACTCGAGCATCGCTTGTAAAATTCTTTCAACTTTTGGCGGTTCATCACCCATCCAGAAGGTCAACAATCTGTCCTTTCTCTCTCTATGTTAGTTTCTAATATGCTTCATTCTTCTTAATTTGGATTTGGATACTGTTCCTTAGATGTCGGAAGGGAACTGCAGAAATACTTGTTGATTTTGACCATTTTTCAGTCAACAAGAAGGCAACAGCAAGTGGTGGCGAGAAGGGAGCACTCAGGAATTATCAGATTTGTGGAGACAATGTTCCTCATGGACACTGGGTATGTAACCAAACCAAAATATGTGCTCGAATATAAAGGCATTTGGAAAAAGGCCAAACACAGGAGAACCTAACATGCTATCAGATACTTATAACATTCAGCAACCACAAAATGCATGTTAGCTATAGCTCATTAGTTGAATGCCACTGCTTTCCGATTAAAGAAAATATGATTAGACATTCATTTAGAATTGTGCACCTTTGGTCTCGTAAGGGACCTCTTGCCATTTTCTGGTTCTCTACAACATGTTTACCTCACACTTTTAGGTGAATCCTTGTAACAATGTTTTGTAATCTTATCAGCTACTGATATTTGCAATCTGGCAATGAATTCTCTTTCTAGATGTTTTGTCGTGGAAGCAGAAGTGAGACCAGAGGTTTTAGGTAAGCGCATTCAAATTTATTTCTCAAGTATATTGGTTGTCAAAGTTTATTGGGAACTTCATTAGTTTTTAGTATACATGGAAAGCAGGCTTGGAAGTGAACGTGGGCATAGTTTGGTTGCTGAAGCTGCACATCCATGGATATTTGAGATTCCCCACCCCTACTAAACTTAGAGACAGCTTTTCAGATTTTCTTGTTGACTTGTTAATACGGGTTGTTTATTTGTTGTAGCTGACTCAAGACCTCAAAAGAGTTTTAAGTTGCAATACATCCATCTGCTGGATGTTCTTGACCAAAATGCTTTAGGTCGGGAGATGATAGGTTTAGTAGTTCTGTGGGTAGCATCTGGAGATGTGAAAGTGATGGACAAGTGGCTCCTAACTGAAACTGGTTTTCCATACTGTTGATTACTTCGTTGCTGTAGTTGAAAAGACCTTCTCAAGCACTGGATTTGGTTCAAGAACGTATTCAGTATAAACTGTAGATTCTAATGTAATTGAGCTGCATATGGCTGCCTAGCTCCTAGCAACATCTTGTAAATATGTTCCACATCTGTCAAAATCTGAAACCACCTTTGCCTCACTGCATTTCACGTTGTCTTCTACTAGATGTGTTCAGGAACAATGATAATTCTTGGCTAGGTCCCCATACCCTTAAAGCAACCCTCTTTTAAAGAAAGATGAAAGTAGGTGATAACATTCAGATTGTGCAGTCCTAACTGATACATCTGTTTCTTTTGCAGTTGTGGTTTGTGGCTTTTGTTGCACTCAGTTTCTGTAAGAGTTGATGATGGAGAAAGCCAAATGGCATTTACCACTATTTGTGATTTTATTCACGATTTCTTTGTCTGTGAAGAGTGTCGGCAACATTTTTACAGCATGTGTTCAAGGCAAGTTCAATTCAGACTTTACCTTACATTATCTTTAAAATATGTCATTCTACAATAAGTATTGGAATCGCAGTGTTTCCAGCCCTTTCAAGAAGGCTCGTGATTTTGTGCTTTGGTTGTGGGATGCACACAATCAAGTTAACAAGAGACTTATGAAGGAGGAACCACCTCTGGGAACTGCTGATCCTGAATTTCCAAAAATCATATGGCCTCCAAGACAGCTCTGTCCTTCATGCTATCTCAGTGGAAGTGGAAAAAGTGACGGTTATAGTTGGACAGACTGGGATCAAGATGAGGTCTACAGGTTCTTGATTGGCTATTATGGGAAGTTACTCGTGACCAAGCACAAGGATGAAGAACTTCTAGTGGAAAGACCGGCTGATGGCATGGTAGCTGAGGATTTGTTGTCTTCAACACATGCGGTTGTGGTTCCAGTGGGTGCTGCACTTGGAATTGCTGTTGCAAGCTGTGCATTTGGAGCACTAGCCTGCTACTGGCGTCAACGGCAGAAGAGCCGGAAATATAAATACCATCTACACTCTTCGAAGATTATATGATAGTTTACAGTATGTAGGCTCTTTAGTGGACGGATGAATCTTAAAAAAGAGAGAAAAAATGAAGTACTAGTATGGAAAAAACAAAAACAAAAACAAAAACGACAGAATATAGTTTGATGTTCTCACTTATTTTTCACACACAGGTTTTAGGCCGAGGAGAAGCTGGAACCAACATAGTGAACAGAATCTATACACTAACCAATTATCAGAATGAGATGCAAGCATCTGACAAGACTTCTTCTACATCTATGATCTCACTAATTGGAGTGTATAGATTTTACAAGCGAATTGTATAACTATGAAAAAAGTGGTGTTGTAATTATGGATTTTGTCTGGAAACTCCTTTTCCTTCTCCCCTGTACTTTTGGTGTAAGAGGTTGTTAAAGCTGTAAGTTCTGTGATCTGTTTCAGGACATTATGTTCTACATGCAGTGTGGTAAACTTGTAGCTAACAGTAGCTCACCTATAGCTTTGATTTACTGTTACTTTAGATATATACATTGAAACATATCATATACTTTATGTACAATAAATGCTTCTCTAGAGGAGCGTAATAAAAGGCTACACTATTTTAAACTTGGAAGGTGGCACAATTCCTAAAATAGTGCCCCATCCCATGCCAAGGCAAGCCATTTTTGCCTAGTTTTTTACGTAAAGCTATACAACAACTTCATTAATCATCCAGAACCAAGTCGGATATACCTCCTTTTCTGAATCTTTCTTCACAGCAACTTTCACAATTTGAAGATCCTAAATGCAACCAGATGCCGTACCACTTCGACCCCAGTGCCGTCTAAGCATCGGATCAGGTCTGAGTAGTACAACGTATCATACACCAATGTCGTGTGGCTGATGCAAAGTCAATAGACCATCTTCTTCAACAGACGGAGAGATGGATATATTAGCCTGTTAATTATCAGCAAAAGACTTTGCAAATAAGTAAGCCCAAGGAAAGCCACTTATCTAAAAATAAAGTGTGGTAAGAAGGGTGAGGTCGATAAACAGTTTGGACTTTGGAACACTCGAGGAGAAGTTTGATCGTTAGGTCAGCACCACCATGGGTACTTCAATATGTAAGTAATTTATTAAATAAAAAACTAAAAAGAATCGTCTGCTACTTTAGTTACCTGTTGGCGGCGGCAATGTAGCAGGAAAGTCACTGCTTTCAGTACTAAGCAAATTGGCAGAATAATCCCAGCAACTTGTAGCATCGACAACTGTAACAAAAATCGACAACTAAGAGATTTTGTCTGCAGGTTTATAACACATATTTTCCATTGTTCATAAGCCAGATTTTTACCATGATAGGTGGAAACGAAGAGTTCCCTGCTTGATTAACCATGACAGGAAGAGCATGCCGCAAAACTAGTAGAAACATAAACTGCAAGAAAATACATAAACAGAAAACTTTTATCAGATTGTTTCTTATCACACCCCTACTCGATTTGTCTACATTTGAACACATTTTAATACCATGTTTCTCGTTAAGGAGACCACAACGTAGCTTATCTGAATAAGCATTTCTCTTTACTGATGAATACTAATCTGAAAGTTCCTCTCTTTATTTGTTTAGTTTATTTGTTTCCGTTACTTGAGGTGGTCGCAATCTTCCAACCAAGAAAACCCCATCGGTACCATGCACGAGACATATTATAGCCTACAGAATGCGGAGTTTGAATTTTCATTTTGCCTACAATCTCTTGATCAGAACACATCCTAAGCACACACAAACACACTCACAAGGGAGGGGGGAGGGAAGGTGAGGTCATGGAAAATTACTGTTATGGCAACAGAACGACAGCAAAGTATGCTTCGTGCTGTAGAAACTGCATACTCGTCATATTCTGGATCCAGGAAATCACGATCAGTTGAAACCATTGCAATAATGTGAGGATTGTTTAAGTCTCTTCTAGCAATTCGCCAATTTCCCCTGATAAGAAAGAAAACTGATTAATACCATTTATAAATGGACATAAATTCCTACTATTTTACATGTGTAGCAGAGCAAGAAATTGAAAATGAAAGAAAGAGGAATCACCTCATGTTCATTGCTAGTCCCCCAATACGAAAAATCGGAGGCGGTGCTGTATATCCGGGCTTGAATTGCTGCAAGACATGCAAAAGCGGAAAGTATAGAAACTTACATCGAATTTAATGCTCTAGTGAAACTTAGGCCAAACCAACACAATACAAGCTTCTGGGAAGCATGAGAAAACAATAGCCCACCTGATGGCATATTTCACACACAGTGTCGCCCTTCTCATTGCACCACCTCTGTACGCACTTGCGATGAGCATACTGGAAATTGAGCAGATAGAAGCTTGAGATGTTGCGCAGAATAAATTGATGCATGAAAATAAAAATGAGGATAATTCATGGAGATATTGGTTAAACTAAAAAGCTGTTTTATAAAATGACCAGAAAGAAACGAAGCAAAACCATGTTCTTTTCTCTTAACGCATGCATAAAAGAGGTAGCACGGGGTTCCTCAAAACTGACACTAAACACAGAATCATCGAATACCAAAGTCTCCACGGCAAAAGCAATAGTAATTACTAGCTGGAAACAGACCTTTAAGCTGCCACAGCAAGAGCATGGAGTCTCCATATTTGAGTCAATGTCTTCGTCTTGGCATATCCTGCACTCCACCAGTTTCCTTGGAGATAAAGTAGCTTCAAACGCCTTATGGGAGGAACAACATATCATCATGTCGTCAACTGCCACAGGTTCCGCCTGATTCAGTGAGTTTCTACTTTTAATTGCAGCCTCCAACGTTGATTCGGTTAGCAAGTGATCAACCAGTAAACCAAGGTGATCCGCCATCCTTTATCAAGTTGTGATTGATCCCCTTATTGGGAGGAAAACTTTAAAAACCAGTCCTTTAACAGAGAACCTGGGGCATAATAAAGCAAGAGTTGCATTGTATTACCAAGAAATTGACGGCACATGCAACAGAAATGAATCTAGGTTGAGATAGAGAAAACTCGTTAATGTTCATATTCGTTATTTTTGACAGAGCTCAGAGCATGTCTAAGTTACCGATCTGTAAGATTTACTAATGAAGAAATAAGGTTGGAAGAAAGCACGTCTGCACAATATAAAGCAGGTAGACAAAACATATGATGATAATTATCAAAGACTAGTTGAATAAACATTAATGGCTTCTTGGCAGTGAAAACTACTATTGAAGCCTCAATCCGTAGTCAACACCATTTAAATCAACAAAAACGTTATGAAGAAAGAAACAAAAGGTGGGAATTGAAGGAGGCAAACAAAGAAAGAATTAAACTTAACAGCAATTTCAAAAAAGGGAGTTCGCTTTTCCTCAAGAAAAACGAAGGCCTTTCAAATAATGATTTATATACCAAAAATACCAAAATCTCATTTCGCAAAAACACCCACAGAAACAAACCCAGAATTCAGAAACAGGGAAAGAGATAAACACATTCCAGAAAGTCAAAAAAAGAAGGAAATTTGAACGTAATCCCTGTGTGAAAAATGTGATTTTTGAACCAACCCACTGTTACATTACATAAAAAGATTGTTCGAATTTAAGAGAATGTAGCCAAGAAACCATTACAATATCCAAGAAAGAATCCAATGCGAGGATAATCGAACATACCCAGATGGAGAAAGAAAGAATGATCTTTAGCTCAATAATGTGCTATATGCAAAGAAAGACAGCACCATAAAGAGTATATACTTAGAAAGCAAAAGAAATCAGGGAAAAAAAGAGACTTACAAGAAGGGGATCGGATATCTGAAAGCTAAGAAATCTTCCTTTCGTTGCTAAAAGCAACAGATTGAGTGTCCTTATTCCAAGCACTGCAAATTCAAGTTTTTGCTCAGACACAACTGCTCTACACAGTGATGCGTGTGTGTTTGTATACCTATACACACACACACAAATGCATATAAATACAAGAAAAAAGAAAAATCTTTTTCAAAGTTCAAAAATAAAAAAGAAAATAGTCCCATAATAGGAATTAGTGTCTTGAGCCCTTCAAGCGTGACCCCACCATTTATAATGTTTCATATTGATGTTTGTGTATAATGTACGCCCAGAGGCCAGAGGTATTCTACTTTTTGTCTGTGTTTCTTTGTTTACTTGTTTTATAGTTCAGATTCCAACGGAAAAGAGGTATCTTTTCTTTATTTTTTCAGTATAGAAGATCAGTTAATTATTAGGTGGATTATCCAAAAGCTCATTTCACAAATTTTGTTTATCAGAAAATTAGCTCACAAGATTCTTTTTAGTTCATCCAAGAATTTTCCCATATACGCTATGATAAATTATTAGATCCTTATCAGACACCTCTTCCACCACTTATGCAGTTTTTAAATATTGAAAAATTCAGACATAGAAAAGAAATCATGGTAGCACCAGAGCAAACACTAAAAATATTTGTGGGGTTTCTATTTGACCTCCAAATTTTGTTTGAAAACTTTGTTTGTCCAAGTAAGACTAAAAGCAGGTTGGCTCACTTTGGCTGAGCTTGTTGCTGAAAAGACAGTGCAATTCTTCTCCCAATATACCAATCCTTTGAGGGTTGTTTTGAAATATGATGACCTGTACAAATGTAATATTCTTTTTTCATTGTTTGTTTGGTAACTTTCTCACACCAATGAGAGAATATCTTATTATTTCATCGGTCTCCGTATGATTTGTGGTGTGGTATTTTTTGTCATGCATATACTTGACAACAATGGATAAACAGAAACTAACACCTATTTGTTAGGATTTGCTGGAAACAGCATGGAGAATCCAGTAATGCTGCTGAGTGCTGATTACAGATTCAGGGCCGTGGCTGATTAGTTTCATTTAGTCAAAATTTTGAGGTTGTTTTCTCTTTTTCCAAGTTGTCTGAATGGAAAAATCAATTACATCAAGACATCAAACAACTATTTCGATTTCAAAGATATAACCATACATCTAAAGTGAAGAGAGTTACTATGAAAATACACAAACAGGTGGAATTCGAAAATTCGCCCAAACCAAGAGAGAAAGGAGCAACAGCTTCTCCATCCTACTTCCACCCCTCTCATCTAAATTCCTTTAAAAAACTTCTTGCATATGATGCTTCTTTCATTTTTCCTTGAACATGGAAGTCGGAGACAAGGGAGGAGTATCCAGCTGGTACAAGTTGAGTGCCGGACCAACAAACCGGAACAATATCCATCCTCCAATAACAATAAATATGGATGCATATGCAAATTTGTTGAGCCAAAACAATGCACCCTTCTCACCCACGTACAGCTCGATAGCCTTCTCAGTGAGAGTCATCGACTCCCAATCCTTTGGAGGAGAAGCCACCTTTGATTGCATTTTATCAGTAACGCCATCCTGCTGTTGCTTTCTTCTTTTCCTCGAACCTCTTCTAAACCGAATTTCTACCGTTTCTGGTGGCGTTATGGGTGGTGTGACAGGTGGAGATGCATCTAAGTCGTTGCCACTGGCAATGTTATTGCCGTTATCGCTACTGCTTCTGATTACTATGAGAGATGGAATGTGGTGATGTTGGAAACTGTGCGGCATATGAGAGGGAAAAGTGGGGAAAGTTTTTGTGAAGGACAACATTTTGTAGTTTGCTCAAAGGCAGAGGAGGCAGTGGCCAAAGAACAGAATTTTCTTATCCGAGGTTTGGAGTTAGCAATCTTTTCATGTAGTGTAAGAACAGTTTCCAGATGTAGCTTCCAAATCACCTGATTTCAAACCACCAAAATCATTACATGTCAAATACGAACACACGGGATTTGGCTAACTAAACAACAATTACAGCCAATTTCATCATACTTCAAGCTATTCCAAAAGCTTCTCAGGTACTTGTTCTTGTAATAACTAACATAACTTCTCACAACATTGGTCAAGCATTGATCAAAAGACACTTGTGAAAGAATACAGCATGTACATCGATCCGAAGAATAGTTCATCGAACAAGATCAAGAATTCATTTTAATCTAACTGCTGCAAATGCTCAACACCCAGAAAAATATTTGGCTCAAAATATAGAATTATCTCAGCTCCACATACAATTCGAGTACTGGATAAACTTGTATGCCATAGCCCATTTCTCTAATCAATCCTTACTTCCAGAATCCACACAACTTTTTCACATTTTTACATAAAACAACTATCTTTCATATCAAATTCAACATACTCCAACAGTTTTTTCACAAAATTCCTCTCCTCAATTCACATAAAAGACGAAAAACTGGAAGTAAAAGAGGCAATGATTAATAACCAAATCGACCATGATTCTTGACCCATTTCTATTCCCAATTTACTTGACTGAAAACCAACAGTGGCTTTGAAGTTTAGCCATTCAAGAAGAAAAAAAGACTAACTTCAACCCAAAGCAATGCATATAAAGAAGAATTCAAACGTATAACTGAATTTTGATAAAGAATTAGCCACATACTCACAGACATAAGTGAGAGAAAGGATAATGAGTCTGAAAAGAAAGTACAAACCTGCGAGCGAGATGATTTTTCTGGTCGCAGATTGTTTTGTTTGTTGATATTGAGGGTGAGCCAATAACAAACACGATTTCTTCAGAAACAGACCTTTTTGCAAGGTAGAGTTGCATTTTCAGCTGCCAGCGACTTTTCCATATCATTGCTATATCATCATATACTATTGTTTCATAATAACGAATTTAAACTGAATCAAAATCACTTTTTAAAGCAACCCGACTTTTGGTGCATAATCATTATCTCAAGTACGATATCAAAATTGAATTTATTAAAAATCAAGTACGTACAGTCAATACTATATATATAAGAAAAAAAAAAGTACGTACGATCAATTTCATAATACTAGTAACGGTGGCACGCAATTCCCGCGCACATAAATTTATAGACTGCAATGCGAGAATTACTCATTTTTTTTTAAATTGATCAAAAATTCAATACATATCTACCGCAGCTGGAACAAAACAATTTCAATAAAATAGTCGTTCTTATGGAAAAGAAAAAATCCATCTGAAAAGAAAGACAGAGCTAAAATGAAAATTTTCCATAAATTATATACTTATTTGCACGAATCAATCCAATTTGTAGTTGAACTTGCTTCGTTGCTAGATTCACCTTTCACCTATACAAATAGGGAAAAGTTAGAAATACAATGCATAATAATATTGGGTTAATTACACTTAGACCCCCTCTGAAAATGCATAATTACACTTTCCCCCAAAGAAGTTTTGAAATTACACTTACACCCCCTCCAAAAATTCTCTGTTTACACTTGACCCCCATTCGTTAAAGTTTGGACGAAAAATGTTCACGCCAACAAAAATAATTACAAAATTTTCAATTTTTCCCATTATTTAACATTTTTATGTATATTTTTGTACTTATAAGAGGATAAGTGTAATATATACATATAGAGTGAGGCCAATATTATTATATTTTTTCCTTATAAGTACAAAATTATTATACGAGAATGTTAAGCGAAAGGTAAAATTGAAAATTTATGTAATTATTTTTGTTGAAATGAACATTTTCCGTCAAAACTGTAACGAATGGAGGTTAGGTGTAAACAGAGAATTTTCAAAGGGGGTGTAAGTGTAATTTCAAAACTTCTTTGGGGGAAAGTGTAATTATGCATTTTCAGAGGGGGTCTAAGTGTAATTAACCCTAATAATATTTTATAAGTACATAAAACTTATTGAACAATACCTTGAGTTATGAATGAGAGAAGATTGATATTAAGTACATAAAATTTATTGAACAATACCTTGAGTTATGAGTGAGAGAAGATTGTAGCTTTGCAAAAATTTCCTTGAATACCACATTCTTTGTGTACATACCCTCACGGCCAATTATAGAACCTTTTCTGACCAAAATTTTTGTTGTCCTTTCGGATACACCACGTGAGAGAGCTACATATAATTGGCCATGACTAAAAACATGACTTCGAAGATAAATTCCCACATTTAGAATGGTTTGTCCTTGAGATTTATTAATTATCAATGCAAAACTCAAACGAACAGGGAACTGCTTTCTTGTCATTTCAAACGGTATGTTGGCATCCTCAGCACTCTTCAATGGAATACGTGGTAGAAAAACTCTCATCCCTTTGAATTGTCCTACCAAAATTTCTGCCTCAATAATGTTTCTACCAAACCAATGACAAATAAGTCGAGTACCATTGCAAAGCCCAATTTTTGGATCAATATTTCTGAGGAGCATGATTGGAGAACCTTTTTTTAAAGTCAATTTGTGAGGTGGCATACTACCAGGTGAAAGAGAGTTCAAAAACTCAGGTAAGTACAGATTCCGTACGTCATCAGCCACTGAATCAAATGAATAACAAGTTACCTCTTCACCATGAAAAATAGTAAGAACCTTTTCATTTAACTTGTTGACATCATCATTCAAAGGAGTTAACAACGTTCTGCTCGCTATATACTCTGGATCATATGCATGAGAGCTTAATTCTGGAAAAACAAAATTGATTAATTGTTCAATTGAATGCTCACCTTCCCAAGGTATGACCATAGAATCCGGAATCCGTATCATATCACCTTCAATTGTTGGTTCATCACCATTCCCAATACGAAGCAAAAGTTCTGAGAAGACTTCATCATTTTGTGCTCTTATATTCTCTGATAAGTGCAAAAGCTTGACATTTGACCACAACGGAGACTGCACTATGCTAGCATTTATAATTTGTGATTTGGTACCGCCAATTACAACCGGAAGAACTTGCCGAAAATCTCCGCCTAAAATCATGACTTTGCCACCGAATGGTAAGTCCACTCCAAGTATATCTCTAAATGTCCGGTCTACAATTTCAAATGCTTTTCTGTTTGCCATTGGTGCCTCATCCCAAATAATGGCTGATGCACGTTCGATAATGTAGACAATTCTGACTGCTTACTGAATTGACACATTGATAAAGGCTCAAACTTAATAGGTATTTTCAACTTAGAATGTGTAGTCCTACCACCTGGAAGTAGGTTTGCTGCGATACCAGATGTTGCAGTTGCCAACATAATAAGTCCATCTTTTCGGAATTTTGCAAGCAAAGATTTGTATAAAAAAGTTTTACCAGTTCCACCTGGACCATCCACAAAGAATATTGCACCATGTTTTTGTCTTATTGCTCGACTGATAATATCAAATGCCGAAAATTGACAATCATTAAGAAGACGAATGACATTCAAATCAGTTTCTGAAATTGGAATTGAGAGCTCATGCTCAATAAGACTGGATATATTCGTCAAATCTTCAAATCCTTCAGTTATTTGAGGCAAGTCAAACTCATTTATACTTCTCTTGTGTTGCATGAGAATACCATTTAAATCATGGAGAAGTTTGTTCAAGACAAATAAACTGCTTGAACTACTTGAACACGGATAATCTTCAATCATGTATGAGTAGTTCTCCTCCCATAAGCTTCTAACTCCATTGGGTTCACAATACAATAAAATTGTGACGAATAACCTTCTAAGTGCAGATGGCATTCTAAAGCTTCGAGCTTCTATTAAGCACTCTCTAATACTATTATCTTCTTGAAGAAACCCCTTTTTCTCAGTTGCTTGCTTAAAAGTTAAGTAGTGCACACCGTCAACTGTCAACAAATCATCAAATAACTTTGGACTTTTAACATGATTGAGTATGACACGCAAATAAAATCTTTCCCCTTCATTTGGTGACACTGCATATACTCGCCCAATAACCTTTTGAGTGGTTCTTCTCTTCACCCAAATTCTTTGAGACGAAAACCATCTATAGTAGTTGGGGAAGTCCTTATATAGATATTTATTTGGCTCTCGTCCTTCACTATATATCCTGAAAAACTCTGTTAACATAGTTCTTGAGTTTCTCTCATCTGCTAGCATATCAGAAATCGATTGGTGGCTGTAAAACTGAACATGTTGCTTGTTAGGTAGGTGAATTCGTAAACGTATAACTGAAGGATAAATTCTGCTCATTGGAAATTTGAAAATTCTCCATAACACCTCTGGAGCATAGATCCATCTTCCATCAACATATTGGTTGATTTCATTATAATTTGGACCCGGACGAACCTCAAATACAACGCAATCAGGCCCTTTGTACACGTATTTGTACAGATATTTAACGTTTCTAATGTTGCTGCATACTTCAACATTTATGTGGCAGTCATATTTGAGTAGTAACCAAGGATTATAAGGAACCACCCAACTATTGTCAACAACCACTTCCCCATCATTGTCTAATGCAATCAACATATTGTCATTTCGTCGTTGATAAATTGGGTATGAATCATTTCCTTACATAGTGCACTCCGCAAACTGCTTAGGATAGCCTTTTTTACACATCCCATTTTTCATGCATGGAGCATTTGGCTTGATGTTCACCAACATATGTACATGTGGCAAGCCACGTTTTTGGAACTCAATGACATGAACATGTGCTACAGCTTTTCCAAGAATTCCTCTATGAAATATATCCTCTTTTAACTCTTCGCGTTTTGCACGAAAAATCCTTGTTACTAAATCTGGTCGATCTTGTACAGTTTGTCCTGGGAGAAGTTCCTTTTTTATCTATTCCCATGAAGGATTACATGTCATTGTATGAAATATATCTGGTTTTCCAAACTTTTGTACTATTGCCATAGCATCTTGGTATCGTTGAAACATATCACGCGGACTTCCAATAAATGACGATGGCAAAATTGTACAACGTTCAACATTTCCTAAAAATTAAGCAATAAAAGAATAAGTTAATTTTTAGTTAGATTATTAAAAGAATATCAATAACTTTTGTAACAAAAAATAAATAATTTAACCTGCATCATTTTCTCCAGCGTCTAAGCAATCTTGTAAGTAATCCTTCATATAACTCAGCCCGAATGTCATGCTGGTGAAATCTTATCCATCGTAATTTTTAAGTCTCAATTTTGACATAATTGTCAACAACATACTGTTGTAGTAGACGTCCTCCATGGAGAAGAATAGATGGAATAGCTCCACGTATCTAAAATTGAACATATAAAAATATTAAATATCAAAATGTGAGTATGTATTTATTGAGAGTAGTGGAAAAATAAACATCACCTGCAACATATATGCATAATAGTCACAACACGTGATTCTTTTTTCCTGAAATGAGTGAAACTCACAATCCCAACCATATGTTCCATATGGAAGTAACATTGGGTATTGGAGTGGATCATAATAGCCCGAATACTCCTTAATGTTAAATAGTCGATCAATATTTGTGATGTCCGTAGACTTTTATTCATAATCGAGGGACTAATTAGTAATTATTAAGAAAATATAAATTTAATTGTAAGTCATAGGTTGAAATTATAAATATATTAAAACTTGAAGGGACTAAATTGGGACCTTATTAAATAATTGTGGTCAAATTATATATATAGAAGTTTGGGGGACCAAATTGTAATTTTAATAAAATAAAATAAAAAAAATACAAAAACTGATGTGCAGCACGTGGCCGCCTACCAAAGCACACCTTATATATTAAAATACACATTATTAACTTACAAATTAAGGAATCAACACACACAAATTTTAAAACACACACTTTTAAACAAACAACACACATTGCACACACTTAAAGGTGCGATTTTCAGACGAGAAACAGGTTAGCATAATTTTACCTTAAATTATGAATTAATTATTATATTAATATTATTTAATTAGTGCATTTATTAAATATGATTTTTATTATTCAATTTATTATTTAATCAGAAAATTTATTGAATTTGAGTATTTATATAAATTAGTGTTCGGTATATATTTAATTGGACCGGTGATATTATAGCCAATAATTAGAATTTATTTAATCTATTGAATTTAATTGTTGGTATAATGGATTATTCAAAATTCACCGGGTTTATTAACCAAATACATAATTGTATATATTATTGTGTAAATAATTATTATAATCGTGAAGAATTGGCGAAAATTAATAGAAATAGTAGGGAATTATATTTGAGAAATGTTAGGAAATTATATTTGAGAAATATGGTATTTATTAAAAAGAAATATGGGATATTTGTAATAATTTCATTTAGGGATGTTATTGAGAACGATAGTTATAAAAACATGAGGGGTTGGATAGAATAAGCTTTTATGAGTTAATAGATAAATTAGATATATACCGTGGGAGTTTATAACGTCTAATGTTTAGATAAGAAAGGAACGAAGGTTAGAATTTCAATATGAATGGAATATTAAAGTATTGGTAGAAAAAGTATGAATATTATTTAGTGATTTTATTCAGAATTTACAACAGTTTTGATATATTAATAATATATATATTATATCCTACTATAGGACGTGAAGATAGAGTAGAGGGCTGAGCAGTTTCTCCTATTAACGAGATCTTTTGAGTCGGAGGTAAGTATAGTTAATTGAATTTATATATATATATATATGTGTGTGTGTGTGTGTGTGTATGATATGTTTATGTGTATGGGTATATATTCTGGTGATGTATACGAAATTATGACTCGATGGCTATTTATCTGGATTACTTGTTATACTGTGAAATTGTCATTATGTAGTTATATGTGGTTATGGTGTATAGAAGTTAGAAGGATGATGGTATGTATTATATGTGATTCTTAAATGAAATTGAGTGTTGAAGTTAGTGATGGGAATTTGATAGTTAAATGACAATGAGTGAGGAGAATATTGTGAACTGAGATAAGTAATGGCTTACCTAACTGGAGGGCATACTGCAATGGCTTATGGTGATATGATTAATGACGAGCTGTGTCCTGTTATTGATCGAGGGAGATGATGTAACATATCATACGAGCTGTGTGATATGATGAATAATGGGATATCATACGAGCTGTGTGTTGTGTGGTATCAGTGATGATGGGGTATCATACGAGCTGTGTGATGTGTGGTACCGAAAAAAAAAAAAGAGATATTATGATTGAGGGGGTTGATAGCCGGCATAGACCATTGAGTGATGCACTCCAGCAGGGGTAAGCAGGGCCCTAAGGAAATAAACAATAAAGTCGAGTATTATGTGTAATTTGATATATGATTGTTGGTATATGTTATTTCTTATATTTGTTGTATTGCATGATACTCGTTTTATTATGTATGTGCGTGTATATGTATAAGTTAGTTAGCTATACTTATTGAGTAGGCAGCTCATCCCTTGCCAATATTTTTCAGGAGATAGATCACGGTGACTAGCTGCGTTAAATTTGAAGTCGTGAAATGAATCTGAATAGGTGGGTCAGCCGTGACATCTGAAGTCAAGGGTTCTGTCTATATGATTATTAAACATCTAGTCTTTTGTCGGGTTTGCGTTTTAGATTTTGTTATAGCCTGAAACTTTCATCTTCTGGAGTTTGTACATGAGTATACATGTGGCGTAGTAGATATAAACTTTTGACAACATCTATCATCATTATATATATATATATATGTTATATGTTTAATAAGATCGACTATATTCATTTTAAATGAAATCTCTTATAAGACAGGTTATAATTAAAAAGGGGTATAATTAGTGATAATACAGTGTAGTTACGTAGGGGGTGTCACAATATTGCTTTGTACTATTATATCCCTGTCATTTGCATCCATTATTTCTTCTCCACCAACCAACATTGCTGCGACTTGTGAGGCAAACGGGAGTGTGTATTGCATATTTGGAGCAGGCCTCTCTTTGATAACTAACTTACAATTGTTAATATTTGGTCGTTGAGCAAGTTGACGTAGTGTTTTGACAAATGGGTTATGAGCATCTAAGATGTGCTTTACTTTATCGACTAATTCTCCATCAAGACCGCTACTTTCTTGTAATCGATTTTCTATTTCATGCTCAGTATCATAAATGAACATTTGTATGTACCTTGGACGGTTCCCAGGGAGAGGTAATAGAGATCCAATCCTATGATATACTGACCCATGAGCCCTAAAAGTATAAATTCCTTGATCAAATGGAGCTAAATTTTGATCTAGTGCCACCCCCATAGAAGTAAATGAAAATACGTGATTATAAGCACGTATATTTTGCCTGAATATTCTCCCTTCTGCAAATTGATCAGTAAAAAGACGCATCAAGTCTACTGGAAATGGTATTTCTGGCAACATTACTTTTCTCCTCTGCAACAAAAGCTTTGTGCCTCTCGATGAAATAACTTAGCATGACAATGAGAGCAAACTCTAGGGGTTGGTAATTGCAACCGATGACCAGCACTTGCTGGATAATAATTTCTTGCAGCATTAAGAAAACGATTAGTTCTAGGTCTGATGTAGTTGACTCGCTCACCAACATTTGGTGGATCATGGATGTGATCTGATGAACTTGAAGACGAATTATCTTCATTGTTTCCATGGTCTGCATTGTGATATTCAGTTAGTTGGTTGATAATGAAAGTAAGATAGGAACAATTAATAAACAAATAAATAAATATTAATTTGTTTATACCTTTATTATTATATGGTCGAGCATGTGAGGTTGATGCCTCAAATTGATTAGCCGGTACGTGGTCAAAATTTGGTGTCGGAATATGACAAAGTGAAATATTTCCAATAGCTATATTTGAAGCAGAACCTGTATTGTATTTCAATAGGACATATAATAGTTGAGCAATAATTAAAGTAAATAGGAACAATTAATAGCCAAATAACTAAAAATATTGAATTGTCTATACCTCCATCATTATATGGTTGAGCGCGTGAAGTTGATGCCTCAAATTGATTAGCAGGTACTTGATCAAAGTTTGGTAATGGAATTTGATGAAGTGAAACAGTACCAATAGTTGTATTTGAGGCCAAACCTATAATGCATTTCAATATGGTATATCAATAGTAATACGAAAAAGAAAAATCATTCAGAATCCCTTATAAGCATATGAATCATACCAGATCTTTGAGTATGTCTAGATGTTGTCTCATATGCATTAATGTTAGCAACAACAACTGGAACAGTATTGTTAGCTCTTCGGAGGTGGTAAAGATGACGTCTTCTTGCAAGGTATGCCTCTCGTTGCTCTGTTGTCATCCTTTCTCTTGAACGAATGCAATTAATTTCTCTTCTCCTTTGGGTGCTCTCTTGTATTGATGCATCATTTTCGTCTATTTGCCTTTGTTGTTGGTAATTTTGTCGCCTTCGAGCCAAATTCACTTCGCGTTCTTCCATACTCATCCGTTGTCTTTTTCGTCTAGCACGAAGTCGATTTTGTTCTCGTGTATGCTCTACGACAATATCCATATATGAATCTTCTGGATCCATTTGTTTGATAATACCTAGCAAAAATATATTATACAAAATAATTAGAATTAACAAAATACAAAAACATTTGAAATTTCAAATATACAATAATAATTTATTTGTTTCGTACACTAAGAAAGAAGCAACCTAACAAATTAAAGGGAAAAATGATTAAGTATATTTATATATATGTGTGGTTAATACATTATATATGTTTTTTAGAAAATAAAATTATTATTTATAAGCCAAATAAAAGCATATTTATCTAGAAAATATTATGTCTGTATAATTTTAAAAGAAAATGTAAAAGATGCTTGTATATAGTAATATCTTTCTATAGTTGCATAGCTTTATTAAAATAATATTTTTAATCGTTATTAAAAAATAAAAAATAAAATAAATATTTTTTGATATGGATACACTTGAGTTTTTCTCCAAAACTTTAATTTATAATTCATGTGGGATGGGATATCACACACTTTAATTAATCTCAAATTTTTATAAAATAATTTCTAACAAATAGGGTATATGTCAATAAGAATACCGTAAACATGCGCTTTCTTAAAATGATACACTAAATTAAGGGAAGTCATTCGTTTGCCTGAGAACTTAAATGCCCAACTAAAATATGAATCGAATACCTAAATCTATGTATATTGACCCCAACTAAATAATGGATAATATACAATACAATAATAAAGAAGCAACACCGCATATTATATGATTAATACATTACACATATTTTTCAGCAAATTAAATTATTATTATGTGATACTGAAATTATAATTCAGTAGGACGAATCAGATTTTACATGAAATAAAAAATTAATACATTTATCATATAACTATTTTTTTTATATTGTATTTCAACTTGATCCTAAAGTTTTCCCAAAAGCAAGAGCACAATTAGAAGAATATTTAAGGCAAAACAGATCATTATAAATTTGTATAGCTATCTACCCTTGGAGAGATTGATGTCAGGTTTGCAATGGTTTTACTTATTATATATATATTGCCAGCATTTTGGTTGTCAAAGTATGTAATATGGTGGTACAACTTTATACTTTTGATACGATTAATCTAGACTACATACAATTTTAGTTTAACCATTCTTTGTTTCTCATTATTTCTACTCTATACTTTTGGTAATAGAATGCGAGTGGGGAAGGGGTGCAATCAAGTCCGAAAGAAGAATAATTAAAGATGTGTTAAGGATACTTACCACTATCAAACTTGCTCAAGACACCAAACAACGGTCCTGCTTAACAGAGCTTAACTCAAAGTCTCTAAAATAACGCAGCGAAGTAAAAGAAAAGTCGACGTGATTATCACAAATGCATCACAACCCTGTGTCCAAATTATGATTAGCAACATAAACTTCCATCATGAAATAGAAAAATAAGAATATGTTAAGTGGTCATAAGAACACCATCTTAGTAAAAATGGATCAAAGTAGCTTTGAAGTTAAATTTACAGACAGGAAAAATTTCTACATCTTTTGGAGATTCCATTCCAAGAAGTACACATTTTTTATATACTAGGTATTTGGCTTGTTTTTGCGCTTGACAATTACTTCTAACCGACTTATGTAAATTTGACATATAGGCAATTAGATAGCTAAATCAAGAGGTTGCCGGTTTAGCTTCTCATATTAGAAACACTGAATATGAAATCAACTCTCGAAGAGCCTATTCACTAATGCTATAAAGGTAACAAAATGATTAAATTAAAGAAGCGAGGAACAGTGGAGGGAAAAAAAGGTTGTCTGATGTCTAATCCCTACCATTAACAGAAATTAGTGTGATTAACAGAAATCAAGAATCAATAATTTCATAGTTTCCAGGAATTGTTTGACAGTGACGAAAGCTTCAGCTTCCTGATCATGCACACACACACACACATTGGTCTCTGTGTCTGCATGTGCAACTCATAAAAAATCTACAGCTCTATATATGGTGATCATATATATGTACAAAGAGGATGGAAAGAAAACCACGCAACAATGGCAATGACTTTTGGCAGATTTTTTAGCAGTTGTTTTGATGATTATTACTTCAGAAAATTTACAGTGGTGTCAGTGAATAATGGCACTCTCCATGAAATTTTTGGCAGGGATTCGCAATAACCATGGTCTAAATCAAAAATCACATGAAAAATAGAATATCAGTTGCTACAAAAGGAAGATCAATTGAATTAAAGTGGAAAGCTAGAGGATGAGCAGAATCAGAATCAGAAAACACAATTTACCCAGTTTATGAAACAAAATACAGTAAAACATAATGAAAACACCAAGGAATATCATAATACAGTAATTATCCACGAAAGAACTAAATCTTAACATGTATCTAGAGATAAATTCTCCGGTAAAAATTAACAAAATCCGAAAAACAAACTCACCTTGGAGGTTTAAATGTTTCAGGTCTGATATGCTTCTAGAGGGGGGCGCCTTCATTAGCCGAAAGTTTGCAGGAACAAAGTTACTAAGCTTTCATTCCATTAGGCAATGTCTGAAGGTGAACTAAGCCTTTCCCTATACCTCTTCATTAGCCGAAAGTTTACAGGAACAATGTATATTGGCAATGTCTAAAGGTGAACTAAGTCCTTCATTCCATTAGGCAATGTCTGAAGGTGAACTAAGAGGGTGTTTGGCTAAGCTTATAAGCTTCTCAAAACATCTTATAAGATGTTTAAGAGGTTATAAGTTCTAAAAAAGCGTTTGGCAAATTTTTTTTTAAAAGAGCTTATAAGATCTCAAAATAAGATGTTTTGAATCTTATAAGATCTTTTTTAAAAAGTTAAACTTTCCTAACTTTTTTTATGAGATCTTACAAGCTCTATGCAATTAATAATTGATAAGACAAAAATAACCTTATTGATTTGTTATATTTCAATTTTACCCTTAACATATCAAATATATTTTTAACAACAAAAAATCCCCCCCTCTCTCTCTACATGCTGCCTCCCTCCCGGCTCCCCCTTCTCCTCTTTTCTCTCTCTCTCTCTCTCTCTCTCTCTATATATATATATATATATATATAATATCATCCTTCTTCTCATATTTATATAATTATGACATTAATTACGTAATTAATATTATTTTTTAATTATTATAATTATAAAAAACATGCTACTGAAATTATATGTTATAATATGGTTAAAAGTAGTCATTGAAATTAACAAAAAATATATCAATTATATCTATGTTAATATTCGATTAGCATGAATGTTAATATTATTTCGATGCAAAAATTTAAAGATAATAATTTGTCAACTTTGTTTTTGAAAAAAAAAATCTATTAATTTTTATTTAGAGTTAAACAAATGTATACTATTTATGAAAGTATTTTAAAAATATTCAAATACAAAATATGTCAACAAAAATAATAATTTATTTGATTCTAATAGTATCATGTCCGTTTTGGTCATTTTACCAATAAAAAGACTTTATTATGCCAAACACCCTAACATCTTATAAGATATGAAAACATCTTATAAGTTTTAACATCTTATTTTATCCAAACACTTCAAGAGCTTATTTTCAAAATAAGCTCCAACATCTTATAAGCTCCTAAAACATCTTATAAGATGTAGAAGCCTATAAGATATTTTAAAAAAGCTTAACCAAACACCCTCTAAGTCTTTCCCTTTTTCTTTTCCTCAAAATCAAGGAAAACCCATTACAACCACCACACCGAGTCTTCTCTGTTTTCACCACGTCTGAGCAAATAGCGAAGGTAATGATGATCCGCGACACGAAAGATTGTCGAGATTAAGACAGGAGAGTCCTCTCTGTTTTCCTCCTTCGGTGCCGCAACCCCCGTCCAAGCAAATAGCGAAGGTGCGATGATCGACGACGCTGAAGATTGTCGAGATTAAGACTGCCGAGTCCTCTCTATTTTCCTCCTTTGGTGTCGCAGCCCTCGTCCGAGCGAATAGCAAAGGTACGATGATCGACGCGGAAGATTATCAAGATTAAGATTGTTCAAGGTATCAATGGTGTAACAGAGAGTTCCATTTAAATATTTCATAGCTTTCAACAAATTAAAAATTTATGTAGCCGAGGTAATTGAAGAGTTAGTTTCAAAGTTGAAGTGAGGGATAATCTTATATGAGGAAAAGAAATTGATTTGTTGACGTAACTTATATCCTTATTAGAGAACGTGTGTGTTGTGTGGGAATATTGAAGTTGGGTTATGGTGGGAATGTTGAGAAAATGGTTATTTGAAAAATAGGAAAAAAGGTAAGAGAATAAGGGTATTTGTGGTATTTCAAAAGAATGGTGCGACGGTGTTACAAAACTGTCGTATGTGAGTGTAAAAGGACTTTTCTTTTTAGATTAGTATAGATATTGACAATGATTTTAGTATAATTATATTCTTAAGCTTTCAAGTTGAACGAAAATGTATTTTTATTTTCAAGAAAGATTTTTAAATTTAGTATATTCTAAAACAAATTGATGAAATTTCAATTGAGAATACGAGGGTGGCTTTGTTGCTTAAATTATGAAGGTGAATGAAAGCGGACTTTCTGTATTCATAAAAGATAAATCCACAAGTAGCGACTTCAGTAGTTGAAAGTAGCGCCTTACCAACTTTGAACCGTCGCCAGAAGTCAGAAATATCTCTAAAGGCCAATCTCATCCAAAACTCAAATTTACAAGTAAATCATCAAAATTGAGGGGATTCCGCATATTCTTCCTTTTGCTTCCTCTATAAATTGGTTGACACCCATTAAAAGTTCGCTCGATTAATTCGAAAAACTCCCAAAGATTTCTTCTCTTTTTGACGAGACAGCCGAAAAGGGTATGCTTATCTCTATTTTCTTCGATTTCTGCTTATGTAAATCCTTTCGGTTACATTTTTTGTGTCTTTAATTACTGCTGAGTTTTTGTTTTTTGGGAAGTCTACATGTAGATCTACGTAAACTCGTGATATTGAAGTGGGTTTTGTCAATAATTGGATAGTCTTTGTAGAGTGTGCGTCCATGTTGAATTCTAGTTCTGTGCTTAATTTGGTGATTTGTAAGCATTTCATTTTTTGGCTTTATGGTTGAAAAAACTGGGTTGGTGGTGTTTATTTACTAAAGTGCATGTGGGTTAAGGAAAGGTTGAAAATTTTATGGGTTTAGGTTAAATTATAGGGGGCCATCTTGGAATTAGAAATAAGAAGCCCTATTTGGACGACGAGGAGGAGAATTTTTGGATAATCTGTGGGCGACTCGAAATTTAGGTTTCCCATGGTATGGAATTGTGGATTTGCTGTAATTTGGAATGGTGTTGTGTACTCAGGGAAGATAGAACTGAGATTTGGAGGATGATAGCATGTTTTGGGAAATTTTATATAACCATCCAAAGTTGGGTTGAGATTAATCTTTGCGTGGCTATAGTCTTTGGAATTACAAACGAAGGGATTCACCCCTTAATATTGACTTCAGATCTGACGAGGGCCGAGGCCCCCAATTTAACGACATTATTGTGCTTTATCATCATAAAGTTACTCTTTACACTTTTGGTGTTAGATGATTGGCTTGAAGCCAATTTAATGAATAGCTTGATCAGTATAACACTTTGTGGCTGTTTGAGATGGTGAATTAGTTCCAATATTTGTGGTTGCTTGAGAAGTTCAAGTTAGTTTTCAGATGGTAAATAACTTTAAATGTATTTGGCTTGAAAAACTTCAGCTTTTCATATATATCATTGATGCAGGCAGTATCTTCAGTGAAGTTGTGGTTTTTGTTGGCATCCATCATGAAGTACTTGGAATACACTCCTCTTGAACGGTAAGTTTTAAAGATTTCGTAGATCTATTTATTCTACTTCATTTTCATCGTTAATTGACTTAGTTTTCATGATAATTCTGATTTGCCCTTGGACATTAATTGATTGATCAATAATATGTGGTGTTTCCGCAGGATAAATGATTTCTTGAGCCATGTAAATCTTGGAGAACGCACTATCAAAGGATGCTTGGAGGCTTACTCTTGTAAGTATGATTTCCAATATGAGAGTACACAATATGTTTGTTGGTGGAAATTGAAGGACATGGAGTTTCTTGGCTCTCTGCTTTTTAGGCAAACATACGGGAACAGATAAGAGGCTCTCTCTCAGCCTGGAGAATGAGGTGACAATTTCTGTTTTTGATTTCTATTATATGGACTCTGGAGATTCTAGTTTTGCATCCTTGATGAGTTCAAAATAGTCTCCTTTGCCATCAATAGATAGGTGGTCAATGCTCTTATCTTCTCAGTGATATTAGATTTGTACCAGTTTGGACTCAATATCTTTCCATCTTCGGAGACTTCTCACATGTATTTTTCTGATTTTATGCCCAAAATTTTGTTTGTTGTGATGGTTTGGCTTGCACCCCCACATCACATCTTTTATAAATTGGATACTGTGTCATCTACTTCAATCTCAAATTAATGTATTACCGCATGTTTAGCTGAGATTTGATTATTTTTGTTCTTTTGAATTATTTTTCAAATCTAGATTCTTGATCACCTTGGGAAATCCTCGGATACAGACTCTTCTTCACCAGTTGAATATCTGTTTAGTAGATCCAGGTTGCTGATTCATCTAAAAGCTTGTCAACTTTTCATTTGTCTTGTGTGATATGTGCCTCATTCCTTACTTTTACCTGGCAGCCGGAAGACATTGATTTATCTGCTTCTTACTCTCCATCACATGTATCCAGACTATGACTTCAGGTAACTCTGTACCTTATGTTGGAGTAGCTAATTATTGATTGAGATGGAGCCAACAAGGAGGATTATGGGTAATGCCACAGTCAGCTTTCTTTGCGACGTGGCATCCCGCTATATAATCCTTTCTTAACAGCTTTGGGAGTGTTGTCAGAAGGTTTGACAGACAGTTTAGATTACTGTTGCTCTTATAGGAGCTGAGAGTTCAAGTCTCTCCATATCCCAACACAATAGTCAATTGATGTCTTGTTTTTTAGTTTGTCTCACTGCCATCATGCATCTGTTGATGCTCTGAGATATATTTTATGTTTCTACTTTTTATGCTACAATCTGCCAACTTTTGGTTTACCAGTGCAGTGAGAGCCCACGAGTTTTTCACTGAAGAAAGCTGGGACAGTTTTAAACAGATCTTTGATGTTTACATGTTTGAAGCTTCAAAGGTAGTTTCCTATATCTATGATTAACTTTACATTGTAGCACAGAAGTAGTGCAAGATGAAGTACCTCAGCCAGCAATAAGATTCTTTCTGTAACTGATAACCAAATAAAAGAGCTTTTTTACTTTATTTTTTTTAAAATACCAAATAAAAAGTTTTTAATGCTGCACAATGCATCTATGGTCAATTTTCGGAGCTTTTAATTGCAGGAGTGGCTTGAGGAGAACGAGGGAGGTCCACTGCTTGAGACCTTGTACAAGGCTCTAGATGAGGTATCCTCAACCTTACAGGAACCAAAGAAAAAACAAAAGAATGGAGGACCATGTCTATGCACAATATGGCTAACTTAAAAGGCTTTAAGTGGAGCAATTTGTGACACTTTTGATCTTGCAGGTTGTGAAACTAGCAGAATGTGAAATCTACAGTTACAGCCCGGAGGCTGAAGCTGACCCGTTTCTTGAAAAAGGAGCCATGTAAGCTATATTATGACTATGTAATAGATGGTTTGGTTTTAGTAAATATTTAACCTTGCTCCTTATTGCCATTTATTCTTTTTATTTTTCACACCTTTCCAGATGGTCATACCATTTCTTTTTCTACAATAGAAAGCTCAAGCGTGTTGTAAGCTTTCGTTTTAGCTGTTTAAGGTAATTTAATCTTTTATTCATCCATCATTTGTTACTGCCCTTCTCGAGTTAAATAAGTAATTTGGCCTAATCATCCGGCTCCTTGTGGCAGCAACTTGGTGAGTGAAGGCTTTTTTGCTGATGATTCGAGTTATGATGAAGATGGCGAAATATTTGATGGCATGGACATATGATCATCAACCGCTGTAATCCAACCATAATATCACTGTAGAATACCTGTATCAACCCCCGGTTGCAGTAGCTTGGTTAGACGTAGCTAGGTTGATGTATGTTGTTCTTGGGTTTTGTAAATAACTAGTGTTTACACCTTTCCTGTGTGTAAATACGGTCAAGTGAGGCCACACATCACCTGTTCTTTTGTGCTCTAGAAATCTCGTGTTATCGACATTTCTGTATCAGGCTTGAGGTTTAGTTCATTAAGGTTGTCTCATTTGAATTTTAAAAGTTGTACCCCTTTTATTGGCCTAGTATAGTCCTTGGTTGAATGGTTTGTCCCTCTTTTGGGCGTTAAAGATTGAATTTGCTAGGAATCTTGTGCTACACATTTTCTGCAGTGTATTTGCAGAAGAGTAGAAAATATAATATTAATTCGATCTCATCTATTTTAACTACTTAAGTAGTTCTGAATTAGGCTAATTAAATATGTCCTATGTCGCCTCATATATATATATATATATATATATATAACATGGTAGAATTAGAATTACTTTAATATATGTATATATGATAATATCATGAAAATGATCATATACTAGCTATTACCTATTATTTATGTCCCTCGCTCTATTTTGGGAAGGTTACCATTATGAGGTCTTTACACCAAGATTGACTCTCATATTCTTGGTGCTCCTTATGCCACTATGCAGAGGTGATAGACGGCTGCGAAGAGATCGATGTTGTTTTCCATCGCAACAACTGAAAAACCTCTTCCGAGTCATGACCTTTATGACAAGAGTGTCCAAGGGATTGTACCAACATGACTTCTCTACCTTCACTTGGACCTCATCATCTTTGTTTAATTCTGGGACAGTGAGCGTGTATGCGTTCTCAGTTTCGTAGCTTTGGATGCCATCTGTAGGAGCCTCTGATGCCCATTGAGGGATCCTGCGACTGATGAAAAATTCATCATCGTCAGAAGGTGGTTGAGAATTATTAGGTGTAGGATTTTGGACAAAGGGTAGATTTGGATTGGATGGCAACTCGATTTCACTAATGGTTTTAGGTTGTCTGGAATGGGATGCCATCTTTCTGTCTTCTTCCGGCTAAGAGCGCGCACACACACACACACACACACATATATATATTCACGCAGAAGGAGGAAGGAAGGGAGGGTGTTAGAAAGAGCAGAAACTACAAATTAATTCTTGTAAATCCTATATATGTATATATGTTCGACGTGTGTGTGTTTTTGTATAAGTAGCATGTGCACATTAATAATAAATGATCTGTATGATCTTTATTCCTATGGTAATCAGCAGCATATATCTATACGTTAAGTGGCTGGTTTCTTGTGAATGACCTTGGTAGATAGAGGTAGTGACAACTTTCCTGGTAATGCCGGAAGTCGAACCCTGCTTGGAATGAACCTCCTTGGCGGTCTTGGTGGTTTCGGTTGCGGACGAAATTCGGCCTGTCAAAAACTTGACTGATTTGCTGCGCTTATTCGTCTCCTTGGTTGTGTGTTGCTTGGCATCATCACCCTCTTTGCTGTTCCTTCATCCAGATATATATCTCTGGGTAGAGAGATGTTGCCCTGCAAGTGCATCCATTCTTCATCAGATGGGAGTTCTGGATCAGTCTTTGAATGCCCACGGGAAGCCATCGATTGAATTACCAAAGGTGAAATATTACTACTGTTATTGTTTTTTTATCAAGGTGAAGAAGCATTTTTGTGTGGGATCGACTTCCTTCAAATCCCACAATTTATAGAGGTAAACATGGCTGAATATGGAAGTTTGAAATTATCACCAGCCCACGATTTAAATTTTTTTTTTCCAAGTCCATTGCATTGATTTACCTTAACAACGAAACCCCAAAATTCTTCAAAATTTTGAGAAGGTCATCTCACATATATATTTATGACTAAAAAGAGATGTCACATTATCATCATTACGTTTTGCTTTTATAAAAATAATCCATCCGGATATACATTCCAATATCAATTACCTTTATTTTCGGTAAATTTTTTTGGCTGAAATGTAATTTCTATCTATTTGCACTAACTTACCTTAAATTCAAAAACCCAAAATTGTTCCAAAGACGAAAAAGTCATCTCTCTTCTATTTATCCGTCACATCATCATCGTTTTGTTTTTTTTTTTTTTCTTTAATTGATACTTTTAATTGATAATTTATTCTAAATTTTTTATATCAACAATATATATTTTACGTATTTAAATTGCTTTCTCACCGACTTTGATGTGTAATATATATGTTTATCTGGGTTTTTTAAATTGACAGCAGACAAATTAAAGTTGAGTTGAATATCAAGATATATATCACGAATGAAGAAATGTCTTAGAATGACACCCAACAAAAATATATTTAACTATTCTTTTTTTTATTTTTTATATTTTTATATAGGGTTGAATATATGTAAAAGATATATATATATTTAATAGAATGTCGTAACTGTTTGATAGTAATCTTCATATAATACAAATTTTAGTAAGTAGAAATATATTGTATATGTAGGAAAATATCTTTGTTGATAATAATCAAAATAGATTAAAAATTCAAAACTACTATATTTTACCTATTAAAAATGAAATTTTACTTTTACGTAAAAGATCTTTATAGCATAATGTATTATAAAAATATTATTTAAATGAAAATTGAAAAAATATATAAACCGTGCATAGCACGGGGTCTACACTAGTATATATTTATCTAGTAATGGTCCATAAGAGAACTTTGGTCAGTTTACCACCAAAAAAATAGTGTAAATTTAACAGAAATTAATGAATTGGGCTAATTGTTAGACGTCCGTTATCATCAAAGCAAATAACAAGTGAGTATCGAACTTTTAAAAATAAAACTAATTGTGATTTCCCTTTTATAAGATATAAGTTTAATGACAATTAAATTAAACCCCTATATAAGAGCCACACTCTAATTAAGGAGAAAAACAAAAGCATTTAGAAACTGGGCTACTAATACTATTGAGAATTAGTTTTGAGGATCATCTCTCATAAAATATTGCTGGAGTTGCAGTTGAATCCTCACCTTGTTATAGAAAATAAAATTATATATTTTAAACAAATTCTTTTCGTGCACTTCATGTTTGTTTGACACCCTTATTAACCAAAAAATAGTTGAAATGTAAATGTTTCTATTTATTTGCACTAATTCACCTCAAATTCAAAGCCCCTAAATTCTTCAAACTTTTGAAAAAGTCATCTCACTTATATATTCATCCCAAACACTAAAAAGAGACGTCACGTCATAATCATCATTCTGTTTTTCTTTTTTCTTTTCAATCAAAATAATCCACATTTCATCCGGATATACATTCCAAAATTAATTTATCTGTATTTTGGTTGAAATTGGCTGAAAGGTAATTTCTAATTATTTGCATTAATTTACCTTAGATAAAAAACCCCAAAGTTCGGAAAAAAGTCTTCTCATTTAATTATATATTTATCTTAGACACTAAAAGGATAGACGTCACATCATTATTATTCTTGTTTTTCTTTTTTTTTTCTATAAAATAATTCATTCGTATATACATTGCAAAAATAATTCCCTTTATTTTCTCTAAACTTAACTTCTCACTTTTTTTTTTTCCCTCGTAGTTGGTCATAATTTCTTATTGACAATTGCAACTCCAATATTTCTATTATGGTACGTACGTAGTCACACACATATATATAGTTAATTTCTAATTTTAGCAACGTCTATCTCTTGCTTCGTAATTAAGTCTTGACCATAAACATTGAAAAAAGGTTTTGTAAAGTGGACCGATCGACGTCCATTTTCTTTAAATTGATCGAACATGAATTATTTCTTATTCTCTATTTCAACAAAATAAAGATTATATATTAATTTTGCACTATACACATTTAATTAGTGGTCTGACTCTCATCGCTCTATCCATTTTATGGCCTAGAAGGTAATGGGTCCATCGATGACCAATTGATCGGACCCCTACACCGGTTGGATGGGGTACCGTTTGCTTTGCTCAAACAATATAGCAAATATTAGCATTAATATTGACAAATTAAGATGTAAGAACACAATCTTAATTGGACATGCATGTCTAAACTAGCTATATAGACACAGAATCAACACTTTATAAGTACTATTATAACAGAGAATTAGTATTACAATCCATATAATCAGTATTTACAAATATATATATAGCTTATATACTTTAGATGAACATGATTTGCAGTATATATATACCATCGTACGTAACTATATGTTCGCGTGTACCTATGTATTACTCTCTGTGTTTATATGTAGTACATATATATATATGTTTATCTTACTTCAGAATATTCTTAAGTTAGCATAGTGCATCAAAATCTTCCTATAAATAAAAATAAATTGAAGAGGAGGAATAGAACCCAGTACTTTCGAACAAATGGTGGATAAATAATTGGAGGGACGAATTTTGTAAGGAAAAATCCTATTAAATTTAAATGAAAAAAGTACATTCAAAACAAATTAACTTCAAAAAAACTGATACACGAATGTTATTATGTTCAATCTAGAAATCAAAGAAATATTAACACATTTACAACATAATAGTATATATAGATAAATAGATATGTAGGTCTTGAATTTATCTTAATTCTCCCCTATTTGCACTGATATATTTAAAAAAGGTTGAGAAACCACCAATTCTCATGATGTGGACCAATTCAATTAATTCACTAATTCAATTGTAATTTTTCCATTTTCAACGAAATAATTATAGTATATTTTTGTGCCATACCTACTATTTAGTGGTCTGACCTGGTCCATCTTGTGGCCCAGATCATGTATGGGGTCAAAGACCCATTGCCTAAAATCACAATTGATTTAATTGTACGTACATATGACAAATTATTTTACATATTAAAAACCTCTCTTAATAATTTTTTTTTTATGAAAGCGATAAATATTATTAATTAAATTAAATTAATTTCAATTATTTATGTCGAGTATAAATTTCACCAAATCGTTAATTGGGCTGCTTCAATATCTCAATTTTCATTCCACTTCATTATTCAATTCATTACAGAAAGAATTTAATTCCACAGAAAAATCATATTCATAAACACTTAAGTCAGAAAAATAAAAATTAGAAAGGAAAGATCAAAATTTTGAAAATTTTAATTCTAAAATAAAAAAAATGATTTTTTTCATTCATCTGACAAAAAAAACAGGTTCTTCAGTAATTGTATCCAACACTGGTTTCCTCGACCTGCATCCCCCCACCCTATACTTATACTCCGGCGCCACGCCTTCCAATCTCAATCTCGGCCGTCCATTCTCAGTTCCTTCACCGAACTCCTCCGCCGTTGTCCCCGCCGCCTCCGGCGACACTTTCACTGCGTTGACGCCGGATATCCGCTTCGGGGCGGAGTTAGCCACCATCAGGAAAACCGCCACGTCAGCGGCCGTGACGATCGAATTCACTCTCCTCATAGGAAACATGACATAGAGGTTTCCAAACTCCAAGTCCTCGTCCGCCGACAGCGGCGAGAACCGTCTGCCGATGTTCAATGATCTCGAGTTCACGACGAAATAGGTAGGTGACTCGAGCATGAGCTCCGCCGCCTTGACGGGCTGCTGGAACTGCCGGATTTCGCCGCTCGGAAGAACAACCCTGGCTGATCTTGGACTCCTCAACCTGGGAGCTACGAAAGTACATGAAACGTAATTCCCCATGTGGTTTGAAGATTCTGAGAATGTTTTGTGCTGTGAGTGTGGAAATGATTCGAGGTTTCGGTAGTTTAAATAAAGGCAGTTAGGGCAGACAAACATACATGGAAAGAGAAATACACTGAAGTACAAGAATGGGCATTGGAGTAGGTTTTGCGCGTGTGTGGGGTCAAAGGATAGTGATTTTTGTTTCCGTGGGCTGTTGATAATGCTAGACCATTTGTTCTATCGACAGAGGAAATACTATTGCAAAAGACAATAGTGTCCTCTGAAGAAATTGTTCTATATATGTCTCATCTTTTGTTAATATTTTGCTCAACATTTTTTTCTAATGTGCTCATAATGGCAATGAGTTGCACAGGAAGATTCTTACCTATATAATGTATATTCAACAGCAAATGGTAAAAACTGTGCTATGAGACGGCGGAACTCTCACGTGGTATGATTTTCATAATTTAGTGTTAAACATTCGGTGCAGACAAGTGTCGTTTTAATTAAAAAGAATTTTATCTCTTTCTCTCTTGATTATGTGTTTAGGACATGTAATCTCAATTTAAGGTTGAAAACAATGTTTTCAATGAAAATAGTTTTGGTGCATTGATTTGCGATTTTATCACGAACTTATTTGATATACGATTAGACTAATAATGATGATTACAATAATAGTAATAATTTGGAAAATCTGCCGACTTTGCCTTTGCTTTAAGCTTGATTATAGGAAGTAGTGTTGACTGAAGGGTAATAGGGTCATATAACATGAATTTGTTCTTGGCGACTCGGAAAATGCTCTGGCAGTATTAGTATTTAGAACACGTTCTTGATATTATATAATGGAAAAAGGAGATTGGCAGACAGTTATGCAGTGTTTTACGTTGTCTGGTTTGACGGGGCTCACGCGGCCTCCAATTCCATACTCGAAATGCGGGGAAGCTGGAAATTTCCGTATCACGGGCAACGTCGGCGTTGGCTACTCTTCAATTAATACTAATATATTATATAACTAATTTCTACTCTAACAACGACTCATCTTATATATATATATATATATGTTTAGGGACATATGTAAAAAATTACATTTGCTGAAGTCTTGGGAGAAAATTCAATATTTTGCTATGAGTTGGACTAGTATTAGTAATGGTTACTAATTTACTAACGAACAATATATCTAATGCTATAATTATGAAAAATATCACTAGTTATATATAAGTTTGTCAGGAAGCATTATTTTATACGATAATAATTTTTTGGTGTTCAACGGTGGAAGTAAAAGATGGGAAATTCTTGTTAAATTAGGTGTGGTCCAGTTTGAATCAATGTGATTGGTGTATAGTTTAAATCGGAAGACGGTTGAGTCTTCCCGTTTTTTATTCCATTCTCAAGTCCCTAAACTTATGAAGTCTCGTTTGCTGTCCGTGCTACTG
Source organism: Sesamum alatum (assembly GCA_034509735.1). Lineage (NCBI taxonomy): Eukaryota > Viridiplantae > Streptophyta > Magnoliopsida > Lamiales > Pedaliaceae > Sesamum > Sesamum alatum. Next base: position 41,825,251 of record JACGWO010000004.1, on the reverse strand, counting down.
AATTGTTGCATCAAAAACCAAATCAGAGTCAATGAAAAGAGCATGTGTTAGATTCTATTTTAAGTGTATTGAAACAGTTTAGAATATATCTCCTCATCTCTGATTGTAATAGACCAAAACTCTCACAATATGTCTGCTGCATTCTTCATTGTCTCGCACGTTCAATGCAAGAAAAGTCCAACACGACTGAAGTGATATGTAATACTTAAACTTCATTAGTCGATATCAAAGACTATGTGCATGATGAAGATCATTTTGACCAATAATCATATTTTTCAAGTGTTGCTTTTAATTAGTTGCTTGCTGCACTGCTGGTCTGGTTACCATTTTTCTTGAGAGACAGAAAGGCCAAATATTACAGTTGATGAAGAATGAGCTTAAAGAATTGTGATTTCCTTGTGAGACCGCCAACTCGAAGGTGTTTAAATTGAAACTTTTTTAGTCGATATCAAAGACTATAATGTGCATAAAGATGATTTTAAGTCATTGGAGATCACATTTAAAAATGAACCAACTCTATGGATCCTTCACAGTTGACCTGAAAGACTTTGCTTCTTCTACAAATTGCAGTGCTGCTAGTGTTCATATATATTCAAATTTCATCTACTTTCATGTTCCAATCAATCAGCAATTACCCCTTTTCAAATTTCTGCTCCACATATCTGTATTCGTATTTGGTAGAGCAGGAATAAGGAATTCAAGCACACTCCAGATCACCTGAAATCAGCTACAAGACTGTCGAAAACCGTAAGTTAACAATGTTATTATGATCCAAATGCTGATAATGCTTCAATTCTTGATCCTCTAAACAATGACTGTCGAGATTAATGGCTAGTTTGTCTATCTACCCTGTTATATCTTGAGTTTTTCATCATCATGCTTAAATTAAACTCTTATACTTGTGTTTTTCTATTTCTTAGAATCCATATCTGGTAGCTTGAAGATGTATTTCCTTGACTAATAATTTTTACAGGATCGATCACAAATTTATAGGTTGCTTTGTCAAGAACAAGATGAGGCTGTCCGTAATCTACCTTTTCGTTTCCACCCTTTGCCTAATGACTTCTGGTGCTCTAGCGTTATCTACGGCAAAGCCTGGATGTCAAGACACTTGTGGAAATGTCACCATTCCTTATCCTTTCGGAATTAGTTCTCAATGTTATGCAAATTCGTCATTCGCAGTGATCTGTGACAATTCTACCAATCCAGCAAGGCTATTCTTGAGCAGCATCCAATTGGAAATACTAAATATTTCATTGCCTGGTACAGTTAGAGTTGTGCAGCCGGTTTTTTAAGCGAAGTGGAGGCTTATTATTGGAACAACAGTTGTCTTCAACTGATATTGGCGTAGAGAAAACCAGGCTGTTTACCTCCAAAGAGTTGGCACAGGCTACCGACCATTATAATGAGAATCGTATACTTGGTCTTGGCGGCCAAGGTACCGTCTACAAAGGGATGCTGACAGATGGAAGAATTGTGGCAGTCAAGAAGTCCATAAGGGTAGATAAAGATGATCTTGAGGTCTTCATTAATGAGGTAGTTATTCTATCAAACATGAACCACAGAAACATAGTAAAGTTACTCGGATGCTGTCTGGAGACCGAAGTTCCTCTTCTCGTCTATGAGTTCATCCCAAATGGCACACTTTTCCAACACATCCATGAACCAAAGGACTTCCCATTATCTTGGGAAAAGCGTATGCGAATTGCAAGAGAAGTAGCTGGAGCACTTTCTTACTTGCACTCTGCAGCATCTGCACCGATTTATCATCGTGATATCAAGTCAACTAACATACTCTTAGACGATAAGTATCGTGCCAAAGTTTCAGACTTCGGGACATCAAGGTCTGTTGCCATTGATCAAACTCACTTGACCACAAGAGTATTAGGCACCTTTGGATACTTGGATCCAGAGTACTTCCAGTCGAGCCAGTTCACAGAAAAGAGCGATGTATACAGTTTTGGCGTCCTTATGGTTGAGCTTTTAACTGGCGAAAAAACAATCTCATCAGTTAGAGCCAAAGTGGAAAAGAGTTTGGCCACACATTTCTTGCACTCAATGGAGGAAGATCATTTATTCAATATTCTTGATCCGAGGGTCCTCAAAGAGGGCAGGAAGGAAGAAGTTGTGGCTATTGCTGCACTTGCAGAAAGATGACTGCATTTGAATGGCAAGAAAAGGCCGACAATGAAGGAAGTGGCAGTCGAGTTGGAAGGAATTCAGCTGCTGAAAGAAGGCTCTCTTGTTATGCAGAATCATGATGATATCAGAGAATACCATTCAGTTGAGTTTGCTGAGCCTTGTGACTTCGTTTCCATCTCAGACAGCATGCATTTGGACACAATTACTGCATGGTCGGCCGACGTCGAATCTTGGTTGCTTGATGAGCTGGGAAGAAGAATGCATTTCTTTGGTCTACATCTATTACATATATTGCTGGAATATGATATATGCGTTTTCCCATTTGATCTTTGTATGTTGTAATAGTTATCTTTGTATGTTTGTGCATAATTCAGAAAATTCTTATTTTGCATTAAATTATAATTAAGAAAATTGATTGCAATAGTAAATATAACTATTAAAAGTACAGTATATAAAAACAAAGTAAGGTGATTTTGAAACCATATTATCACAATGTGATGATATCACTAGTTAAATTCTTACATTTATCAATTATATAAAAAATAGAAAATCTTAGACGAATCTATATTATATAATATAATAAAAATAAAATTCGACACTCAAAGAACTAACTTGTAAGTATTCTGGGTGTAATTTGTTCCAAGTATTAGTACTAGTTACTGTTTTACTAACAGATAAGATGTTTGTTGAATGATATTATGAAAAATGTGACTAGTTAAATATATAAGTTTGTGAGGAAATGTTCTTTTGTCACAATAATTTTTTTTTCAAGTGTTTTAACAGTGACAAGAGTTGCGTTTAATTCGTTGCTTGCTGCACTGCTGGTCTAGTTACCATTTTTCTTGAGAGACAGAAAGGCCAAATATAACAGTTTATGAAGAATGAGCTTAAAGACAAGCAAGCACAATCTGGCAACCAAGAAAGTTAAGAATTGTGATTTCCTTCTGAGACCGCCATCTCGAAGGTGTTCAAATTGAAACTTTTTTAGTCGATATCAAAGACTATATGCATAAAAATCATTTTAAGTCAATGGAGACCACATTTAAAGCTGAACCAACTCTATGGATCCTTGTCAGTTGACCTGAAAGACTTTGCTTCTATTTGTAGAATGGGAGTGCTGCTGGTGTTCATATTCAAACTTCATCTACTTTCATGTTTCAATCAATCAGCAATTAGCCCTTTTCAAATTTCTGCTCCACATATCTGTATTCGTATTTGGGAGAGCAGGAATAAGGAATTCAAGCGCATTCCAGATCACTTGAAATCAGCTGCAAGTCTATCGAAAACTGTAAGTAAACAATGTTATTATGATCCAAATGCTGATAATGTTTCAATTCTTGATCCTCTAAACAATGATTTTCTTGGTTAATAGAGTTTAATGGCTAGTTAGTCTGTCTACTCTGTTATATCTTGAGTGAAATGTGGTGGCTAATTATGTTGAGTTTTTCATCCTCATACTTATTATAAACTCTTATACTATGTTTTTCTATTTCTTAGAATCCATATCTGGTAGCTTGAAGATGTATTTCCTTGACTAATAATTTTGCAGGATCGATCACAAGTTTATAGGTTGCTTTGTCAAGAACAAGATGAGGCTGTCCGTAATCTACCTTTTCGTTGCCACCCTTTGCCTAATGACGTCTGCTGCTCTAGCGTTATCTTTGGCAAAGCCTGGATGTCAAGACACTTGTGGAAATGTCACCATTCCTTATCCTTTTGGGATTGGTTCTCAGTGTTATGCAAATTCATCATTTGCAGTAATCTGTGAAAATTCCACCAGTCCAGCAAGGCTATTCTTGAGCAGCATCCAATTGGAAATACTAAATATTTCATTGCCTGGCACAATTAGAGTTGTGCAGCCTGTTTCCCCTTTGAATTGCTCTGTTTTGGGCTGCAGAAATTCAATCTGGTTACGTGCCAACGAGACGACAACGACTGGTGGATGCATGGCTCTTTGTGATGAAAACTCTACAGACACCAGTTGCAATGGTATAAACTGCTGCAAGACAACTATTCCGAAGGGGCTTAAACAACTCCAATTTACTTACCAAAGCATTGGAGTTGGCCTAAATAAAAGTTTCTGTGGATATGCCTTTCTTGCTGACTGGAAATGGTTCAGTGAAGATTACGGGACATATAATGGCCTCCGCAGCGATTTGTTAGATCCACTTGACCAAGGATTCAGAAATGCAAGTATGGTGCTTGAATGGGAACACAACAACCTGGAGCTTTCCCCTGATAGTAGGTGTATATATCCTGGTAAAGACCGTTCATACGCATCTTTTGATTTCGGATCATTAACTAGACTATGTTACTGTGATTTCCGGTTTGAAGGAAATCCCTATCTACCTGAAGGATGCCAAGACATTGATGAGTGCAGTGATCCAACGACTAATATCTGTCCTCCTAGGCTTACTTGTATCAACGCAATAGGAGGTTACGGGTGTGTGGAGCCGAATTTGAAGAAATCTCGGCTGAAACTAGCACTTATCATTATTGGTTGTGGCCTTGGTGGCCTAATTTTGCTTCTGGGGGCATGGAGGTCCGCCAAAGCTATTAGAAACCAAATCAAGGCTCATCGAAAACGCAAGTTCTTTAAGCGAAATGGAGGCTTATTATTGGAACAGCAATTGTCTTCAACAGATAATGGCCTAGAGAAAACCAAGTTGTTTACTTCCAAAGAGTTGGCAAGCTACTGACCATTATAATGAGAATCGTATACTTGGTCGTGGTGGCCAGGGTACCGTCTACAAAGGGATGCTGGCAAATGGAAGAATTGTGGCAGTCAAGAAGGCCAAAAGGGTAGATGAAGATGATCTTGAAGTCTTCATTAATGAGGTTGTTATTCTATCGCAGATAAACCATAGAAATGTAGTAAAGTTACTCGGATGTTGTCTTGAGACCGAAGTTCCTCTTCTCGTCTATGAGTTCATCCTAAATGGCACACTTTTCCAACACATCCATGAACCAAACGAAGACTTCCCATTATCTTGGGAAATGCGTATGCGAATTGCTAGAGATGTAGCCGGAGCACTTTCTTACTTGCACTCTGCTGCATCTGCACCAATTTATCACAGGGATATCAAGTCAACGAACATACTATTGGATGATAAGTATCGTGCCAAAGTTTCAGACTTCGGGACATCACGGTCAGTTGCCATTGATCAAACTCACTTGACAACAAGAGTATTAGGCACCTTTGGATATTTGGATCCAGAGTACTTCCAGTCGAGCCAGTTCACAGAAAAGAGCGATGTCTACAGTTTTGGCGTCGTTATGGTTGAGCTTTTAACTGGGGAGAAAGCAATTTCATCAGTTAGAGCCGAAGTGGGAAAGAGTTTGGCCACACATTTCTTACATTCAATGGAGGAAGATCATTTGTTCGATATTCTTGATCCAAGGGCCCTCAAAGAGGGCAGAAGGGAAGAAGTTGTGGCTATTGCTGAACTTGCAAGAAGATGTCTGCATTTGAATGGCAAGAAAAGGCCAACAATGAAGGAAGTCGCAGTCGAGTTGGATGGAATTCAGCTGCTGAAAGAAGGCTATGTCGTTATGCAGAATCATGATGATAACAAAGAATACCATTCAATTGAGTTTGCTGAGGCTAGTGACTTCTCTTCCATCTCAGAAAGCATGCATTTTGACACCATTACTGCATGCTCAGCCGACGTCGAACTCCCGTTGCTTGATGAGCCGTGAAGAATACTACAAGTTCTTTGATCCACATCCATTATATTGCTGGGAGTTTGATCTTTTTATGTTGTAATAATAGTTATCTTTGTATGTTTGTTTAAAGTATATATGACACTATTTACTTCAGTTTACATATTTTGAAAAGACCCCATTGTTGATGAGAATCAAAGTATGAAATGTATTTGAGGGACAGTGACACAAACTGGTGGAAAACTTAAATTATATGACTGTTGAACGCACACGCTTTGTTAAAGGGAAAAAATGCGAGTTTCCGTAGCTTTTCTTATAAGTTTTGCTAATAATAATTGAAAATGTTAACATTTGACACCAAATGAAGAAGTGTCTGAAGTGAGAAAAATACATAAAGAAAAAGGAGAGCAGGTGAGAACCCCAGATAAATCATAAAACTTCCCCCTTTCTCCTTTTCTTTTCTCTTCTCTTCGTTTTCTCTCAATGCTTTAAATACTAGTCATATTTCGCTTTACCCGTAAAAACCTCTCAGGGTGTCTGGATTCTTGGACTTGTTTTTCGTGGAGTTTCATTGCCAAAAAAATATGAGCAGTGGGACTAGAGGGGATGCAGAAGATCTGTTTGCAGAGGCGTCAAAGGCTGTGGATTTGCTCTACAGCATTCGCGACACGTACTTCCCGACGAACCCAGATGAAAAAACCTCGAAACTCCTCACCGAATCAAATCTTGCCCTCCAGCTGCTCGATAAAATACCCCCAGGTTTTATTGTGCACAGAACAATTAATGTAGGTACACGCTTTGGAATCGAATATTGACATATATGTTCTTTTGATTGTTATGATGCAGAAGAAAGGAAGACGCCGATGCAAAGGGCAGCTTATGAATATTTGAGAGGGAAAGTATTGGATGTTTTCCCCGAGTATAAGAAAGAAGCAGAGGATCATCTCTCCAAGGCCGTGAGTAGCATCTAAAGGAATTCAAATTGCTTTCTTTTTTCTGTCTTTCGGGTCTCTTCTTGGTGTTGGGTCTTCTCCAAGGCCGGCATTTTTCCTGATTAATCAACCTTTATCTTCTGCTGTTTAAGTATCTTGATTCAGTGGGAAAATTTCTTTTTCACTGCTAAATGTTTAAAGAAGTTAACTGTCTTTCCTGGCCTGGGCGAGCTAGGCACACTCTTGCAACGGAGAGCTTCCAATAGTGCGCATATCTTTGTAATTGGAGTCTGAATCTATTGTCATAAGAAGGAGGGTTAGACATTCTGGTTTTATGTACTGACTACATTTGATTTTGCTAGTGGGCTTTGTTATTACCATGCCGAATTGGCAATTGACTTGAGAAACTAAAAGAAGATTTAAAGCTTTACTGGAAAATTCATTGCCTATTTTCTAGGTAAACTATTATCATTGTGTTTCATTTCAATCTCCTTAAAGTTATAGAATATTCTATATGCACAACGTGTCTCGAGCAATGGTAGAAAGCTAACTAGAAACAAGTAAAAAGAACCTGCTGTGCACCTCTTTCGATGGATAGGACTTGTGATTCTCAATTTGTTGAAGCAGAGTAAAAAGAGGTTGCTTTGCCATTGCACACGAAAGCCTCTTACTCTATGCATGCATGGGTAATATTCTTTTTTGGTGGGTTGTTTTGTCCTCATGTGAATTTGATGCCATTGGATTTCTTTCTTGATTATAAATGCGGTAATTGGTATCTCTATGCTATTATAGTATATTGATGTTTGCGGTTTTATTCTTTCTTCTTGCTGATACTTCGAATGCTCCTTTTATATAGGTGAAACTGAATCCTTCACTTGCAGATGCTTGGTTAAGCTTAGGTAATTGCATTTGGAAGAAAGGTGATTTAGCTTCAGCAAAGAACTGTTTTACACTTGGCTTAAGGAAGGTCATTTTCTTTAATCCTTGCATTTTTACAAAGTAGTTTCTTTCACTTGATTATGTTGTGTATTTGTTTAATTATAACGGCTCTTAAATGTATAAATTTCAGGGTCCAAATAAAGGGCTTCTTTGTCAATTATCAATGCTTGAAAGAAGAATGGCTCAAGGCAAGATTAGAAGTTGTCTTTCCATTACGTTTCTCGAGAATTTGATTGGGCTATCTTTGCTGATAATTAGCTACATTATCTAATTTGCCTGACTTATGTACACCTTCCAGGTGCTGAAGACCAGATCAAAATTGTTGATGACAGCATAAAGCATGCAAAAGAAGCCATCGCTCTAGATGTCCAGGATGGAAACTCTTGGTGTAAGTCTTATGTGAAGTTATATCACATAATATATCCATTTTGTTGAAGTTGAGCATCCTTTTAGTTCTTTGGATTCCATCATATCTCATATCATATTCTTATTTACAGATAACCTGGGGAATGCTTGTCTCACATCGTTTTTTGCCACTGGAGCATGGGATCATGGAAAGCTTCTGCAATCTTTAAAAGCCTACCAACATGCTGTGCGTATTATGTTGAAAACTTTGTCTTCATCAATTCTTCGCTGCAGTTTCTGTTGCAAGCTTTTGTTAAGCTCATAATTCTTTTTATATTTGTCAGGAAAAAGATGAAAGAATGAAGTCAAATCCTGATCTCTACTACAACTGTGCTATTGTAAGGCTCTATGTTCTGTTTGATTTCTCTTAAAGCGCTTTATGCGTAGAAACACTGTAGGAGTCTATTGTTTTATGGGTATATGGATGTCCACTGTCAGCCCCTTTTATGTTATTTCATTTTTTCTGTCTGCTTAATCATGACAAACATTGTTTTTGCTTTTTAGGTAATATCCTTGTTCTGTAGTTTCTTCTTTGTGCCCTTCTTTTTGTGCATATATGTTATGCTTCCTCCACACTCCGTTCCCTATACAAATCATTATGCATTCACTTTTTCTTGTGAAATATGAATATAGGTCAACAAATACCTAGAGAACTATGAGAGAGCCCTGAGTGGATTTGAAGCTGCTGCACTGAGGGACCCTGGTCTGAATGCCATGGAGGAAGTTCATAAGATTGTTCGCCTTCTTGACAAAATAGAGAGTTTGCTACGAGTAAGATGCTTTCTAGCTAATATAGTAAATTAGCAACCCTTTTTACTTCTACACAATCATGTGGCCTATTTTATCTCTTGTTCTTGCTAGCATGTGGAATGCAGTAAGTTAAATTTCTGTGACTATCTGTTCTGGCTGAATGCATTTAGCTGTAAGCTGGTAACCAGGAAGATTCAGATAGTTGTAAGTGATACTTTGGATAAAAGTTATATTGTAGGCGTGGATCACTTTAGCATCTATGGATTTAATTTATTATTCAGCCAGTTTATTAGAATCTCCTGTATTTGGCCTTGGAGATAATTAATTGTGTTCTTTGTGTAGCACTCAAATATTTTAAACTCTGCTCTGACATGCTTCATAAATAAATTTGACGACTTCTAAGAATTTGGATGCTTGCCCTTACCTTTTGCTGTGTAAGTGAAAAGTTAAATCTTTATGATCATAACCATTTTTTGTTTAAACAAATCAAATCCTTTTAGGATTTTTTTTACCATTGATGATGATGCAGCTAATTTTAATGTCTCATTGTTCCATAGGGACAGACCAAGGTTAAACGACTAGCTTCCTTGGCGCCTTCACTTGCTAGTGTCAGCTGTAAGCAATCTGAATACTGCAATATCTTAAATTAGGTGGACAATGGTTCGAAATGAGCCTAGTGTTTTGAGTTGAAATGTTCATCAATTTCTGCCAGTGAATGCTTCATACAGAGGAGAGACAATAGATCATTTGTTGGAGGGTCTCAACAAAGCAGTTGCAATTGTAGGAAGAGTTATATTCTTTGTCAAACACGAGAATGTGGCACCATTGTAAGTTTGCTCCTTCTCTGCTCAAAATCCTGCTGTCTTCCTCATGGCATCTATTGTGGAAATATACCTGTTAATAATATGTATAATGTCTCACCCTGCTCATTAGAACTTGTCCTCGTGCACTAATACTGTATAAGCCCATGAGATCTTCTCACGGTCTTGTTGCATCCACTTGCTATAATTTCACAGTTACTATTTGGTGTGTGATTCGAGTCAGATATGCTATGTTCTCTCCGTGTACGGAATACAGAATGAGGCTGTAAGTTGCCTCAACCTCCTCCTTTATTCGTTTCTTAATTGAAGGCACCCTTTATCTATGTACCTTGATGGAACATTTCATATTTCAAATGGGTTGGCATAAGTTAGAAAGATATGCTTTCACATGAATTCACTAGCTATTAATTATTATTTCTTTGATTCTTCTTTCAGATTAAAGAAGGAGATCAAGTCACTCTCTTGGATCCTTCTTACCATTATGTCGATTTTTCCTGGAAAGGAAAGGTATGCTGCCAAATGCCAATAGTTTCTTAGCTTCTAATTAGTCTCCCACCCTTGCTTAGAGGTACAAACACCTTCTTAACAGAGTTTGATATGAACATGTCAACTAGCATTGCAGTTTTACATGGTACTGTGATGCATACACATTTTCATTTCTCTGTAACTCTTAAGTGGGATGGAGAAACATACCAGAGATTTATTGATTTTGGTTGGCAGTTGTATCAGTTCAGATCTGTCCGCATTGATTTCTTGGAGCAAGTGCTTGTGAATGGGAAAACTTTGTCGCCCCAGCATTCCGTTCAAACGTCAATCTATGCTCAAAACAAGACATGACAGGAACAAGATATGAAACAGGCCCGCTCGGTTCTTGTCTAGGCGCTGAAATACAATGGAAAAGAAAATTCCCTGAAGCGGAAGAAGAATGAACTTTGCCTAAAATAGTGGAATTCTGTGTATAATCCTCCAGAAAAAAAAAATTATTCATCTTTGTCCGAACGAATCTTGTTGAATCTAAAGCTGTAAATAGATCTGTGCTATGGGTGAAATATACAGCACAATTATTTCTGATGTTATGATTTATGATATTAAACGAAAAAAAAAAGGTTTGTTGAATGTATGTACTCCAAATCCAAGTTATTGAAATGCATTCGGCTCGTCGATGTTTCAGAAACTCCTTATTGTCATTGTTTCCTGCATATAGGCCACGTTAAAATTCTTACAAGTCGTGAATGTGTGATTAGCCTATATTGCTACAAGGTGATTATTTTTTAACGTATGTTTACTTCTCTTTTATTATTATTATTTATCTAGTTACTACTTACTACCTATGGAACAATTATATTTTTAAAAAATTTAATAAATAAAAAATTATAAATAACACAAACTTCATAGCGTAAAAATGACTAATTGATTAATAATAAAAAATCTAACTTAAAATAATCAATAATAAAAGCATTATAGATATAAAAATAGATTAAATCATGTTACTAACAAGTTTATCTTAATGTCAATCTTTTTTATAGACTGAATAAGTATACACTTATTTAAATTTAAATAAAAATAAAAGATAATAAATAAATAAAAAATGATGAATCTTTTGGGTAAAGATAAATAAACATAGACTTATCTAAAACTAAACTAATTAAAAAGAAGAGGAAAAAGCCTGACATACACATTGAGACTAAACTGAAAAGGAAAAAAAAAAAAAAGACATGATCTCTTATGTGGCCAAATAGAATACAAAGAGAGTACAAAATACATGCACGGTGCTTGTTTGGATGATCTCAGTATTTCTGTTTAATTATAGAGATAATTATATGTACATCTTCTAATTTATTGTTATTTTATATAAATTATTCATATTTTTTGAAAAATTATAGAAACACTCCTAACAGCCTTTAAAACTTCAAAATGTCCATGTTGATGCGTCAAATATTAATATAATTTTTTAAAAATAAAAATGCTCTTAAGGGTATTTCTGTAATTATCAAATGATAGAGGGGTGTCAAAGTAATATTTATGGATATGAGTAATATGACATCATTTTTTTTAATTATTTATAATAATTTTTAATTAAATCTCTATATAAAATTACACCTTTTAATAATTAAAATATAAAAAAAATTCAATTAATATATTGATAAAACTAGTTATTAGATTAAAAGTTTAAATTAAAAATTATCACACTTATAGAAATTATTTGCAAATCTTAAAATTAAAATATTATTTATCCTCTATTTTTATTTATAACTAAATTTTACTAAAAGTTAATTAGTTACATTTCAAAATAATTTATGTATTTTTTTATAAATCATATACGACTTAGCAAATTAAATAATTTATTTATTATAAAAGTATTTTGAATTATTAATTTTTTTAAAAATAATTATCCCATCTTCCCCCATCCCACCGCCATGTCCACCCCCAACCCTTGTCTGCACCCTCGCCCAACTTGCGCCCTCCCCTTCGCCTCCTTGCCTTTGCTTGCCCTTGTCGCCGCCTAATCTCGCCCTCCTCCGCCTTTCGTCCAACATTTAAATATATATATATATATATATATATATGTAAATACAAAAATACATACGTATCTATATAATCATACATGCAATATATATACATATAATTTATCAATTTTAATAGAATTTAGTTATAAATAAAAATAGAGGAAAAATTAATCTTTTAATTTATTTTTAGGTGATATTTCTCATCTCTATAAACATTAATTTAACATCCTCTCTATCTTTTGGTAATTACAGAAACACTCCTGAGGGTATTTCTATCCTTGAAAAGTTATATTAAAATTTGACTCAATTAACAGAGATATTTTTTAATTTTTAAAAACTATCGGCAATAATTTGTGTAAATTTTAAAAAAATAAGAATAATTTATTTAAAAAGACAATACATTTGTGTAAATGCAATTAACCCTTAATTATACATAGATGTGATGACAACAATAACAAGACATAATTTAGATCAGAATGTCGGCGATAATGACAAATAAGATCAATTTGCGAGATCTCTGTATTCTTTATTTTTTTACTACGGTAGGTGACCTCTGTATTCTGTACTTTTTTACTACGGTAGGTGCCTCTGTATTCTGTACTTTTTTACTACGGTAGGTGACCTCTGTATTTGTATTTTTTTACTACGGTAGGTGAATATTCTTATTTAATACATAATAAACAATGCTCCTCAGCTGCTTTCATGTCAGAGTGCATTATACAACCTCGTAACTATATTTTTAATAATAAAAAAAAAAACAATGTGTTGTTTTGTTTTATTTTCACACAATAAATTGAAGGCATGTACATAATGTGTATCTATACTATTATAAACGAAAAAGAGTTTTGACTTAAGTGGTAGTTTTGATACCACAACATTAAATTATAATAATACAAAAAATGATTTTTAACTACCGAGTCATGTTATATTAATTACTCACTCAAGTTCTTTTGGAAAATTAATTCCACACAATTACGTGTTTTCAAAAATTAAATTTACTCTCATTTTATTTAAGTTTATTGTTAATTAAAACATAAATAACATATTAATATTTGTGTTGCATGTATGTATATTCATCTTTATCAATATAATATATATTGTACAAAGTTTCAATTTTTAATTTACTTTGAGTAAAATATGTATTGATAATTAATGCTTTAGAAAAAATTATGAGACAATTTTACAATGTGAGGTTGTAAGGCAATAACAAGTTTTGTTATACATGAACAAATTATTAACTTCAATAAAATAAAAGCATTTTAAAAAATTATGTGCGCAGTTATTTTGTGCCACAGAATCTATATTTTATTATTAAGTGAGAGCACTCTTTTAGTGTCTCACTTTTATAGGTATGCTATTTTTAGTATTTAATTTAATTTTTTTGTCTATCTATATCTATACTATATATTACGGGAGCTAGAGCACCTCTTTGGCGTCACAGCTTTTCTTTGTTTGATTTTTTTATATTTAATTTTTTTTTATTTTTTCATCTAATTTCCTATTCCCCTATTATTTTATTATTTATTTTTTAAAATTTTCATTAATATGTTCTTGTCACTATTTTCTTATAAATTTAATTTAATCTATTATTTTGTATACTCTTTATTAAATAATAAATATTTTATTTTAAATAGTATTGTAAAAATTGCAAACACATAGGATGTGCCACAAATTACTAGTTAATATTATTATTATTATTATTATTATTATTATTATTATCTATACCTTTATATTAAGTGAGAGCACACCACTTTGGTGTCCCACTATTTTTTAGTCTGCTACTTTTAATATTTAATTTAATTAATTAATTAATTTATTTATCAACTTCCCACCTTCCCATTCTTTCATACACCCCAAATCACTCTTCTAAACCTTCAAATTATCCACACATTTCAACTTTTACTAACTCTTTATACTTTTTTTTTAAAAATATATTTTTAAAAGTATGAATTACTCTTTAAAATTTTTATTTAATTATGTACATCCATTGAAGTGAGCCACACACACTAGTATATATTAAGTGAGAGCACCCTTTTAATGTCTTTTCTTTTTTTTTCTTTTTCCCACTCACTAACTTCCACATTACCTCTGCTATCTACAAGAGGTAAAAACTATTTTTTTTTAAATAGTTATTCATTTTTAGTTAATATTTTTTTTTCTCTTTCTCCTGCTCCATATATCTTTTCTCAAAAATATATAATTTTTTATTATAATCAATTTCATATTATCATTTTTTCTAGAACAAAAAAATTAATAAATAATATTTACTTATTTGAATTTTTAAATTTTTTTATGCATATGCATTGAATGTGCCACATATAGCTAGTACTATATATTAAGGGAGAACATCTTTTGGTCTCTCCCTATCTTTAGTCTGTTTTTTAATATTTAATTTAATTTTTTATTTATTCATCTACTTTTCCCTCCACCATTATCTTTTGATAGTTATGTTTTTTCTTTTAAAAACTTTTATGCTAATTTTTTTGTCACCATTTTCTTATAAATCTAATATTAATTTATTATTTTATATATATTTTATTAAATAATAAATATTTGTTAAAATAATATTATAAAATTTGCACAAATATAGTGTGTGCCACAAATTACTAGTTTATTATCTAACTCGTCACTCTCGCACCATCTTTTGGTAGTTAATAAATTTTATTTTTGTATTTTGCATCTTTTTTCCTCTAATATTATATCATTATTTTGGTTATCACTATTTTTCTTATAAATTTTAATAGCAACTTATTAATTATATATATATTTCATTAAATAATAAAAAATGTTATATATATCTATATTATTTTAAATAATATTAAAAAATCACTCACGTAGAGTTTCTGCGTGCCACAAATTACTAAACAATACCTTTGAGATTCCCATGTGAGGCTGCATCATGCAACCTCAGTAACTATTCTTTTGAGGAACTGTGCTTTTTTTTTCCAAAAGAATTTTCACAGCAATTAATAAAGGCGTTGCCATCATGTGTACAATCGAATGGAGAGATCAGAAATACATGCTAGCAGTATGGTCGATGAGGAATCAATGTTTGTTTCGTTCATCATTAATAAATATTTTATTAGGAAACATTATTACAATAACATATCCGTGCGTGTGTGCGCGCACCTTATATTAACCAATAATTTCTTGGAAAAGAAAACCTTGACATTATTCGTGGATTTGGTGAAATAGTTGATTACGAGATAATTAATTTTAACAAAAAAAATATGATGTTTGAATTTATAATGTAATAATTGATTATACGAATACAGATGTAAACAATTCCAAAGCTATAACCTTATTCTTAAGATTAATTGAAGATTTTTTTTTTGAACAACATTAATTGAAGAAGTCTACAAAAAATAATAATAAATATAATAGATATAACTAGATGAAAAATAATTATGATGGGATTCAAAGTTATAAATTACATGTAACTTTTATTAAAATGTGGTTTTAATGGAAATTTAATATCAAAGAAGTGATTATTGGAAGAAAAGGGTCGAATGGTGTAAGAAATTGTGTTGGGGAAGAAAGTAATCATAAACTGATCACTGGCTTTGGTACATATAATTTAGTAGAGAGTTCAACATTGCAAACTGAAACTCTTTATTATTAAAAAGAAAATAAAACTCTTTCTTCTTTTCTAATCTTTTTTCTAAAAATAATCTTTTAATGATAGTGTAAAGACAGAAATACAACTGGAAAAATCTTTAGTCAGTAGACGTGGTCATGAAAGATACACGCAGCTAGTTCGAGAGAGTTGTCATTAAATAATTATTTTTATTTATTTAGCGTATCCTAAAAATATATAGAGTTTATTATTTTGTACATGTGAAAAATATTGTTACTTAAAATAATACATGCATATGCCAGTATAAATAGTTATGGTAATAGTGCAATAATCACAAGCGATCATAGAAATATTATCATCAATATAGCAAAGTAATTATAAGCAATTTGCAGGTACAGTTGTACACATACTGCACCCTACCGGCCGGAAAAGATGACTTGCAAGAACGGTAAGGCCGATAACGATGCGAACGAGGCTTTGCCAAGACGAACTGATGTACCTCTCCATGCCATGAATGCTGGAGATGGACCTCATAGCTATGTCCAAAACTCCTCCTACCAGGTACAAATTTAATAATGTGTGTTTCATTGTTTTCAATTGTGCACATCTATCCGTGGAACAACATGTACATGAGCTGTGTCAGAAAGTCGACAGAATTATGATGAACTTTTTATGAAAGTCTGTAGCTAAGAGCTAATTGTTTTCTTTCAGGGAGGAGCAGTAGACATTGCAAAGCCAATCATAGAAGAAGAAATTTCCAAAAACCTAGACATTAAAAACCTTTCTTCGACCAGTCCGAATGGTGTTTGGATTGCTGATTTTGGCTGCTCAACCGGCCACAATTCTTTTTCAGCCATGCAAATCGTCACTCAAGCTATCTACAAAAAACATGCTTCCTCAGGACGCATCTCTGGAAAAGTCCCGAAACTTTTCGTGGTCTTTAATGATGTTATTACCAATGATTTTAACACCCTTTTTAGTTCTCTTCCACCCCATAGGAATTACAATGCAATCGGAGTTCCTGGGACCTTCCACGGCCGTCTCCTGCCGGAGTCATCCCTCCACTTTGCTTACTCTTCTTGGGCACTCCAGTCGCTTACGGAGGTGCCAAAGGCGGTGGCGGAAAGTGGTTCTGCGGCTTGGAACAAAGGGAAAATTCTGTATACAAGAGACAGAAAGGAAGTTTGTGATGCCTACTTGAATCAGTATACTAAGGATATTGAAGCATTCTTGGAAGCTAGAGCAGTGGAGATGGTTAATGGAGGGCTAATGGCCCTTCTAATTCCTGCAGTTCCTACCTCCTGGAATCCTGAGACAGAATACACTATCCCCTCTGATATCAACCTTTTGGGATCTTGCCTCATGGACATGGCCAACAAGGTAACTACTCTAAACAACAATTTCATGCATGTGTCATAAACACTAAAGAAATATAACATTTATCATGGTAAAAAACAAAAAAATGTCAATGTTCTTGCAGGGAAGGTTGAGTGAAGCCAAAGTAGACTCGTTCAACCTCCCGTACTACTTTACCACCCCAGAACAGTTGAAGGCCATATTAGAGAAGAGCCACAGTTTCACCCTTGAAAGATTGGAGATACTAAACAACCCCGGAAAGCACACCTTATGCAGCGTCGAGGCCCGTGCAGCATTCTTCAGGGCTGTCCATGAAGGACTGCTGGCAGATCACTTTGGAAGTGAAATCATCGATGAATTGTTCGACCTGTATACAGAGAAACTTGAAGCCTCGCCGGTTTTCTTGAACCCCAACAATGATAAATCCATAGTGATTCTTGCTATCCTCAAACGAAGATTGAACTAACATTACAATACTATACTGATTAGAGGGTCCTCCATCTCATAATAAGTGTTGTATGTTAACTCAGAATTAGATTAATGTTATTGCGTATTTTCTTTCGGTTGTAAAATTGGATTTCTATATGATATGATGACCAGTTTCCTGTTGTTTAGAACCTGTTGAAGCTTTTCCTTACTCTAAATTTCTGCATATTAGTAAGTCCACGTGCATTGAGCATGGACAATTAACATTTACTTAAAAAAAAATTATAATTTACGTCCCATAAATGCACTTAATTAACTTGTGCACATGTGGAAAAAATTGCTGCTTAAGTAAGAAATGCATATGCAAAAATTACACTCTCTTTTTAGGGTATTATTTAGGATAATTACATTTACACCTCTTCACCTATTGTTCTTTTACACAAACCATCCTTCCCTGTTTAAAAATTACATAAACCAACCTTAATAGCTTTTAAAATCCAAAAATGCCTTGTTGATCCAGTTAAACTTTAATATATTTTTAAGGACAGAAATGCCCTTAGGGGTGTTTTTGTAATTACCAAACAGTAGAGGGTAATCAAAGTAATATTTATGGGAATGAGTCATATGACCCCATATACTCTTTTTTATCATTCATACAAAGTTTAAATTACATATTTAACTTTTTTTTATTGAATTTCTATATAAAATTGCACCGTTTAATAATTGAAAAATTAAATTATTTAATTAATATATTAATAAAAAATAGCTACTAGGTTATAAATTTAAATTAAAAAAATTCTCTCTTGTGTAAATTGTTTTAGATCTCTTAAAACTAAAGGATTATTTATCCTCTATTTTTATTTATAAATAAATTTTACTAAAATTAATAAATTATACATATATGTATATATACATATAAATATATAGATATGTATATATTCATACAAATATATATATTTATATGTCTATATTTATATATATTAAATATATATTTAGATGACAGATGAAGGCGGAGGAGGGCAAATGCTGGGCGACGATGAGGATTGGCGAAGGGGGAAAAAGGGGTTGGGGCCGGGCGGGCAATCAATGGGGAAGGCATAAGCGGGCGAGGGCACAAGGAAGGGTTGGGGCTGGGTTGAGGGTAGGGGAAAAAGCGATTTTTTTTTTAAAAATAATTTAATAATTTAAAATATTTTTTTAATAAATAAATTATTTATTTAGTATGTTAAAATTATTTATATAAAATACATAAATTATCTTGAATAATAATTTATTAATTTTAATAAAATTTAATTATAAATAAAAATAGATGATAATTAATTTTTTAATTTTAATAATTTTAAATAATTTATACATGTGTTATAATTTTTTAACTTAAACTTATGACGTAGTAACTAATTTTATTAATATATTAATTGAATAATTTAATATAATATCAATTATTAAAAGGTGTCATTTTATACAGAAATTCAATTAAAAAAAGTAAATAAAATAATTTAAATTTAAATTTAAATTTGATATAAATAATAAAAAAATATGGGATCATATTACTCATTCCTATAAATATTACTTTGACACTCCCTCAATCTTTTGGTAATTACAAAAGCACCCCTGAGGGTATTTTTGTCATTAAAAAAAATATTAAAGTTTTGACCAGGTCAACGTTGCTTTTTTGGGTTTTAAAGGCTGTTAGGGGTGGTTTCTATAATTTTTCAAATAAAAGGCGGGGTAAATAGACAATAGGTGAGGACGTGTAAATGTAATTATTCCTATTATTAAGTAACAACTATGGATATTTATCACGTTCGGAACCGGATAGAGTAATACCTTCCTATTGACAAGCATAATTATGTCAAGGTATTATAATTTAAAAAAAATAATAAATAAAAAATTATAACTAATTCAAAATAAAACATAATCTAAAATTATCAATACTAAAAACATTATAGAAAAAATATAAATTAAATTATGCTACTAATTAATTTATCTAAAAAAATATGTAAAAATCTTTTGGATTGAGGTAAGTAATTATTTAATGCTAGTATAAGACATAGCTTGAAAATTGTCAAGACAGTATATGTAGTCATTTAAGATGCAACAAGCTAGTTTGTGGTATTGGTTTATTTACATACATATTTCTCAAGACTATATACAATATTTTGAACATGTGGAAACAATTGCAGCTTGAAATAATACATGCATATGCCAAAATTACACTTTCTTCTTAAAAACTTCAATATTTACACTTGCACCCCCTCATAGAATTCTCTATTTATAATTGTACCCTCTCCATTATAATTTGAATAGAAAATACTGTCGTCAACAAGAAAATAACATAAACTTTTAAGTTTACACTTTATTTAATTAGCATTCCATCAATAAATTATATGAAATGTTGAACGAGGGGTTAAATCTGTTGACGCCATGTTGTTGCTTATTTCCTTAATGGGATCTCTCTATTATATTAGTTTCCTCTTGTTTAGTGGGAAATTCTAACATGGACAGGGTTTGACCAGATCTGAATCAATTATATAACAAGCGTAATACATTTATTATGTGATTCATTTGGTCCGACTAAACCTGATTTGGGTAAGAATTTTCCTTTGTTTAGAAGTTGAAGCCTTTTCGTATTTTAATTTTCAGCACATAAATTGTCGGACTTCTTTTGGCATTTTATTCCTAGTTGGATAATTCAATGTGTTTATAAGTTGCTAAAAAATTTATAATGATGATATGGCTAGGTATAGGACCAAAGCATGCATGTTGCTCTCACCAATTTGATTGAGCTCTATCCTATTTCATCACATGCAGCTACCTGCAGTTCTCTGTGTGAATAATTTTATTCAGAAGCTATTCGTCTTAGTATATGTAGAGTATGCTACAAAAAGTCGCGCAGCTGTTTGTTTTAGGGGGTGTCTGCAAAAACTTATCATTTTTTAGAAGTCATAAAGTTAAGTGATTTTGAAAAAAAGTTGCTAATAGTAAAAGTTGAAAGTATTTGCAAGTTGATTGAAAAAAGGGATTGAAAAGTTGAAGTAGATGGGAGAAGCTGGGGGTTTGATGCTTTTAGCTTCTAGCTAGAGAGTGAAAAACAAAAGTTGTCGTCGCAAATACTATTTTTCAACTATAATTAAGCTATAAGCTAAGAATCACATTTTTTTAATTTTTGCATGCTGCAAATATGGTAGAGGTTTGCTCTCATTTATTCCACCATAACTCCAAGAAAACTAGCTAGTTTCATAGCTAGAGTCAGGTGAAATTACATTGATAGTCTCATAGGATTGAAAATTCAATATTTTTAGTTTTTTTACTTTACGGGATTTTTAATATAATTCCAAAATTAGGAAAACTCAAAACATCTAGTTCTATACTTTATCGTGATTTTCAAAATAGTTCGCAAATTGGGAAAACTCGACACATTTAGTTCTAACAAATCTAGTAAAGCAAAGAATTAAAAGTGTCGATCGAGTTTTCTTATTTTTGGGACCGTTTTGAAAATCACGTAAAAACGAAATACTAAATATGTCAAATTTACTCAATTTTGAGACCATTTTGAAAGTGTCGCAAAACAGAACACTAAATATGTTGAACTTCCATTCTCATGGGACTAAAAGTGTAATTTTGCACTAGAGATTATTTCAACATGTGAAAACGATTGTTGCTTAAATGGTACATGCATATGCCAGTATAAATAGTTGTCCTAATAGTGAATTAATCCCAACCGATCATAGAAATAATTATCATAAAGTACATACAAGCAATTTGCAGGTACACTGTCCTGCACCTTACCGGCCGGAAAATTAAGATGACATGCAAGAACGGCAAGGCCGATAACAATGCGAACGAGGCTTTGCCAAGACGAACTGATGTACCTCTCTATGCCATGAATGCTGGAGATGGACCTCATAGCTATGTCCAAAACTCCTCCTACCAGGTACAAATTTAATAATGTACGTTTCATTGTTTTCAATTGTGCACATCTATCCGTAGAACAACATGTACATGAACCGTGTCAGAAATTCGACAGAATCATGATGAACATTTTATGAAAGTCTCTAGCTAAGATCTAATACATGCATATGATTGGTGTGTTTTCTTTCAGAGAGGAGTAGTAGATATTGCAAAGCCAATCATAGAAGAAGAAATTTCCAAAAATCTAGACATAAAAAACCTTTCTTCAACCAGCTCGAATGGCTTTTGGGTTGCTGATTTTGGCTGCTCAACTGGCCACAACTCTTTTCCGGCTATGCAGATCGTCGCTCACGCTATCTACCAAAAGCATGCTTCTTCAGGACTCATCACTGCCAAAGTCCCGAAACTTTTCGTGGTCTTTAATGATGTTATTACCAATGATTTTAACACCCTCTTTAGTTCTCTTCCACCCCATAGGAATTACAATGCAATCGGAGTTCCTGGGACCTTCCACGGCCGCCTCCTGCCGGAGTCATCCCTCCACTTTGCTTACTCTTCTTGGGCACTCCAGTCGCTTACGGAGGTGCCAAAGGCGGTGGCGGAAACTGGTTCTCCGGCTTGGAACAAAGGGGAGATTCTGTACACAAGAGACAGAAAGAAAGTTTGTGATGCATACTTGAATCAGTATGCTAAGGATATGGAGGCATTCTTGGAAGCTAGAGCAGTGGAGATGGTTAGTGGAGGGCTAATGGCTCTCCTAATTCCTGCTGTTCCTGCCTCTTGGAACCCAGAGACAGAATACACTATCCCTTCTGATATCAACCTTTTGGGATCTTGCCTCATGGACATGGCCAACAAGGTAACTACTCGAAAGTCGAAACGACAATTTCATGCATGTGTCGTAAACACTAAACAAATATAATATTTTGTAATGATTAATTATCATGCTAAGGAACAAAAATCGTAGTAAATATTAATTAATCATGACGGACAACAACTATTGATGGTTGTTTCTATTGGGGACAGATCAAACTATTTGGCATGGCTAATATTTTCGTCAAATAAGAAGATAAATGATAGAGATCATGCCTCATATTTGGATTCTTTTCGCCTACCGGAATCCATAACTTATACGGATCGACAAGTGTATATAAATTTTCCAAATGATGTCAATGTTCTTGCAGGGAAGATTCAGTGAAGCCAAAGTAGACTCATTCAACCTCCCGTACTACTTTACTACCCCAAAACAGTTGAAGGCCATATTAGAGAGGAGTCACAGTTTCACCCTTGAAAGATCGGAGATACTAAACAACCCCGGAAAGCACACCTTGCCCAGTGTCTAGGCCCGTGCAGCATTTTTCAGGGCTGTCCATGAAGGACTGCTAGCAAATCACTTTGGAAGTGAAATCATCGATGAATTGTTTGACATGTATACAAAGAAACTTGCAGCCTCACCAGTTTTCTCGAACCCTAACAACGATAAATCCATAGTGATTCTTGCTGTCCTCAAACGAAAATTCGACTAATGTTACAATACTAGTGATTCAGAGGGTTTAATAAGTATTGTATGTTAACTCAGTATTTCACACTTTTGCTTGTTTAGTTTGGGTTGTAAAATGGGGGATTCCTATATGATAATGATATGATCAGTCTCCTATTATTGTTTAGAACCTATTGCAGCTTTTTCTTACTTAAATTTTACAGCGGATAAATTGTTGGCGTGCTTTTGATCAGGTTTATCCTTGATCGCAGTGACGTGAATATAATTGGCTTAAATGCATTTTTTATCTCATAACTTGATTATTTAGTATTTTTGTCCTTTTAACTATTTGGGATAGCATTTTGGTTGTACATCTTTTTAATTTTTAGGGATAATTACATTTCCTTCCCCTGAGGTTTAGTGTAATTACACGTAGACCCCTGAGGTTTGAGAAATTACATCTACTACCCCTGAGGTTTGCTTTTGTCTAACAAATAGGTCCCTCCATTAGTTAAAATTCACCGAATTTGTTGATATCAACAAAAAAAAATTGAATGAAAATCGATGTTTACCCTCGATTGACTTATTAATGACTCAATGCAGGCCAAACAAATCTTTTATGATCAAATTACCCCTATGACGGTGAAGATATACTTCCTCTCATGCATTAATGTGTGACGATATATAAGGGTAGTTTGGTCATAAAGAGATTCATTCGACCTACAATAAGTCAGTAATAAGTCAATCGATGATAATCTCACTTTTAATTCAATTTCTTTTGCTAATATCAACAAATTCGGTGAATTTGACTAACGGAGAGACCTATTTGTTAGACAAAAGCAAACCTCAGGGGTAGTAGATGTAATTTCTCAAACCTCAAATTGTTAGAGCTACTGTTCCTATTGGCTCATTTTTGCAAGTTTTTTTGTCCTTTAACTTTTTATAATAATATTTTGGTATTGTATTTTTTTTTCTTAATTTTTGCGATTTCTATCATTTTTTTTTTTGCCAAATACTTCACCTTTCTTGTAGGTGGAAGTGAACTCCGACAAAAAAAAATAACTAAAATCACAAAAATAAAAAGATATAAGATCAGAATGGTATCCTAAAAGGTAAAGAAACAAAAATGCCAAATTAACTAAATTACGAAACCAAAAATGCATATAAGCGAATATAATTTTTTTCAGAAGCTGATCTAGCGAATTAATCATGTAATGAAAGCATCAACTTGTACATGTATAAGTTGCTTGTGAATGGGAAAACTAAGGACTCTTTCGCCTCACAAACATCCCATTCAAACATCAATCTATTAAAAAACAAGACATGAATGCATCCGACCTACTGATGTTTCATAACATTTTGCAATATAGTTGTTTCTGATTGGGAAAAAAAAAAAAAACAAGAGATGGGGGAGGGGGGGGGGGGGGTTTGGTGTTTCAATTCAAACCAATTCAAGATTTGTAATAATCAGTTGATCGAGAAAATCCTAATTTAATTGGAATTCGTCCTATAGCCTTCACGTGACATTCAGACATTGAGGATTTTGAGAATTTTTCAGCCAAATTAAGATTTTTTGGACCAAAATTGTCATTCTCATATACAGTTCTTTATTGCAAATCTTGAATTGGCCTGGACTAAAATTACCACCACCTCTATATATATATATATATATGTCAATGGATCAAAATTGCATCCCAAAGAAATAAGTTTAATTCTGTCATTGGTAATCTTAAAATAGAAAATTTGCTTGTCATATTCATTAATTATATTATTATACTTCAGAATATTAAAAATAAAAATGCATGAAAGAATTATCCGGTAATTTGGGCCTCAATGATATGTTTGACTATTTTGGAGTACACGTAGACGTGATTCTTGTAATAGTAGGATGCACATTAAATTACAAAATATTGCGATGTAATTTAGATGAGAACGTGGAATTTGTTGCTTGGGAACGGGCGTGGCATATATAGCCCAAGCATTGACAAATCTACTCTCGATCAACGGTAGGTTAGCTGTATATTTCATTGTAATATTCTACTCAATAAACAATGCCGGTGCAATCCTTGCTCAATTTTTTGTTTGTTTTTTAATCTTCTCATGAGTTCGTCCATCAAACATCTGAAAAGGAAATAATTGACAGTTACGAACTGAATCATGTGTAAGCAAATGCCGGAGCGATATGTATGTATAGAGATGTGTGTGAATAGGTTTCGTAAGGAAATATGCACATCCAGGCACACACGATCGCCGAGATATACAAGATGGCTCAGTTATATGGTATGAGAAGACGCTGCCAGTCTCGGGCGTTTTCTGTGGTCCGCTCGATGCTGAGTTGCTCGTTTGGTAGAGTTGAGACTCATCAAGTAGAACTGAGGCCCCGTGCTTGGATTCTTCACAGGCCGATAATAGGCCTCCACACCATGATTGGTGGAGAAGGCCCTCTTAGTTATGCTCACAACTCTTCCTACCAGGTACCTCACCATATCTCGTAAACAACACAATCTTCTATCGAAATTTGAGTCATGATCTGATTGTAACCATAAGTTCCCCTTTCTTTTGTTGTATATCCAGAGAGGAATTATAGATGTTGCAAAACCAATCATTGAAGATGAGATAACGAAAAAATTTGATATCAGTCAGCTTTCTTCAAATTCCGTCTGGATTGCAGATTTTGGTTGCTCAACCGGCCATAACTCATTTCTAGCCATGCAAATTATCACAAAAGCCATTCACCATAAATTTCAATTAGAAAGATTGATTTCTCAAATCCCAGACTTTTACGTGTTCTTTAATGATCAGGTCACGAATGACTTCAACACACTTTTTCGTTCACTTCCACTCGAAAGACATTACCAGGCTATTGGGTTGCCTGGTAACTATCACGCACGCCTCTTGCCAAAGGCTTCCCTTCATTTTGCCTTTTCATCTTGGTCCCTTCAATGGCTTTCGCAAGTACCAAAGGCAGCGGCAGACTCTAATTCTCCAGCATGGAATAAAGGGAGAGTTGACTATGTGGGAGCTAGACAGGAAGTTTATGATGCGTATTCAAGTCAATATGCGAATGATATTCAAACATTCCTAGAAGCTAGGGCAGAGGAGCTGGTGAGTGGAGGGCTAATGGCACTTCTTGTTCCTGCAGTCCCTACCAAGCATGAGGACTCCAACACATCCTACAAGAACCCAACAGACCTGCCTCTCATAGGTTCTTGCCTCTTAGACATGGCCAAGAAGGTAAAACTTGATCAGTATCCATGATAAATGCGGATAAAAGTAAAAAGCCGTAAAGTTCTAAACGTTATTCTCATTGCAGGGAAGACTTAGCGAAGCGAAGATAGATTCCTTCAACTTTCCAATATATTTTACCTTCCCAGATGAACTGAAGGCAATAATAGAGAGGAATGGTAGTTACAGTATTGAAAGAATGGAAATGCTGGACAATCCAGGAAAGTATGCACTGACTAGCGCCGATGCACGTGCCTCACTTTACAGAGCTGGATTGGAGGGATTGCTAACACATCACTTTGGACATGAAATCATCGAAGAATTATTTGACAGATACAGGGAGAAACTTGAAGCTTCTCCAGCTCTCCTACTTCCTGATAATAACACATCAATCTTGATATTTGTCCTTCTCAAGCGCAGAATGGAATGATATCATATATTATATCTTTCATTTATACAATGTACGTGATCTTACAGCTGACTATTCTCTTTGGTTATCAACTTAATTTAATAATACCAAGCTTCACTGGAGAATACATTTAACAGTGTTTACTGAGAAAAAACAACACTTAAATGCATTTTTGGTCCCATAACTTAGGTTATTTTGCTTTTTCGTCCTTTAATTTTCTAAGTTAGCATTTTGGTCCTTCATCTTTTTAATTTTTATGATTTTAATCCTTTTTTCGTCGGAGTTCACCAATATCGCCGAAAAAATGCATGTGCCTCTCACGTGATATTTTTAAATTGGGGTTTTTGTTCCTATTGGACCATTTTTGCCAGCATTTTTGTCATTTAACTTTTTAGGATAGGACCGCGATTTCGGTCGTTTTTTTCGCTGGAGTTCACCCTGTTCGTCGGTGGTGGTGAACTCCGACAAAACAGAACGACTGAAATCGCGAAAATTAAAAAGATGAAGGACCAAAATGCTACCTTAGAAAGTTAAAGGACCAACACTAAATAATTTAAGTTACAGGACTAAAAATGTATTTAATTCTAAAAAAAAAATGATAGAAAATATGGACACACGTGTTTTACAGCTCATGCTAAAGACTTTTTGGTTAGTGAAAAAATTCATGCTGCACGATTCATTTGTCCCGACCAGATCAGTTTACCCAAAATCAGTCACCTAAACTAAAGCTGAATTTATCTCAACCATTGGCGGTTAAATGTTGGCAATGAGTCAAGAAAGATGAAGAAAACGTTATCAAAGTGTTCCACATTGGCAGATTTATAGATGGAGAAATATATAATTAGTCGTCCTCCATGTTCTAGGCATAATTTTTGCTAAGTTAATGTTTCTTATGATCTTAAATTTTTTTTTACGACTTATGCATTGGAGTGTTATAATCTGGGTGTTCTTGGTGTAGGGTAAATCTCATTTTTAGTCCCATATATTAGGCTTGTTCAATTTTAGTCCAATTCATTACAAAAAGCTCAATTTTAAGATAATATCTTTTCATTTGTCTTAATTTGTCCCAATGTAAAAAGTTTATGGAAATCGTTAACTGCCGTTAAAAGGAATCATGTGCCTCTCACATAATGCATATTTGGGGGAAAATAAATATATGAAATGACAGATGATAGGGGGAAATAAATAATTAGGGTTCATCCATCATTTTCTCTCTTCCAAATACACCCAAATCCATTTCTTAAAAAATGGAGTCAACAAATGATTCGAGTTCTATAATTAGAACTTTCATATGTTATTGTGGTTAGAAAGCATCTTTAAGAACTTCATGGACGAGTGTCAATCCAGGAAAAAGATTTTATGGTTGTGATGATATTGCTAGAGAGTGTTTTTCTTTTTTAGTGGGAAGACCCATCAATTTGCGCAAGGATGAAGAAATCATACATGGACTTCTTAGCAAGTTGAACAAAATGGAAGAAGAGATGTCCGAAATGAAGAAGAAGGTGGATTATCTTGCACCAAATAGAAGAAGATGTGGTTGAAATAAAGAGGAAAGAGGTGGATGAACCCTTATTTTTTATTTCCCCCCATTTATGTCATTCCATGTATTTAGTTTTTCAAAAATACATATCATGTCAGAGGCACATGCCTCCTTTTAACGGTAGTTAACAATTCCATCAATTTTTTTTTTAAGTTAGGACCAAAATTGAAACAAATCGAAAGATATTGTCCTAAAATTGAAATTTTTGTAGTGAATGAGATCAAAATTGAACTGGGCCTAATATATAGGGCAAAAAATAATATTTACCCTCTTATTGTAGTTTCAACGATTTTCTATTTTGGAGGTCTTTTTATAGGATGAATCTAGTTGTGTTCAGCTCATTTGGGGAGCATAATCCGTATCTATGATATAGGCTTAAAGGCTTTAAATATATTTTTGGTCCTGTAATTTTGGTACTTTGTCATTTTTATCTTTTATTTTTCTATGGTTGCAAAAGAGTCTTGTAACCTTTTGAAATTTCGCAATTTTGGTCCTTCCGATGTTGGATCTTGCAAAAGTCGCCGGAAGATATCATGTACACCTTACGTGGTCGATCTATTTAAATTGGGATTTTTGTTCGGATTGGTTCACTTTTACCAACATGGATGAAAAATTAAAAAAACAAAATGACGTGACACATGATTTATTCCGACAACTTTTGTAAAATCCGTCACTAGAAGGACCAAAATTGCGAAATGTCATAAAGTTACAGAACTCTTTTGCAACCCCTAGAAAGATAAAGGATAAAAATGTCAAAATCGCAAGGGGCACATGAGTTGTTCCAGCAAATTTTGCAAAATCCGGCACCGGAAGAACCAATATCGCGAAATGTCAAAAAATTACAGGATTATTTTGCAACCCTAGAAAGATAAAGGATCAAAATGCCAAAGTGCTATAATTACAGGACCAAAAATTTATTAAAGCCTAGGCTTAAATGCATTGTTGATCCGTAATTGTTGTCTTTTGACATTTTGATCACGTAATTCTAATTAGGGTAGCAATTTAATCTTGTAAGGTTTATGTGCTGCGATTCAGAACAAAATTGGCCGGAATTTTAAAAAATAGTCGTAATTATGATGTCACTTTCCAGTCAATTTTATCCTAAAATCGCGAGATTAAAAAAGATGAATGACTGTTTTACAATCCTAACAAAAAGATGAATGATGGTTGAATTTTTACGGTCTTGTCGGGACTTTCTATTAAGGATGTCGGAGAAATAAAATGGGATAGGATCATTATAGAATTTATCATTGGGTTGCCGTACATCTAAAGAACGTGATGTTATTCCGGCAGTGTGGATAGACCGACTAAATCAGCTCATTTCTTGCCTATACAATAAGGTGATTCTATGGATAAATTCGCCGAGTTATGTGTTTTAAGAATTTTAAGATTATACAATGTAGCCATTTCAATGCTACGACGATACCGCTATGATCCTAGTCATATTTTGTGTGAACCGAAGATATAAATCTCAGAAAACCTGACGTGCGTAGAAGAGCCAGTAGAGATTCTGGATTAGACGATAAAGAAATTGAGGAATACAGAGATATCAATGACAATAATAAAGTAGAGTCATCACTATCCAAAAGAAGTCCCTTGGGAAGTTGAGCAAAATATGAAGAAGTACCCGTATTTGTTTCCTTGAACGGGGTAGGAAAAGCAAATTTCGAGGACAAAATTTTTATTAGGAGGGGAGAATTGTAACATCCTCGAAAGTAAATTCATGGTTTATAATCTATTATCATAATAAAATAGATATTATGTGATGATTTATATGATATTTGGTGCTTAATTATAAATGACGTGATAAGATATATTATTGAAGATACTTAAAATTTGAAGAAAAAGAAAGTAGTAAGGGTTTAAATAGAAATACTTGTAAAGATAAAGGGGAAATAAATAAAGTTTTACTACTATACAATATGTAAATATTAGCATTATAGGATATATATAATATGTGTATATGCATTACACAAGATAAGAAAGATATTACTACACTAGAAAACAAAACAAGCAAACTTATCAATATGTGTCTTCAACATAATATTTATATACTAGACCTACACATCAACACACCTACACACTTAGAGCTATATAAACACATATGTTAAAATATAGTGAAAATCATCAACTATAGAAAAACCATCAGCTATAGAAACTTATAGAAGAGAGAAAAGACAAAAGAGAGAAGAGGGAGGCGGTGGAGAGAAAGAGAAAAGAAGAAGAAAGAAGAAGAAGAAGGAATTTCGGGATTCCTCCATATTCATCAATCTTAGGAAGTTTCACACTGATTTGGTAAGTATTTTCATCTCTAATTTTCTGAAATTTCGAGTTTGAGCTAAGATGAAGGCTGAAACCCAAGAAAAAAATGAGTTAAGTTAACATGCATAGTAACAGAGTAAAATCTATCTGACCAGTCTCGGTTTTTCAGGAAAATCTTAAGTTTTCTCGGTCTAAAATTGGGGATCTTGGTGTCTAACGTAGAAGCTAAATCGTTTGTTTTAATGGCTAAATCGGAGGATATATTCTGTTGCCCTGTTTCTGCGGAAATACAGACTGAGTATAGTAAAACCCGTGTAACTTGAGTTATAATGGTTCAATTCGTATGATTCTTGTTGTATATGAATCTAGGGACGTAGGAGAGTATATGGATTAAAAATATTGACTTTACAAGTTGTAATTTGGTCTGGGGAGAATTTATAAGTTTGTACACAGATTCTGTTCGAGAAAACAATGAATAGGAATAGTAGATATTATTAACAAATTATTCCTATGATATAATATACATATTTTATACCATTAGAAATCCTATGATGTCTATTATATCATACTAAAATAGTTTTTAATTTGAATTATTATAATTAAAGTTATGATTTAATTAGTGATCAGTGTTCAGGCGGGCAGGATTCACAGGTTAAGGGGTGGTAAAGGAAATTCTTAAAAATATAATCACTGATTTATATATATAGCAAGATATATAATGATGGAAAGATAATTGTGTCTATTTTATGTAGTAGAAAATGGATTAAGGATCTGAATTGTGTAGAATAAGATATTAACAGATTAGTGAGGAGTGTTCGAATATTGTCTAATGTACTATTAAGGAATTTCAATATTTCTGATATGTTGACTATACGTCTTACGACTATTTATAGGACACGAGAACAACGTACAAGAGTGAAAACCTTATTTTACTAAGTAAATCATTGTGGAATTGAGGTAAGTATAGTTAATTGGATATATATGTAAAGATGCATGGTTATGTGTAATCTTCATCGTAAATTGTCATGTGTTAAACTGGATTATGTGGTTGTCTTATGAAATTATTGTTATGTGTTATGACTACGATTTGATGTGGTGTACATGGTAAATACTTGTGATATACTTCTATTTTGTTGGTGAATGAAGATGAATGATGGAGTGGTTGTGAATGATTGACATGCTTCTATTTGATTAATGATTTGAGTTGAATTATGAAATCGATAAATGTGCAGATGATGAGTTGAGATGAGAAGATGGCTTACCTAAGCTTGGGCATATTCAATTGTTTATGATAATGCGATTGATGATGAGTTGTGTGCTGTCATGATGATGTGATTGATGACGAGCTGTGTGCTGTCATGATGATATGATTGATGATGTGAGATGTGATGGGAGAAAATGAATATACAACTAGGTACCATGGCGCGAAGGGTACCGGGGTATTCCGGGTAGCGGGGAATTACCTGTGCTGACGGCTACACACTGGGGTGGGTGTGGGGGTGCCATGTTCGGTGTGATGTCCTGTGATCAGGAGCTACACACTTGGCCAGTGTGGGGATATCACATACGATGGGTATCCTGTGCCAGCTATTATATGATATTGACTGAAATGATGAGAGCCGGCAAAACCATTGAATATACTCCAGCTAGGTTAAGCAGGGCCCTAAGATAATAAAATCATAATTGTGTATGTATTATATTGTGGCTGACGCGTGATTCTGATATTGATTCCCGAGTGATGGCTGGCACTGATTACTACGTGATATTGTGATTACGGCATGACGTGTTGATGGTGATTCTGGCATTGGTTTTCACATGATTGTTCATACTGATTACTTGGAGATATTGTGGAAATTGTATAATGAACATGGTTGATTGGTGTTATTGTATAAAATTGGTCTTCTTGCATGTGCTCACATGTCTGTGTATATATAGCTAATTAGCTATACTTACTAAGTTGACAACTCACTCTTTGCCATGTACTTTTTCAGCAGATAGATTGCAGTGAATCGTCTAGCTAGCTTGTAGCCAGTTGTCAGCCTTGTTAGGTGGGTCAGCACTGAAGTGTCATCACTAGTCAGGAGCGTTAGCTACATAATTACGATAATATAAAACATTGACTGGAGTGGTACCTTAAGTTTTGTAATAGCTAGAAACTCCACGATTTTCCTTTTCATATGAAATGGTAAATTATGTTATGTAAAGAATTCTATTGAGGTTTTTAATCGATTGAGGCATATATAGAATGTAATTATAAGAAGATTTGTCTAAATTAGGTTAAATGTGAATTAGTTATGAGATGGAATGTGATTAAGGAGGGGGTGTCACAGGAAGGGTTGCGACCGGAGGTGGCGCGTGTTGTGATTGGCGGCGGCGGCGAGAAGTGTAGGCGTGGGCATGGATTGAGCTGAAGCGTAATACCCATCTGGGTTGTGGGGGCGGATGGGGGGGATATGGAACTGGTGTGGTGTGCAATGGAGGAGATGGTTTTGGGTGATGGTGGAGGGGGCGAAGAGGGTGTGTCGTCGGTCTCGGGGAAAGTGAGAGAGATTTGCCGTTGTACCTCGGCAATCGCCTTCCTTACTGATGCAAAGCCGACATCCATGGCGGAATGGAAGTCATGCATCGCCACGGCGACGGCATCGACAGAGGCTTGGAGAGAATGAAAAGCTGAATGGGCGTGTGGAGCATGAGGTTGCATGGCGGAGGATGAGATCGAGATGAAAGCACCATTTGATACGGACATAATTAGTATTTTCCTATTCGAGCTAGGAAAGGCTCCAAGAATGGAGGAAGAAGAAGAGATTTTTGTCAAATTTGGTCTTTATCTTTCCTTTCCTCATTTCCACTATATATATAGTGTAAATATGCCAGTACAACATCTTCCTTAGAAGGAGGATCTTTTGACAAACGACTTAATCTAAAATACTAAAGACAAAATATCCTAACAACCTAACAAAATATAATTTTCTTATCATCTATCTAATAATAATAATAATAATAATAATAATAATAATAACTCGGGTCCAACCGTATCATCGTGATATATATTGTCCTTGACGAATCTTTTGTACTGTATTTTTCTGAACTAGGGTTGGTGGGCTATCTATTTTATTGCAACTGTAGTGAATAAACAATGCCTTCCTGTTGCTGTCCCGACGCGGGCTTTCTTTATTTTTGTACCTAAGAAGGCTTTGTCGTCCGTCATGTGTATACATAATTAGGTAGAATGCAGACACGCAAGCAAATGGCTGAGATCGTGTGTATATTTCTATTATTCTTTCTATATATGAATCGATTCTTAAGGTAATATACAGATCCAGGCACACACAGTGGCGGAGATACGATGGCTCAGTTACACGGCATGAACGGTGGAGAAGGTCCTCTTAGCTATGCTCAGAATTCTTCCTACCAGGTATTTATATTCTGCCTCTTGCTTTCATTTCTTTTAATTTCTACCATATGATATAAAGTAAGGCTTGTATGGAGGTTCATTTAAGTCATCCAAGATACTTAAAGTAATCGTCAGCTCCTGTAATTTTGTTGTTCGATTTGCAGGGAGCAGTGATGGATGTTGCAAAACCAATCATTGAAGAAGAGATAACAAAGAAACTAGATATGAGACAGCTTGCTTCAAATGGCTTCATGGATTCCTTCTGGATTGCAGATTTTGGCTGCTCAACTGGCCTTAACTCATTTCTTGCGATGCATATTATCACAGAAGCCATTCAGAATAAATTTCAATCAGAAAGATGTATGATTAATTCTCAAGTCCCAGACTTTTATGTGCTTTTTAACGATCACATCAAGAATGATTTCAACACACTTTTCCATTCACTTCCACCCGAAAGGCATTACCAGGCTGTTGGATTGCCTGGTAACTTTCACGAACGCCTCTTGCCGAAGGGCTCCCTTCATTTTGCTTATTCGTCTTGGGCCCTTCACTGGCTTTCACAGGTGCCAAAGGCAGTGACAGACCCTACTTGTCAAGCATGGTAAAGGGGATGTTCACTATGTGGGAGCTAGACAAGAAGTTTATGATGCTTATTCAAGTCAATATGCCAAGGATATTGAATTATTCCTGAAAGCTAGGGCAGAGGAGCTGGTCAGTGGAGGGTTAATGGCCCTTGTTGTTCCTGCAATCCCTACAAAGTTTGACTACTCCAACCCATCCTACAAGGAGAAAATACCTCTGTATCACGTAGGTTCTATCCTAGTGGACATGGCCAAGAAGGTTAGTAAAGTTCAATATCCAATTTTTGACAATAAGGTCTTCAAGAATTTTTGAAGTAATTTCAACTTTATATATGTCATAGAATGACAAGAGGATTTTGTTAACAAGATTCAACAACTTCCAAAGGTCTTTTTGCTGCACAACAATTAATCCTTCAGTGTTCATTTAAAAACTGCAAGGAATTAGAAATCACTAGCAGATAAATTAAATGATCAAGTATGGGGAAACTTCATCATCTATGCAATGATAAAAGTAGAACTTCTTAAAGTCCTAACGCTATTTTCATTACAGGGAAGACTCGACGAAGCAAAGATAGGCTCATTCAACTTTCCGACTTATTTTACCTTTCCAGAAGAACTGAAGGAAATAATAGAGAGGAATGGTAGTTACAGTATTGAAAGAATGGAAATACTAGACAATCCTGGAAAGTATGCCAGCACTAACGCCCATGCTCGTGCCTCATTATTCAGAGCCATATTTGGCGAGTTGCTGACAAATCACTTCGGATGTGAAATCATTAACGAATTATTCGACGGATACACACAAAAACTTGAAGCTTCTCCAGCTCTCCTACTTCCTGAAAATGACAAAACAATCATAATATTTGTCCTCCTCAAGCGCAGAGTTGAATGATATCAACACCCTATCTATCGCCGTGAATCTTGGAGCAGCCTACCATTCTCTTTGGCTATCAACTCCAACATATAATACCAAGGTTTACTGGAGAAT
Source organism: Sesamum alatum (assembly GCA_034509735.1). Lineage (NCBI taxonomy): Eukaryota > Viridiplantae > Streptophyta > Magnoliopsida > Lamiales > Pedaliaceae > Sesamum > Sesamum alatum. Next base: position 41,789,942 of record JACGWO010000004.1, on the reverse strand, counting down.
GTATGTCTAACAATGTCTCACTGGAATAAGAATAATAAAGAATGTATGTATGAGATGCCTTTTATGTTGCACTACTCATGCTAAAGACTACTATGAATTAAACTCGCTCGGAGACATGGATTTCTCATTGCAGGAAAGACTTAGCGAAGCGAAGATAGATTCCTTCAACTTTCCAATATATTTTACCTTCCCAGAAGAACTAAAGGCAATAATAGAGAGGAATGGTAGTTACAGTATTGAAAGAATGGAAATGCTGGACAATCCAGGAAAGTATGCACTGACTAGCGCCAATGCACATGCCTCACTTTACAGAGCTGGATTGGAGGGATTGCTAACACATCACTTCGGATATGAAATCATCGAAGAATTATTTGACAGATACAGAGAAAAACTTGAAGCTTCTCCAGCTTTCCTACTTCCTGATAATAACACATCAATCTTGATATTTGTCCTTCTCAAGCGCAGAATGGAATAACATCATATCATATACTATACCTTTCCTTTATACCATGTCCGTGATCTTAGAGCTTACTGTTCTCTTTGGTTATCAAGTTTAATAATACCAAGCTTCACTGGAGAATACATTTAACAGTGTTTACTGGGAAAAAAGTGAGAAAAATGTAGGACACATTTTACATGTGTTTTACAGCTCATGCTAAAGACTATCATTGTCACTCGGATGGCCTTAAATTCTTGGGTGAGTAAAAAAATTCATGCTGCACAATTCATTTGTCCCAACCCGATCAGTTTACCCAAAATCAGACACCTAAAACTGAATTTATCTCAACCATTGGCAGACGTAAATGTTGGCAACGAGTCAAGAAAGATGAAGAAAACGGTATCAATGTATTCCACATGGGCAGACTTATAGATGGAGAAATCTATATATAATTAGTCGTCCTCCATGCTCTAAGTATAATTTTTGTTATGTTAATGTTTCTTATGACCTTAAATCTTTCTCTTTTATGACTTCAACATTAGAGTGCTATAATCGGAGTGTTCTTGGTGTAGTTCCAACGATTTTCTATTTTGTAGGTTTTTTTATAGGATGAATCTAATCGTGTTCAGCTCATTTGGGGAGCATAATATTGTTTTTACGATGTAGGCTTAAATACATTTTTGCTACGTAATTATTGTCTTTTGACATTTTGGTCGCGTAACTCTTACTAGGTAGCAATTTAATTTTGTAGGTTTTATGTTCTGCGCTTCTAGGATAAAATTGGCGAAGGACTATTAACTATCCTAACAAATTATAGTAATAAAATCCCAAATGACTATATATACACGACTAAAAATAAAATCAAATCTTACTATATAAGTAAAATCAAAGCTGAAAGTAAAAATATCTAAGCTAAAAATAAAAACATTAACATGAGTAAGGACTCTGATTCTTGTCAGAGTATATGGCAATTTAAATTAGCATAACTAGTATGATAATGTAATTTAAAGGGTTAAATACATTTTGCATCCCTGAACTATACATATAGTCTTATTTAGTCCCTAAAGTATGAAATGTAACAAAAATTAAGGCCCCTGACAAAATAATTTGATATTAAAAGGACAAAAATGCCCTTCTCACTTATCTCCTATACATTTCATTTTATTCCCTAAAGGTATGTTTTATTACTTTGCCAAAACTACTTTTAGAGATTTAAAATTTTACTCAAATTTTATTTAAAAAATAGTATTTAAAATTTATAATTTTTTTATTAATTATGTAATACAAAAAATATTTACAATCGCACTATATGCATATATATTTTACAAAGTAAATTATTTATGTTAAAAAATACATGTAAATATGTGTAAATAAATGATGCATATAATTTTATAAAAAAGTATGTTATATAACCTATAACTTTTTGTTTAGGTATATGTACGCATAATTAAATGATATCATATCATTACTCAAAAGATTATAGAATAATATAGATTAATTATATTATAGATTTGCATATTTATAGTGTATTATGTTCGATGTAATATTTTTAAATTGTATCAAAAATATTATTTTTTTTAAAAAAAAAATCAACATATATATAACAACACAAGCAAAAATTATGTAAATTTTTAAACATTATGTAAAAAATATAATGTCTGTAAATTTCTAGAGTGTTATATAAATTTTATACTAATTATAAAAATAATAAATTCTGATAGTATTTATGTTAAATATAACTTTTATAATAATTAAAATAATATCTTAGGGGAATGATTGAAATAAACATATTTTAGGGGTGTAAATAATAAGGACATTTTTGTCATAAAAAAATAATCCATATCATGAGGGATCATTTTGTTATATTTTATAATTTAAAGGGTAATTATACTTTATGCATAGTTTAGGGTACAAAATATATTTAATCCTAATTTAAATGAGAAGGGCAACATGTGATGAAAAAGTCAAGTTGCCAGGTGATGTTGCTTGGGCGTGACTGAGTCAAATTGGATCAGAGCACTATGACCCATCGAATAAAATAAATTTGCAAGGTTTTTGATGATTGTCGGCAAGCTTTTTTATGATTGTCGTGATATATACTGTAGTTTTCTGTGGCTTTAATTACCTTTTTGATCCTATAAAGAAGAGATTTTATCATTTCTATACATTACGTGATTTTGTGTTTTTCTTCGCTTAATTGTGTTTTTCTTCAAATCAAAATTGGCCATACTCAAGTAACTAAGAATAAATTTGCTTACGAAACTTTTAGGTTTCAAAAGAAAAAAATGAACAATCAAAAAAATTGAACTGGAGATAACTCACGATTCACGTGAAGTGCACGAGTGTAATTTTTCTCTCCAGTGACAACAATCACTTAACGGATGTGCAATTTGCCATCTAAATTTGACTACAAAAGTGGTGGAAAACTAACTTAGCAACTTTTTTATTGAAAATGAGACCAAAATAAAAATCACGTAAAGCATTGTACTGGTAAAAAGAAAATACCTTCTTTAAGGGACAAAATACATAATTTAGCCTTTTTATGCCTACGGTAGGTGGGTTGTCTTTTTTTTTTTGGTCATTGTACTGAATAAATTAGTGTTTTTAAAATTAGATCGGACCGATCGAGCGACCGAAAATTGGTCAGGTGTCCGGTCCGATTCATGTGGTTAAAACCGCCTCTGTCAAACCCAATGAAACTCGGTCAAACTTAGGTCAAACTCGATTTTCACCAAAAAAAAAAAATGAAAATTGTAGGAGATGAAGAAGGGAGAAATGAAGTACAACTTTCTCCAAATTTCCAACTTCATCTTCCAAATTCTTCTTTTCAAATCTCAAATTTTATCTTCTAAAAAATAATATATGATTTCCCCCTTTTCTTCCTCTATATGCATGTCATTGATTTGCTTTTTGAAACAAAAATGGGTAGTTTTGAAGTTTTAGGTTGTAGTCATGGAAAAGGTAGGTGTGTGTGTATATATATATAGAGGGGGGGGGGGGGGAAGATAGAGAGAGAATATATCTAGAGGGAGAGGGAAGGATAAAAGTATAGAAGATGGTTTTAGTAGTGGAGAAAGAGAGAGAGGAGGGGGAAAGATAGAGAGAGAATGGGAGAGAGGGAGAATGTTATAATTGTGAAAAATTATATGTAATTTATAAATTATTGTTATATAAATTGTAAAATAAATTTGTGAATTTATAAATTATTATAAATATATTGAATTATATTGAGTTTGTAAATTTCTTATTAAATTAGGGGAAAAAAAATTAGTGCACTAATTTGGCTCTCGTTCAATTTTAGTACACTAACTTTGATAATTATCACATTTTATATATTATGTTGTAATTTTGCTTTAATTAGATCCAATTGAGGGTTTCTGTTTTAATTTTTCGGTCAATTGATCGAAATTTGCTGACGTGGCCAATTTTTGCTTACATGTCCGGCAAAATTAACCACGTCATCACATGATGTGGCAGGCGACTGACGTGGCGGGATGACTTGGATGTATATTCTTCCATAAGGATGAATTTTAGTAGACTAACTTTAGCATGGTTTAATTTTAGTTCAATAACTAAAAAATAGATTATCCAATTGAACTAATAAGTGACAAAAGAGAAAAACCTCGACAACAATACCAACGTCATACTTATAGGACTTGTGATCATTGTTATAATTTATAATTATAATAATGATCTAGTTTTTTATTTTTTTCATACAGAATGTAATATTATTAAAACAATTTTAATTAATTTGATAATATAGTGGTTAATCATAGTTTAAAAAATAGATGATCCAATTGAACTGATAAGTGAGAAAAGAAAAAGACATCGACAACAATCCCAACGCCATACTTATAGGACTCGTGATCATTATTATATTTTATAATTATAATAATGATATAATATTTTTATTTTTTTCATACAGAATATAATATTATCATGAAAACAATTTTAATTAATTTGATAATATAGTTATTAATATTAATTAATTTGAAATAGATTAATTTTTAAAAATTTGATAATATGGTTGTTAATTATAGTTTAAAAAATAGATGATCCAATTGAACTAATAAGTGAGAAAAGAGAAAGACATCGACAACAATGCCAACCCCATACTTATAGGACTCGTGATCATTATTATATTTTATAATTATAAAAATGATATAATATTTTTATTTTTTTCATACAGAATATAATATTATCATGAAGACAATTTTAATTAATTTGATAATATAGTTGTTAATATTAATTAATTTGATATGAATTAATTGTTAAAAAATCGATAATATAATTGTTAATCATAGTTTAAAAGATAGATGATCCAATTGAACTGATAAGTGTGAAAAGAAAGATCTCGACTATAATAATATCAACTTTATTAATAATTATAAATAATTAACAAATATATTATCAAATATTTAATAATTAATATATATCAAATTAATTAATATTAACAACTATATTATTAAATTAATTAATATCTAATTAATTATATTAATAGCTATATTAACAACTATCAAATTAATATTAATTAATTATATCTAATTAAGTATTAATAACTATTATTTTAATTTTAACTAATAATTATAAATAATTAACAAATTTTAAAAAAATTGAGGGTTGGTCGCAAGCCAAAAGAATGTTGGCTGCGAGCTGAGCTCGCGACTGTTAAATTTTTTAAAAAATTTGACGGAGCTAGCTACCGGTTATAAATATACAAGTGTACCGTTTTCAGCTGTACACTTATATTTAATTTTTTTTATAAAATAAATATAAATGGGTTGTGACACCCCTAGACACAATACCTGAGGACTTAAATTTCACCTTATTCAAAGTTATTAGACTAAAATAAAACCATGCTAAAGTTAGTGTACTAAAGGATTAAATGGAATTTTCGTCCTGTATTTTTTGCATTTCGGTATTTTAGTCCTTTATCTTTCTAGGGTAGCAAATAGGTCCTGTAACTTTTTAATTTTTCGCAATTTTGGCCCTTTCGTCGCCGGAGTTTGCAAATGTTGGCGGGAAATTTTTTTAATTTGGGGCTTTTTTTCCCATTGGTCAATTTAATGGACTAAAATCACAAAAAATTAAAAGTTACAGGATTTATTTGCTACCCTAGAAATATAAAGAACTAAAATGTCAAAATATAAAAGATACAGGATGAAAATATGGTTCCATGCTGACAGGAATTGACCAATGTGAAGAAAAGCCCCAAATTTAAAAAAAAATTCCGGCAACATTTCCAAACCCGGTGACTGAAGGATCAAAATTGCAAAAAATTAAAAAGTTACAGGACTTATTTGCTACTCTAAAAAGATAAAGGACTAAAATGCCAAATGCAAAAGATACAGGACTAAAAATACATTTAATCCGTGTAATAAAATCCATACTTATGGAAGAAAATACATCCAAATCATCCCACCACGTCAGTCGCCTGCCATGTCATGTGCTGACGTGGTTAATTTCACCGGACACGTAAGCAAAAATTGGCCACTTCAGTAAATTCCGGTCAATTGCCGAAAAATTGGAACAAAAACCCTCAATTGGACTTAATTGAAGCAAACTTGCAACATAATGTATAAAATGTGATAATTGTCAAAGTTAATGTACTAAAATTGAACGAGAACTAAGTTAGTGTACCAATTTTTTTTTCCCTATTAAATTATTGTTGGAAAATTTATTAGATTGTATATTTATTTGAAGTCTATATAATGTAATGATATATGCTATATATATGTGTATATATATTATAATTCGGATCAACTGATTTTTTTATTTCGATCCAATCGATTGAACCAATAACTCAGTAATTTGTCCGATTGAATTTTCGGTTCGAATTTCAAAACATTGAAATAAACAGTGAATGCCTTCCAGCTCCGATGCTGTACCGACGCGGGTTTTCTTTATTCTTGTACCTCAGAAGGCTTTGTCGTCATGTGTATTAATAATTAGGTAGAATGTAGAGGCGCAAGCAAATGCCTGAGATGTGTATATATATGTGGATAGATTCATAAGGTAATACACACGTCCAGCCACACACAGTCGTCGAGATACGATGGCTCATGAGTTACATGGCATGACGGGTGGAGAAGGTCCTCTTAGCTATGCTCAGAACTCTTCCTACCAGGTATTCATCTACCCCTTACCTTGGTTTAATTTTCTGCCATATGTTGTAAAGAAAAACTTAAATGGAAGTTAATCTATGTCGTTTGAGATATTTGAAGGAAACACTTGAAGATTGTTAATTCTTTTGTCCTATTTGCAGAGCGCTGTAACGGATGTTGTAAAACCAATCATTGAAGAAGAGATAACAAAGAAACTAGACATGAAACAGCTTTCTTCATCGAATGGCTCCATGGATTCCTTCTGGATTGCAGATTTCGGCTGCTCAACAGGCCTTAACTCGTTTCTTGCCATGGAGATTATCACAAAAGCCATTCAGAATAAGTTTAAATTGGAAAGATCTACAATGAATTCCCAAAGCCCAGAATTTTATGTGCTCTTTAACGATCACGTCAAGAACGATTTCAACACACTTTTCCATTCACTTCCACCCGAAAGGCGTTACAAGGTTGTCGGATTGCCTGGTAACTTTCATGAATGCCTCTTGCCAAAGGCCTTCCTCCATTTTGCTTTTTCGTCTTGGGCCCTTCACTGGCTTTCGCAAGTGCCAAAGGCAGTGGCAGATCCTAATTCCGCGGCATGGAATAAAGGTGAAGTTCACTATGTGGGAGCTAAACAGGAAGTTTATGATGCTTATTCAAGTCAATATGCCAAGGATATTGAGTCATTCTTGAAAGCTAGGGCACAGGAGCTGGTGAGTGGAGGGCTAATGGCCCTTCTTGTTCCAGCAATGCCTACAAAGTTTGACTACTCCAATCCATCCTCCAAGGAGCAAATAGTCCTGGATCACATAGGTCCTATCCTCGTGGACATGGCCAACAAGGTAATTAAAGTTCAATATCCAATATTTGACATTAACCTGGTCTTCATGAATTGTCAAAAGAATTTCAACTTTATATGTCGTAGAATCACAAGAGGATTTTCTAAACAAGACTCCACAACTTCCAAAGGTCTTTTTGCTGCACAACAATTAAACCTTGAGTGTTTATTCAAAACCTGCAAGCAATTAGAAATTACCAGCCGATAAAATGATCTAAGTATGGGAAAATTCAATCAACTATCACTAGAAAAACTTTAACATTTAATCATAGCTAACTGTTATGGATAAAAATAAATAGTCATAGTAAAAGGTATTCACTTACGGCCACGCAATGGCTGTTGGCCGTGGTTTTTGCGAGTATGACTAAAACATGGAAAAAATAGTTTCCATAGTGAATAATCTAGGTTTTGCAACGAGTGTTGCTTAACCATGATTAATAATAATTATTTACCATGATTTTAGTCCATAGCCAATAAAATTGTAATCAATAGGAAATTTTCTTATGGTATTTCTGGTGATGTGGATAAAAGTAAAAAATTGTTCGATATTTTCATTTCAGGGAAGACTCAACGAAGCAAAGATAGACTCATTCAACTTTCCGATGTATTATACCTTTCCAGAAGAACTTAAAGGCAATAATAGAGAGGAACAGTAGCTACATTATTGAAAGAATTGAAATACTCGACAATCCAGGAAAGAATGCCATCACTAGCGCCCATGCTCATGTCTCGTTATTGAGAGCCGTATTTGGGGAGCTGCTGACAAATCACTTTGGATGTGAAATTGTCGACGAATTATTCGACAGATACACACAGAAACTTGAAGCTTCTCCAGCTCTCCTACTTCCTGAAAATGACAGAACAATCATAATATTTGCCCTCCTCAAGTGCAAACTTGAGTGATATCAACATCCTATTTATCCGTTTATGAAAGAAAGTGAAAGATGAAAGAAGAGAAGCTCAAACTTCAGCATAAATCTAACTTCTTAGTCGTGTTTGGGCATTAGCGTTTTTGTTAGTTGAATTGTGACTTTTACGGTTTTAGCACAAAGCCTGGTTGTCGCGTTTACTGTGCAACACTTTTAATTGGGAGTAGCAATTTTATTAGTTTGTTAGTTAGATTAGAGGTAATCCGACTGTTATAGTGGTTAAGAGTTAGTTTAGGATAGTTATGTACTAAATTCCCCGATAAATAGAGGTACTAGTCAGCTGAAATAATATCATCCCTTTTCTTCTTCGTGTTGCTTCTTCGTTGCTCTAATGGCCTCATACTCAGAAAATTGACATGGTACCAGAGCCACAATCTGGAAACTCTGGCTCTTAATCCTCTCCATAAACCCACACACTCAGTCACCTACCACCAAAACTGAAAATGTCGAGCCCTAACAAGGCAGATATGAAAGGGAAGAAGGTTGAAGCAGACCCTGACACCTTGAGGGTACAAGCTTCGGATAATCCAGGTACAACCCTGGTCTCCAACCCTCTGAATGGCACGAATTTCCTCTCTTGGAGCCGATCCATTAGAATCGCACTCAGAGTTTGAACAGTGGGCACGAGGAGATAGTATGGTATTTTCTTGGATTCTCAACTTCATTTCAAAGGATGTTGTAGAATCTTTTCTCTATCTTGAAACATCTAGAGATCTTTGGCTTGAACTTGAGGCAAGATTTGGAGTTGGAAACACACCTCTTGTGTATCAGCTTCAAAGGGAAATTGCCTCGGCCACTCAAGGTACACTGTCTGTATCTGCTTATTTTGGCAAATTGAAAAAGCTGTGGGATGAATTGGCCTGCCTAGTGGTTGCCCCTTCGTGTAGCTGTGGTGTGTCAAAGGCACTTTCAGATCTCCATCAAAGGGATCACCTGATGCAGTTTTTAATGGGCCTGGATGAATCTTTTGAGGCCATTCGCAGCCAGATTTTGATGATGGAACCACCACCTAGTGTTGCAAATGCCTATGCTATAGTATTAAGAACATAAAGGCAAAGGGAGATAAGCTCCTCATATGCAACTAACCCTCAAAACATGGCGATGCAGACAAAAAACTTTCAAGGGGGAAATGGACAAAATCACTAGAAGAGGAAAACACCTCAAGAAAAGAAAGCCATGTTTTGTACCCATTACCGCAAGAACGGACATCTAAAGGAACACTGTTTTGAACTCAAAGGTTATCCAGATTGGTTCAAAGCACTGCAAGAACAGAGAAAAAAATGAACTCCCTCCACTAACAGGGCCATGAGCTTGACAGATAGCCAGACAAATGATCAAGAATCAATTCAGAACATTCTGGATGGAGAGGCAATTACAGAGTTCCTTAGGATGCAACTGAGGAGAGCTACAAACTCAAATGACTCAAGGACATTCGATGCAGAGGATAGCTTTGAGGAATATGATGAATATGCTGGTAACACTTCTTTTAATCCTGCTTCTAATGATAATAAATCATGGGTTGTTGATAGTGGTGCTACTCACATATGTGTGGTAATCTCGAACTGTTTCAAAATCCTGAAAATAAATGGCCTGAAGCATATATCCATCTAGCTGATGGATCTAGACAATGTGCTAAAATTGTAGGAGATATCCTTCTCCCTAACAAGTTAAAACTCAGTAATGTCTTGCATGTGCCTGCCCTTAGGTTCAACTTGTTATCAGTCAGAAAACTCTATGAAGACACTGATATTAGGTTCAAATTTCTCCCATCTTGTTGCGTTTTGCAGGACCACAGGACTAAAGGTGTTGTGGCAATAGGCAGGGTCTTAGGCAAGCTCTACATACTGGATGACAAATCCTTTGATACACATAATATTACACAGATGCTAAGAGAATCACATGAATTAGGACTCACTGTAGATACTTGTGACATCAATATATGGCATAGGAGATTAGGCCATACCTCCAAGAATGTATTGGATCATCTGTTTTTTCTGAAAAATAATATAATGTCCTTAAATTTGTGTGATATATGTCCATCTGAATCTGAATCTGTTTTTGATTTGATGCATGTTGATCTATAGGGCCCTTATAATCAACATTCTATATCTTGTTGTGTGTACATGTTGACTATTGTGGATGATTATAGCAGATGTACCTGGACATATCTGCTTAAATATAAATCTCAAACCAGCAACATTTTAAGAAACTTCCACAAGATGATCTTAACTCATTTTAACAAAAGAATCAGGGTAATTAGAAGTGATAATGAGACTGAATTTATAGGGCAAGATTGTCAAAATTTTATGCAAAAAGAAGGGATCATCCATCAAAGAACTTGTGTATATACACCACAACAAAATGGTGTGGTGGAAAGAAAACACAAGCATCTTCTACAGATAGCTAGAGCATTGATGTACCAATCTAATGTCCCAAACATGTTCTGGACAGAAGCTTTATTGGCTGCTACTTATGTTGTAAATAGACTCCCCTCTCAAATTTTAGACTGGAAGTCCCCTTATGAACTATTACACTGCAAAACCCCTAGGTATGAGTATATGGGAGTTTTTGGATGTTTGTGTTTTGCTACTAACACACAACCACACAAAGGGAAATTTGATACAAAGGCTGTAAAAGGCATATTTGTTGGCTATGCCATTAGACAAAAGGGATACAAGGTCTTTGATTTGAGCAGTCAGAAAATTATTATTTCTAGAGATGTAAACTTTCATGAAAATATCTTCCCTTATAAAGGGAGACAGCTTGATCCTGTAACTTGTCCTGTGCCATCTGAATCTTTGGAAGTAGAGGAGGAGAGCCTGCAGGAACCTTTAGTCACTGCCAGGAACCCCTATGAGAATTCTGGTAATGTTGATAATGAAATCGACACACAGGGTGAGCAAATAGAGCTAAGAAGGACAAGTAGAGCTATCCAGAAACCTGCCTGGATGAAAGACTTCTACTGCAATAACTCTGAACATCACAACACCACCTTAACTGTCTCAAGTGTATCATCTGCACATAGTGTTTTTCTTACTGCTTTGACTAATTTGCAGGAACCTAGGACCTATGAGCAAGCATGTAAATACACAGAATGGACCACTGCAATGAAGGAGGAACTTGAAGCTTTTGGAGAAGAATAATACATGGAGTGTTGTCCCTCTACCCCAAGCGAAGAAAGCCATAGGCAGCAGATGGATATACAAGCTCAAGCTCCACAGTGATGGCACTGTAAATAGATATAGAGCCAGATTAGTTGCAAAGGGGTATAGCCAAATAGAGGGCATAGACTATCTTGAGAGTTTTTCACCAGTAACCAAAACAGTAACTGTGAGATTGCTCCTGGTTGTGGTAGCTTCAAAGGGCCTACTGTTACACCACATAGACATAAACAATGCCTTCTTGCATGACACTCTTGATGAGGAAGTTTACATGCTTCCCCCAGAAGGGTACTCCGTCCCACAAGGACATGCTTGCAGGTTGAGGAAATCACTATATGGATTAAAACAAGCCTCGAGGCAATGGAATGTAGAGTTTACTCAAAAAATGGGGTTATATGGTTTTAAGCAGTCCAAGCAAGATTACTGTCTCTTTACCAAAATTGCCTCAGCGGGGTTACTAATCTTGTGTGTGTATGTAGATGATATTTTGATTGCAGGGAGTTCACAAGGAGGTATTGATGAAGTCAAGAGCTTTCTGGACCCCCTTTATACAATAAAGGATCTTGGGGTGGCAAAGTATTTCATAGGTCTGGAAATAGCACAAGAATCAGATGGAATCATTGTCACACAAACAAAGTATATCAAGGACCTACTTCGAGATGCTGGGGTGAGCTCAGCCAAGCCAGTAGCCACACCCCTTCCACCAAGGATCAAATTCAGAACTGAGACAAGTAACTCTTTAGCTAACCCTGAATCTTTTAGAAGACTAATTGGGTGTATCCTGTATCTAGGTTTTACGCGGCCAGACATTTGCCATGGAGCTCAGCAGCTGAGTCAGTTTATGCAGTCACCAAGTAAACAACATATGGATGCAGCCATTCATTTGTTAAGATATCTCAGAGGGACAACCAAGAAAGGCTTGTTCTTCCCTGCGGACAACATCCTAAAACTAGTGGCATATTGTGACGCGGATTGGGCATCTTGTCTGGACACTCGAAGGTCTCTTACAGGGTATTGTGTGTTCTTGGGAAATGCTTTGGTCTCTTGGAAAACCAAGAAACAAACTACAGTGTCTAGGTCCACTGCAGAAGTCGAATATAGAAGCTTGGGTACAACTACTTGTGAGGTGGTATGGATTTTCAGCTTACTTAAAGATTTGGGAATCACAACTCCAACATCTATTCCATTACTTTGTGACAATCAAGCAGCATTGCATATAGTGGCTAATCCAGTTTTTCACGAACGAACCAAACATTTGGAGATTGATTGTCACCTAGTTAGAGACAAATACAAAGAAGGCTTCTTAGCTCCTCAGCATGTGCCGTCAAAGTTGTAGCTTGCAGATATTTTTACCAAAACTTTAGCAAGACCAGCATTCGTGGATATGAGCTCCAAGTTGGGCTTGATCGAGATACCCCAAGTCCAACTTGAGGGGGGATGAAAGAAAGTGAAAGATGAAAGTAGAGAAGCTCAAACTTTGGCATAAATCTGACTTCTTAGTCGTGTTTGAGCATTAGCGTTTTTGTTAGTTGAATTGTGACTTTTACAGTTTTAGCACAAAGCCTGGTTGTCGCATTTACTGTGCAGCACTTTTTATTGGGAGTAGCAATTTTATTAGTTTGTTAGTTAGATTAGAGGTCATCCGGCGATTATAGTGGTTAAGAGTTAATTTAGGGTAGTTATATACTAAATTCCCCTTAAATAGAGGGACTGGTCAGCTGAAATAATATCATCCCTTTTCTTCTTCGTGTTGCTTCTTCCTTGCTCTAGTGGCCTCATACTCAGAAAATTGACAGTTTACACAATTAGTTGCTGTGAATCATGACGCAGCTGCAACCTACCATTTTCTTTGGTAACAACTCCATTATTAATATCGGATACCTTTTATGTTACACTAGTCATGCTATAGACTACTATCAATTAATGTCGCTCGGAGGCATGGAATTCTGTATTTATTGTCACGTATATAAGGAGTTAGCAAAATAAGAATTTTAAATAAAGGGGTGGCAAATAGTAACTAACAATTACAATTTTTTTAGGATTTCGGTCGCAATAATTTTTAAAGTGGCCGGAATTTGTTGAGGTGGACAAGATTAGAATTTTTTTATTTGAAGCTTTTGCTGAACATTGGGAAATTTTTTCTTATTCATCCACCACATAAGCGCTGGCATGAAAAAATCCCCTGCCACATGAGCAATGATATGGAAAAAAGGGGAAGACTTTTAATTTTATTAATTATACTGACTGGACATTTTTTTATCTCTTCTCTGTCACGTAAGCACTTACATAAAAAAATATCAAATTGCATAAAAACAAGCTTTGAATTTATATTTTGTACTAGCATAAACTCATGGCAAGGCACCGAGAAATATTTTAATTTAAATTGAGACTGTAATAATAAATATTAAAGAACATATGCTTATAAGGTTGAACAAAAAACTATTATTATATAATCTTTACTACATCTATATAGCGGAAAATTTGTAATTTTCATCCTGTAATTTAGGGGGAGTGGCGATTTTAGTCCTGTACGAATTGATTTTTCAATTTAATCCTATAACATTAAAAAAAAGAATGACAATTTTGGTCCTTTTTGGACGGGAAAACGCATGTGTCGTGCACATGACCTTGAAATTTGGGGCTTCCCGACGAGATGGGACCACAATTGCCAAATTTTTGAAGTTACAGAACTAAATTGCAAAAATTAATGCGTACAGGACCAAAATCGACACCACCCCTAAATACAGGATGAAAATTGCAAATTTTTAATTTGAATTGGTAGGCATAAAATTTTTAAGATCAATAACCGTTTGAGATTACGGCATAATTTACAGTAAATAATTCTGTACAGAAGTGTTCGAAATGGGTCAAGGAGAAATGAAGAAGATAAGTGGATCAAGCATCTCCATCATTAAAAACTGAAGAAAAAATAAAAATGAAAGTTTGAATAAGTAAAGGGCTGGCGAGTAAAAAAACCAGTTTCATAGCCATAAACTCAGATTGCCTGATTGATGAAAAAAAAATAAATAAAATTAATTAATCATAACAATTTAATTAATATTTTTTTTGTGATATAGTCATATAGGAATAATATCAGATTACATTAAAAATAAAATATAAAAATTCTAAAATATTAAATATGTGAAATCATAAATTTTATTAGTATTAAATTATTGAAATTATTTGAAAACTCTAACATCAACTTTAGATTAGCAATTTCAAAAATAAATTAAAAAGGATAAATTTGAATTAAGATTATTATAGTGAGGGTAGAGTAGTCCATAATGAAGTTGAATTTATATTATACTATTATGTAAGAGGAAATCCATTTTTTATTCACAAATGACATTTAATGACACATCTGCATCATTTTTTTGTAATGTAAATAACCCTCAACTGATATGATAACTACTTTATTCAACTTTTCAAATTTTATATTAATTAATAAATTAGTTTTTTCTTTATTTTCTTGTTCTTCTTTTTAATATAATGTGTTCGTTTATATATTTCACTCTTATTTATAATATATTTTAAAGCGTAAAAAATTATTTATTATATGCACGCAAAACGACATGCCATGACGGCTAGCTTATAAAAAAAACAAAAGCACCTCTTAAGGTGCTTCTAATTTTTGACTTAAAGTGTTTTTTTGTAGTAATTTCAAAATTAAAAATTAACATCCCAAATATATAAAAAGTGCTTTTTGAACAAAAAAGATGAAAAATACTTCCTAAAAACTGTAGAAGACTAGCACCTCTGTTTGTATATTGCTTCTATATTTAAAAGTGTAACTCACCTACTGTAGCATTTTTTGTTGTAGTAGCGCTTTTGTTAGTAGAGTAGCAACTCATTACATCAGCAACATAGATTAACTCCTTTTTAGTTAGCCTTTTAGTTGGACTTCAATTAGTGGAAAAACAGATTTTACAAAATTCAGTTCCAGAGTCTTCTTCTTCGTTCAATACAGAAAAAGGGTTTTTCTCTTGAAGCTTCCTCTCATGGATTCGTTCGTTTTCCAGAACAATTTGCACTTTCTACATGGTATCAGAGCCTTCAATTGAAGGTCTCTGTGTACCGAAATAACTCCTGAAACCTACCATTGTTTTCTGCTGGGTTGTGGACATGGCGGAAGCAACCGAGATGTGTGAAGGACGTAGACTTCAAATCCCTGAGGCGCTGCAGCTGCACGGGTCGGATCACCCGGGAATGGTGATTGTGAGTACGTTTCTTACCAGGAACAACTACCTTACCTGGAGCTTTGCAATCAAACGAGCTCTACGCGCAAAAATGAAGATAGGCTTTGTTGATGGTACATGTTTGAAGCCAACACCGACAGATCCTTTCTTTGAACAATGGATTCGAGTCGACAGTATGGTGACGCAGTGGATTTTGAACTGTATTTCGAAAGAAATTGCAGGAGGTTTTCAGTATGCGAAGTCAGCTAGAACATTGTGGCTGGATCTGGAAGAGAGATATGGACAATGCAGCGGACCAGTGCTATATCAGCTGCAACGAGCAATCGCCTCCTCGATTCAAGGTACAATGTCTGTTGTGGACTATTTCTCATGATTGCGCACAATTTGGGATGAGTTGGACGAGTTAATGCCTACTCCACAGTGCACATGTGGGGGATGTACCTGTGGAGTTTCTAAAACAATTGCTGATCAAGCTATTTTTACAAGATTGATACAATTTCTTATGGGATTGAGTGAGACTTTTGATCATATGCGAGATCAATTGTTGGTCATGGATCCAACACCCTCAGTGAACAAGGCTTACTCCATGGTACTTAGGGTGGAGAAACAAAGAGAGGTCAATTTGGAAGGGGCAGAAAGTACTGATACTACTGCGATGCAAGTAAGGACAGGAGGTAGAAAGGACTACGGCGCTAAGGGTGGAAATCAGCGTAGGACAACTATTGACAAGAAGGGACAACACTGTGATCATTGTGATAAACCGGGGCATACAAGAGAAACCTGTTTTAAGCTCCATGGTACTCCTGACTGGTACAAGGAGCTGATTGATAAGAAGAGAAGAGAAGGGGGACTGACCAGGGGATACAATGCTGAAGTGGAGGATAGGAGGCCTTCACAACACAAAACAGATCCTAAAGAGGCTCTACTTCATGAGTTGATTAAGTTGATGAAAGGAAATGTGCAGCAAGTGCAGCCACAAGAGGACCCCCTGCAGGCTAACTTTGCCCAATTGGAGGATTTTGCTGGTAAGAACCAAGTTTTTGCTAGCTTTGATGATAGTAGCTTTGATTCTTGGATAGTTGACACTGGTGCCACAAATCATATGTGTGCACACAAACACAATCTCTTACATTCTACACCTCCCTCACACACAATTGTCGTTCATCTTCCTGATGGAACCACACAACTTGCCACACACATTGGAAATGTCAAATTGCATAAAAATTTTACTCTCACGGAAGTCCTGTACGTACCAAAGTTTAAGTTCAATCTCTTATCTGTCTCTAAACTATGCTCCACCTCCTCTATTGAAGTGATTTTTAATTCCACTTACTGTCTCTTACAGGACCAGCGGACTAAACGGGTCCTAGCAGTAGGAAGGTTCCAAAAGAACCTTTATGTGTTGGACAGACATTCTTTTTATTCTCATACTATAAGTTCTTTTAGTTTTATACAGCCCGTTAAATGTTGTCATTCTTCTACTTGTAATAATACATTGTGGCACAGAAGACTTGGTCACCCTTCTATGACAGTACTGAAACATATTCCAGTTTCAAGTTCATCTTGTGCATCTGATGTGTGTATGGTTTGTCCTCTGGCAAAACAGAGCCGTCTGCCTTTCCCTACTAGCACTATACAATCCTGTCATGTTTTTGAACTCATACATGTGGACCTTTGGGGACCATACAAAACACCAACCTTAATGGCTGCAATTATTTTCTTACAATTGTAGATGACCACAGTAGGGCCACTTGGACATTCTTGCTCAAATATAAAACCCAGGTTTGCCATACACTCGACATATTCCTGAAAATGGTACAAACACAGTTCAACTCCAAAGTGAAAAAGATCATGACCGACAATGGGACAGAATTTGTGAACTCAAATTGTTCCTCCCTATTCAATTCCCTTGGCATACTACATCAGCGATCATGCCCACACACCCCTCAACAAAACGGTGTTGTTGAGAGAAAACATCGTCATATCCTCAGCATTGCTCGAGCCCTTCTATTTCAGTCTAACCTTCCAAATAAATTTTGGGGGGAATCCATCTTAGCTGCTACCTACTTGCTAAATAGACTACCCACTCCTCTTCTCAATTGGAAATCTCCCTATGAAATACTCCACCGTCAGCAACCCTCTTACTCCCATTTGAAGGTTTTTGGGTGCCTTTGCTTTGCTTCCAATGTATTACCCACTCAACAAAAATTTGACCCTAGAGCTCATAAATGCCTCTTTCTCGGCTATAGTCACTTTCACAAAGGCTACAAGGTCCTTGACTTAGATACCAATTTGATGTTTCACCCTAGGGATGTAGTCTTTCATGAGAACACATTCCCATACAAATCTATCCCTACTCCACCTACTCCCATACCCACTTCTTTACCTACTGATCCCCTTACCTGATTCCCCTTCACATATTTCACGGCTTTCCACTTCTTTCCCCACCTTGGACCGCCTAGAGGACCAACCTACTGCATCAGATGTCGTTTCTCCTACCCACCCTCCACCTGCTCCACCTTCTCCTTCCCCTTCTAATGTGATTACTCCTTACATTCCTCCTCCACGAAGATCTGTCCGTGTATCCAACAAACCTGCTTGGATGTCTGATTATGTGTGTAATTGTTCTACTCACTCTGACATAACTTGCATTCCATCTACATTTAGCCATGCACATACATCCTTTGTGGCACTATTGTCTTCTATACAGGAACCGAGGTCCTATTCTCAGGCTAGCTTGGATGAACACTGGATTGCCGCAATGAATCAGGAGCTTTCCGCTCTCGAACAGAATCAGACGTGGGAACTTGTTGATTTACCGTCGGGGAAACGGGCCATTGGTTGTCGTTGGGTATTCAAGCTTAAACTCCACCCGATGGTAGTGTGCAGCGTTATAAAGCTCGGTTGGTAGCCAAGGGCTACAACCAAGTGGAGGGAGTCGACTTCTTCGATAGTTTCTCCCGGTGGCCAAGTCCGTAACGGTTCGGGTTTTCATGGCTGTGGCGGTAGCAAAGGGATGGCCTTTATTGCAGCTCGACGTCAACAACGCCTTTCTACACGGCCATCTTGATGAGGAGGTTTTCATGCTTCCTCCTGAGGGTTACAGTTTGAAGGTGCCGGGCCAAGTCTGCCGGTTGCGCCGTTCTCTTTATGGCCTGAAACAGGCTTCTCGTCAATGGAATGTTGAGCTCACAGATAAGCTTCGTACATATGGCTTTCTGCAGTGTCCCCACGATCACTGCCTCTTCATCAAGTCCACTTCCTCATGTTTTGTGGCATTGCTTGTTTACGTCGATGATATCTTATTGACTGGGAATTCCGCTGCCGAACTTGATGCTGTTAAATCTCATTTGGATACTCTTTTCACAATCAAAGACCTTGGCCATGCCAAATATTTTCTGGGCCTTGAACTAGCGCGCTCCACTCATGGCCTGCTGGTCACTCAACGCAAATATCTTCATGACATCCTCCTGGATGCTTCTCTGCTGGACGTGAAGCCGGCCTCTACACCTCTGCCCCCTGGCCTTAAGTTGGTTTCGGACGAAGGGTCTCTGCTGGTTGACCCCAGTGTGTATCGCCGTTTGGTTGGCCGCCTTCTTTACTTGGGCTTCACACGGCCTGATGTGTCTTTTGCCGTTCAACAGCTTAGCCAATTCCTCCAACACCCCCGGTCCTCTCATTGGGCTGCCGCAGTTCATGTCCTCCGTTACTTGAAAGGTACCTCTTCTTTGGGACTCTTCTTTCCTTCCCATAACACTCTTCAGCCTACTGTTTTTACGGACGCCTCCTGGGCCTCTTGCCCGGATTCTCGCCGCTCTGTCACTGGATTTTGCATTTTTCTGGGGTCTACGCTTGTCTCTTGGAAATCAAAGAAACAAGCTACTGTTTCACGGTCATCGGCGGAAGCTGAATATCGGAGCATGGGGGCCGCTGTCTGTGAACTTCTTTGGCTGTCCTATTTACTCCGCGATCTTCAGATTCCGTTCCCTACGCCGGTGCCCTTCTGGTGTGATAACATGGCTGCCATCCACATCACCGCCAACCCCGTCTTCCACGAACGCACCAAACATCTTGATATTGACTGCCACCTCGTTCGTGACCAGTTCAAGCTTGGGTTTATCAAACCTGTTCATGTTCGTGGCCGGGACCAGCTGGCCGACATCTTCACCAAGTGTCCTCCGGCCGCTGACTTTGCTCGTCTTTTCGTCAAGTTGGGCTTGGCCCCCCAAGCTCCACCTTGAGGGGGGGATGTAGAAGACTAGCACCTCTGTTTGTATATTGCTTCTGTATTTAAAAGTGTAACTCACCTACTGTAGCATTTTTTGTTGTAGTAGCGCTTTTGTTAGTAGAGTAGCAACTCATTACATCAGCAACATAGATTAACTCCTTTTTAGTTAGCCTTTTAGTTGGACTTCAGTTAGTGGAAAAACAGATTTTACAAAATTCAGTTCCAGAGTCTTCTTCTTCGTTCAATACAGAAAAAGGGTTTTTCTCTTGAAGCTTCCTCTCATGGATTCGTTCGTTTTCCAGAACAATTTGCACTTTCTACACTCTCACAAACATTCCTTAAAAAGTCAACTTGCCAGGGTTTTCGGGCTTCAGCTGGGCATATACATAGTCCAAGAATTGGCAAATCTTTTTGTACTGTATTTTTCCGATCCCCGACAGGTTAGCGTATATTTCATTGTGTCGTGCTTAATAAACTATGCTTTTCAGCTCCCACGCATTCCAGATGAGGATTTTCTTTATTTCCATACGTGAGAAGGCATTGCCATCCTGTGTATAAATAAATAGGTAGAATGTAGACGTGCAAGCAAATGGCGGAGAGATGTGTGTATATATATGAATAGATTCCTAAGGCAAATACACACACATCCAGGCATCCACAATACACAAAATAAGATGGCTCATTTACATGGCATGACCGGTGGAGAAGGTCCTCTTAGCTATGCTCAGAACTCTTCCTACCAGGTATATATTTTACCTCTTACCTTCATTTAATTTTTTATGCCTAAATTGTATTTACTGTCTTGTATGTTGGGGGTGTTAACTTAACGACTCCAGATATGGGGTGATAAATGGGCAAAATATTTTTTTAGTTCTATAAGATTAGGTTATTATTTTTTTTATACGAGTCGACTTTAGTCCTATAAAATACAGATTCAGGTATTTTTAGTCCCAAAAAATAATGTGATTTGCACATGTCTATTAACAACCGTTAATTTAGGACAAAAAATACCTAAAATCATGAGACTAAAAATATTTAAAATTATGTTTTATGGGACTAAAAATACTTAAAATTATGATCGCATTTGTTAAATTAATTAGGACTAAGAATATCTACCATAAGTTGTAAAGTAAAGCTTGTACGGAACCTCATTTAAGTCATCCGAGATATTTGAAGGAAACACTTTAAGGTTGTAAACAACTCCCTGTGATATTTTTGTGCTATATGCAGAGAGCAATAATGGATGTTGTAAAACCAATCATTGAAGAAGAGATACCAAAGAAACTCGAGTTCGAACAGCTCTCCTCAAACGGATTCATGAATTCCTTCTGGATTGCAGATTTCGGGTGCTCAACAGGCCTTAACTCATTTCATGCCATGCAGATTATCACAAAAGCCATTCAGGATAAGTTTCAACCAGAAAAATCTATAATTAATTCTCAAAGCCTGGAATTTTACGTGGTCTTTAACGATCACTTCAAGAACGATTTCAACACACTTTTTCATTCACTTCCACCCGAAAGGCATTACCAGGCTGTCGGATTGCCTGGTAACTTTCATGGAAGCCTCTTGCCAAAGGCCTTCCTCCATTTTGCTTTTTCATCTTGGGCCCTTCACTGGCTTTCGCAAGTGCCAAACGCAGTGGCAGACCCTAATTCCCCGGCATGGAATAAAGGGGAAGTTCACTATGTGGGAGTTAAACAGGAAGTTTATGATGCTTATTCAAGTCAATACGTCAAGGATATTGAGTCATTCCTGAAAGCTAGGGCACAAGAACTGGTGAGTGGAGGGCTAATGGCCCTTATTGTTCCTGCAATGCCTATAAAGGTTGACTGCTCGGACCCATCCTACAAGACGAAAACAGACTTGGGTCTCATAGGTTCTATCCTCATGGACATGGCCAAGAAGGTAAAGTTCAATACACATCCATTATTTGACAATAAGGTTATCTTCATGAACTGTCATAATAAGTAATTTAATTAACAATTAATCTTTCAGTTTTTATTTAAAAACTGTAAGAAACTTGAAAATCAGTAGTAGCAGATAATAAAATGGGAAATTCCATCAACTATCCAGTAAGACGTAATGCTGATTAAAGTAGAAACACGTATTCATGTCCTAACAGTCTAACGCTAGATATTCCCATGCATTGCAGGGAAGACTTAGTGAAGCAAAGATAGACTCCTTCAACTTTCCAGTATATTATACTTTCCCAGAAGAACTGAAAGAAATAATAGAGATGAATGGTAGTTACAGTATTGAAAGAATGGAAATATTCAACAATCCAGGGAAGTATGCGATGACCAGCGCCCGTGTACGTGCCGCGCTATACAGAGCCGTATTTGGAGAGCTGCTGACAAATCACTTCGGGAGTGAAATCATTGATGAATTATTCGATACATACACACAGAAAGTTGAAGCTTCTCCAGCTCTCCTGCTTCCTGAAAATGACAAATCAGTCATGATATTTGTCCTCCTCAAACGCAGAGCTGAGTGATATAATTATGACATGCACAATAATGTCCGTGAATCTTGGAGCAGCTACGTACAGCCTACTCTTCTCTTTTGTTATCAACTTCAATAATGCCAAGGTTTATATATTTCTAAACAATGTTTCTTTCGAAAAGGAATAATGAAGTTATAATGATTTTAATCTTTCGAAAATGTCGCCGAAGAATGTTTAATGGACCAAGATGACAGTGAGAAAATGGTGGGTTGGGCGGCAGAGGAAATTTGAGAAGAAGACCTATTTTTTGAATTTTTTTTCTAAGAAGAAATGGACTGAGAAATTACAATTTACCCGTTAAAGTCTTTTTTAGACTTTTGTCGGAGGGGTAAATAAGTTATTTTACATTTTTCGATCAGTTTTTTTTAACAAGCAGGAATGATTTCTATAATTTGTTAAAAAATAGTGATGACTTGTGTACAAAGGGCAATCGGTCAAATAGTGGAAATATAATTATTCCTATTAGATATGGTTCAACGATTGTTAAATACAGCCATAAATATAAATAAAAATATACATATATATTTGCACTGCATCATCACACTACTCGGAGGGGGTCTTTGCACTATTTTTGAAAAAATATATAAAGGGCCAAATTGGACTTTTATTTAACACAAGCAGGGGGCTTTTTGCATATTATACCTAACACAGGAGAGTGTTTGTAATTTGCACGTTCAATATGTCTGAACATTTTTGTATGGAAGCCAATCCAGTTGTATTTTACTTTATGATTTTGGACCCATGAGTTCTTAAGTTACCATATTGCATTCCACAACTCCCAAAAAGTTGTAATTTTAGTTTCAAACATTAATTCCGTTAAGTTTCTAAAAAAACATCACATGTATGACACGAGCTTCATTAAGTCTTAGGCGGTGTTATTGATGTTTTCGTAAAATATTTAAGAATATTAAGATTTGGGACTAAAGTTGCAATTTTTTTAGAGTTATGTGATGTAATATGGAATTCAAAGACAATACAATCAAAATCATAAAGGGACTAACTTATGGAAGAAAATGCAATTTTCCCTACTTAATGTGATGAAAAGCAATACATAATTAGTTTGAGTTTATTGTTAGGCAAGTTGGCCATCCACGATGCACATGCTCCAATACGAGGGAAAATAGTATTTTCCATCCCGTAACTTAGGTCTTTCCACTTTTGGTCCCATTGGATACGAGATTCCCACTTTTGGTCCTGTATTTTCAAAGAGTAGTACTTTCGATCTCATGACACTTTCCGTTAGATATTTAACGAAAAGTGTCATGTGGCCGTTAAGCGCATGGGACCAAAAGTGTTACTTTTTGAAAGTTATGGGACCAAAAGTAAAAATTTCATAATGTATGGGACCAAAAGTGAGAATCTCATAACATATTGGATCAAAAGTGTAAAGGCCCTAATGGTCACGTGCTATGCACGTGGTGTTTTCAGTTAAAAAATTTAACGAAAATGTGGCATGGGACCAAAAGTGCTACTTTTTAGAAGTTACGTGACCAAAAATGATAATCCCGTAATCAATGAGATCAATGTGGAAAGACCCTAAGTTATAGAACAAAAAGTGATATTTCCCCGAGTTAGCTTCATCTACCTTCTATTCGATAGTACTCTAATTATCGAGATTAAAAGAAAATTTTTCTACCATAAAACTTATCTCTGAGTTCTTACAAGAACAACATCCTTTTGGTCTTTTAATAATATGACCAGTTGTTAATCATATATATATATATATATAAACGATGAAATACAATATTATCTAACCAAATAGAATATCACCTGTTTGAATCAATCAAACCAAAATATAATATAAATAATTAATCAAAGGATTATTGATCATTTCTCATTTCTCATCTATTCATCATAATCCTATATGTTATCCATAATCACATCCTTCTAATCAAACGGGATCTTATTTTATATGGAATAATACATCATATTAATCATGCAATTTAAATTGTCATATTGTGAGGTAATTTAGATCAGAGAGCTCAGATGGATGTTCTATTTCAAATTTTATTGTATCTTATGTTTTATTTAAAAAAAATTATATTTTTAATCCTATAATATTGGAAGACGGCACTTTTGTCAACTTTGATTTAAGAAAATTAGTACATTTTTTTCAATTTCAGCCAAAAAATACCAATTTCGTAGAAAAAAGGTTGTCATGTGCCAAGCATATGTCTTCCTCCAGTGCAGTGAAATTGGTATTTTTTTGACAAAAATTGGACCACACATCATACATACGTGCTAGATATAAACAAAATATATAATCAAATTTAAAAAAAAATCCAATTACCAAAACCCACTACATTTAAAATTAAAAGTCAACTTGCCAGGTTTTCTTGCTTTAGATTAAACAGTCAACTTGCCAGGTTTTCTTGCTTCAGATTAAACAGTCAACTTGCCAGGTTGTCTTACTTCAGCGTGACACATTTGTCCGTATCTTTCACAAATCTTTTTGTAACGTATTTTTAATTTTTGAGATCCACGATAAGTTTGCCATATATTTTATGACTGTAAAATGCGAGCGATCTTTTGTGATGTTGTAAATGGGATAAATGTAATTTATCCCATATAATATAAAAAATAAGTAAAAATTTCTCTATAAAAAAATAATTAGCAAATTACCTCTCTATATTTTAAAAAAATGAAGCAAATTATCCCCTATCAAGGAAAAATACAGAGGGTAATTTGCTTCATTTTAATATCACAGGAGACAGTTTGCTAATTATTTTTTCACAGAGGGATTTTTGCTCATTTTTTATATCGTAGGGGGTAAATTGCATTTATCCCTATTTTAAACAAGTAAATTAATTTTTTTATAACAAAAATATAATAATATTTTTTTGTATTTTTTTAAATAAAGTAATTTAATGTAATGTTTTGTATTTTTCAAAATAAAACAATCTCGTACAAGATTATAAAAATTATGTTTTATTTTTTCATAAAAGAATAATTTGTTCATGTACAATATCATACGCATAAAGTACATTCAACCCTTTTTATGGTGATAGAGCTTAATAAACTATGAATTTCAGCTCCCCGCAGCCCAGATGTGGGTTTTCTTTAGGGTTTAATTAATTTTTCGTCTCGTATCTCTTGGAATTTAGTATTTTAGTCTTTTATCTTTCTAGGATAGCAAATAAGTCGCGTAACTTTTTATTTTTTTGCGATTTTGGTCCTTAAGTCACCGGAGTTTGGAAATGTTGTCGGAATTTTTTTTTAATTTGGGCTTTTCGTCTCATTGGTCAATTCCTGCCAACATGGAACAATATTTTCGTCCTGTATCTATTATATTTTGGCATTTTAGTCTTTTATATTTCTAGGGTAGCAAATAAGTCTTATAACTTTTAATTTTTCGTGATTTTGGTCCATTAAATTGACCAATGGGAAGAAAAGCCCCAAATTAAAAAAAAGGATAATTACATTTACACCCCCTCACCTATTGTCCATTTACACAAACCACTCCTACCTTTTGAAAAATTACAGAAACCACCCATGGCAGCCTTTAAAATTCAAATATACCCCTATTGATTTGGTCAAACTTTACTATAAATTTTGAAGGACAAAAATGCCCTTAGGGGTGTTTCTGTAATTACCAAAAGATAGAGGGGGTGTTAATGTAATGTCTATGAGGATGAGTAATATGACCCCATATATTTTTTTATTATTTATATCAAACTTAAATTTAAATTTAAATTATTTTATCAATTTTTTTAATTGAATCTCTATATATAATTACAGTTTCTAATAATTAAAATATTAAATAATTCAATTAATATATATTTCTAAAATTAGTTACTAGATTATAAGTTTTAATTAAAAACATATCATACTTGAATAAATTATTTGAAATTATTAAAATTAAAAAAATATTTATCCTCTATTTTTATTTATAACTAAAATTAATAAATTATATCAAACTTAAATTTAAGTTTAAATCATTTTATTAACTATTTTTATTGAATCTTTACATATATTACACGTTTTAATAATTGAAATATTAAATTATTCAATTAATGTAATACAAAAAGTTAGTTACTAAGCTATACATTTAAATTGTAATTATCACACTTGTATAAATGATTTTAGATTCTTAAACTTAAAAGATTATTTATCCACTATATTTATTTGTATCTAAATTTTACTATGATTAATAAATTATACATATATGTATATCTATATATATTTATATATATATATATAAATATATATTTATACATATATAATATATGTTTATATTTTTGTACATACATATTTAGATAGCAGACGAAGGTGGCGGAGGGCGACAACGAAGGCAGGCGAAAGTGGAAGAGGGGTCGGGCGCAAACGGGGAGGCGGCGAGGAAGGCGCAAGCGGGGCGGCGGGGTGAGGGATAATTTAAAAAAAAATATCTTTTTAATAAATAAATTATTTATTTTAGTAATTCTAATATCATTTATATAAAATTCATAAATTATTTTAAATTATAATATATTAATTTTAATAAAATTTAGTTATAAATAAAAATAGAGGATAAATATTTTTTTAATTTTAATAATTTCAAATAATTTATTCAAGTATGATATTTTTTTAATTTAAACTTATAATCTAGTAACTAATTTTAGAAATATATATTAATTGAATAATTTAATATTTCAATTATTAGAAATTGTAATTTTATATAGAGATTCAATTAAAAATAATTAATAAAATAATTTAAATTAAAATTTAATTTTGATATAAATAATGAAAAAATATATGGGGTCATATTACTCATCCTCATAGACATTACATTAACACCCCCGCTACCTTTTGGTAATTACAGAAACACCCCTAAGGGTATTTTTGTCCTTCAAAATTTGTAGTAAAGTTTGACCAAATCAATAGGGGTATTTTTGGATTTTAAAGGCTGCTAGGGGTGGTTTCTGTAATTTTTCAAAAGGCAGGGGTGGTTTGTGTAAATGGACAATAGGTGAGGGGGTGTAAATATAATTACCCCTTAAAAAAAATTTCGGCCAACATTTGCAAACTCCGGCAATGAAAGGACCAAAATCACAAAAAATTTAAAAGTTACAGGATCTATTTGCTATCCTAGAAGATAAAGAACTAAAACGCCAAAATACAAAAAATACAGGACGAAAATTCCATTTAATCCTTTTCTTTATTTGCATACATGAGAAGGCATTGTCATCATGTGTATAAATAAATAGTGAGAACGTAGACGTGCTACCAAATGACGGAGATGTGTATATATATCTATACTATTATATAAAGAAAATCCCCTCCACACTCACAAACGGCGGTTAATTTCACCGCTGCACCATTTTTTTATCTATACTACTATATAAAGAAAATCCCCTCCACACTCACAAACGACGGTTAATTACTTCGTTGTACCATTTTTTATGAGGTCAAAAATGCCCTTCAACCAATAATATAACCAACTTATTTAACTTTCAAAGTTTCACTAATTGATAAATTATTTTTTTTCCTTTTTTTTTTATTTTTTTAATGTGATGTAATGATTTATATTTTCCTCTTATTTATAATAATAATATATTTTAAAGAATAAAAGAATATTTATTATATGCACACAGGGACGACGTGTCACAACAGCTAGTATATATATATATATATATATATATATATATATATATATATATATATATGAATAGATACGTGGTAAGGCAACACACACAATAAGATGGCTCAATTACGTGGTATGACCGGTGGAGAAGGTCCTCTTAGCTATGCTCAGAACTCTTCCTACCAGGTACATATATATATATTCTCTCTCTTATATACTTTCATTTCATTTAGTTTCTACCATATGTTATAAAGTAAAATTAACTTGTATGGAAGTTCAATCAAGTCATCTAAGATATTTTAAAGTAAGAGAATGTTGCAATCATCAGTTCTGTAATTATTTTACGCTATATGCAGAGAGCAATAATGGATGTTGTGAAATCAATCATTGATGAAGAGATAACAAATAAACTAGACATCGGACAGCTTTCTTCGAATGGCTCCATGGATTCCTTCTGGATTGCGGATTTCGGCTGCTCAACAAGCCTTAACTCATTTCTTGCCATGCATATTATCACAGAAGCCATTCATAATAAATTTCAATCAGAAAGATCTATAATTAATTCTCAAATCCCAGACTTTTATGTGCTTTTTAACGATCACGTCAAGAATGATTTCAACACACTTTTTCATTCACTTCCACCCGAAAGGCATTACCAGGCTATCGGATTGCCTGGTAGCTTTCATGAACGCCTCTTGCCAAAGGCCTCCCTCCATTTTGCTTTCTCGTCTTGGGCACTTCATTGGCTTTCGCAGGTGCCAAAGGAAGTGGCAGACCCTAATTCCGCGGCATGGAATAAAGGGGAAGTTCACAATGTGGGAGCTAAACAGGAAGTTTATGATGCTTATTCAAGTCAATATGCCAAGGATATTGAGTCATTCATGGAAGCTAGGGCACAGGAGCTGGTGAGTGGAGGGCTAATGGCCCTTCTTGTTCCTGCAGCCCCTATAAAGATTGACTACTCAGATCCACCCTACAAGACAAAATCAGACATGGGCCTCATAGGTTCTAGCCTCATGGACATGGCCAAGAAAGTAAAAAGCTCAATTTCCAATATTGTGGATCAGAGTAAAAAGACATATTTATAATTATGTCCTAATGCTAGATATTCTCATTGCAGGGAAGACTAAGCGAAGCAAAGATAGACTCATTTAACATTCCAGCATACTATACCTTCCCAGAAGAACTGAAGGCAATAATAGAGAGAAATGGTAGTTACAGTATTGAACGAATGGAAATATTTGATAATCCAGGAAAGTATGCCATGACCAATGCTCGTGTACGTGCTTCAATATACAGAGCTGTATTCGAGGAGTTGCTGACAGATAACTTCGGGGGTGAAATCATTGATGAATTATTCGATACATACAGACAGAAACTTGAAGCTTCTCCAGCTCTCCTACCTCCTGAAAATGACAAATGAGTCGTGATATTTGTCCTCCTCTAGCGCAAACTTGAGTGATATTGTAACATCATATCTATCCGTTACACAATTATTTTTTCTGTGAATCTTGGGGTAGCTACATTCTCTTTGGTTATCAACTTTAATAATACCACGAGGTTTACTGGAGAATGTAATGTTTCACTCGAATGATAAAGAAAGTATCACATTATGTTGTACTAGTCATGCTAAAGGCTACTATCAATGTGAGTCGGAGGCATGGGTTTCTTGAAAAATTTCATACCAATTCATTAGTTTAAATGGTATGCTTAACATTTTAAATTCAATAACTGTTTGAGATTAGAACAGACAACAAAGTAATTTAAAGTGTGGGGGGAGACGGCTGACCCACCCGGACTGGGGAAGGTGGGCGGGCAGCTGGTGGTGGAGCTAGGGGCCGGAGGGGATGGGTTGGGGAGCGGGGGGGCGGGAAAGAAGATAATCAATATCTGTAAGAAAAGTAATATAAAACAATAAAGTAATATTTTTAAGTTTTTTAAAAGTAATTTTATTTATTATTATATATGAATATGAATATGAATGGGAAGAAAATTTGTTGGTCATTGCTTTGTATGAAATATTTTATGTATTAATTAAAATTTGGATTGATGTTTCATTTAGAGGACGATCAAATGGTTTCTAAATGAAGGTATAAATGTTTTTTTTATAATTAAAAAAAAAATAACGGCCCAAATAGTTTTTGCTTTGCTGATTTTGGCTGCTCAACTGGCCACGACTCGTTTCCAGCCATCCATATCATCATTCAACTCATCCACCAAAAACATGCTTTCTTAGGACTCATATTTCTTGGTGTTCTTCAACGATGGTATCACCAACGGTTTCAACACCTTTTTTGCTTCACTTCCACCACATAGCCACTACAATGCAATCGAAGTGCCTAGGGAGTTCCATGGCTGCCTCCACCGGAATTGTCCCTCCACTTTGCTTACTCTTCTTGGCACTCCATGCAGGTGCCAAAGGCAGAGGAAAGATATTCTCTGGCTTGGAACAAAGGGAAAATTCTACACACAAGAGATATATAGAAGTATGCTAATGAATTCAAGGAATTCTAGGATACTAGAGCAGTGGAGATGGTGATTTGAGGGCTATCAACGTCACTCGGATGGATTTCTTGAGTGAGTCCAAATATTTCATGTCTCACCTAAAGCTGACAATTAACTCAAGCCAATGGTATATATAACATTATTAAGATCAAGAACCGTTCAAGATCCATGCAGGCAACAAAATAATTCGAGTAAACAAGAATAAAGCGAGAAATTCATACGAAGTTTGCTTACACAGTTGTATAGCAACAGCAGCAATACATTTTGCAATACGCTTCATAAACTTCTGGATACAATATAATGAAATGGGAGGAAAGTAGCACTCTGTATATTATTGCTTGACATGAGCCGCACGTTGCATCATTACATTACTCAAACCAAATGACAGCTAGATCTAGAATCTAACTATACAGCAGACATTCCACCGAGACGAGGAGAAAAAAGTGATTTATTAAACAAAAACATATCATTGTCTGTAGTAGCTGCTCTGGTGGGGAGGCGGATACGGAGATGGAACAGTGTAAGGAGGGGGAGGCATAGATCCAGTTTGCTGTGGAGGTGCATTATAGTATGGGCCCTGCCAGCCAGGGTATGCTGGTTGCCCATATTCATGGCTCACTGCAGGATGTTGGTTTTGGGGAGTGTATGGAGGACTTGAAACGGGAGCATGATAAGGTGGCGGCAGATTCTGAGAGGAGCCATAAGGACTTTGAGTGTAGGCAGGCACTGTTGGCTGCTGAGGCAGCTGGTAAATGGGGGTTTGAGGATGAGATGTATTTGATGGCATGTTCGCTGGATCTGGTTGAGAATTGGATCTTTGAGTCTGATGAGCATGTCCAGTCGAAGGATAAGAGTAGCCAGCAGTGGTTTTGCCCTCTTGAAAACTAAGACCTGCTATTTGCCTCTGAACATCATCAATCATTTCTCGGCACTGGATACTTCTAGTCATCACAAAGTCGCTGCATTGTTGCTTCACAATTGTTATAGCATCCTGTTTCACATAAAACATAAATACAGCAGAGACTCAATCTTCAGCGCAAAATAGAAAACTCGAAGAGAATCAACGAAACGATCTTGTGAACAAAACAGGATAGACTAAAATGATAGCAGCGTTTGCATACCTGAAGGGTAACATAAAACTTCAGTCCTTCATTGATGTTCTCCTTAATTTCCCTGAATTTAGCTATGGCAGCTTCAATCTGTTTGTAGCTTTTCTCACGAGATGCTGAAGGATTGAAAGCAAGGAAATATCAACACAGAGAGAAGGATTATAATGTTTCAAGTGACACAATTTGTTCAATATGTTTCTAATAATAAAGGGATTGGTTCTCAAGTACATCAGGACAAATCTTGTCCAAATCGCCGCTTCACCAGGTATAGCTACTAAGAGAATACTTGCACATAGTAAGATGACATACTTGAAAATAAACCATCAGAGGTGATCAAAAAGCGTACAGAGATCTACTGGGGGCGAAACCAAGAAGCAGGAAATCCATTTTAAAAAACGACTCAAAGTACCAAACACCAAAACCGAAATGACATATTATGGAAACAGGATTCTGGCAAACCAACTTTCTCGTACGCCCAACAGACATGGAAACAGGATTTCACAAATTATATCTAGTACGCGTACCTTTATAATCCTCAAGGTTAAAGATAGCAGCAAACTCATCATTCTGGGCCTGAATATGCATCAACAGTTGTTCTTGAGCTTCAAGGTTTTTAGCAATTTCTTCACAAATGTGATCGTACTTCGATATCTCCTTCCTAAAGAGATCCTCGTGGGAACCTGTGGAGGTCATCAGCTTGGGTAGTATATCATCCTGAAACACGTACAAGAAGCACAGTAAGCAAAAAATCTGAAGATGAACAAAATAAAAGACCACAGAGCTAAGCAGGTAATCCAAGAGAATTCAAAGGTAAAGACAAATTGAGATTATGTTAGGCACATCAGTTGACAACAATTATACATCTTAACTGAATTTGCTAGACAGGCATTGTTAAATAAAGCAGCTGTTCTTAGCTAGAACAAAATGTAGCCTTAAAACTAGTGTTTTTGTGTGTACTTCATGGCCCAATATCATCCTTGACTCGTTGTACTTGGAAAATACATTCCATCTTCCACAGACTCGGTCCAACTTCCAATAGAGAAGAAAACGGGATTTGTATCATCATATTACCATGATTTAAGGAGTTTTGCGATAGATAATGGCTGCTAGTCAAACTTAATGTTAACTTTTGAAGAATCTGTGGTTAGGTAGTAAAGAAGTATGCAGTCGATGACATCCGGGCAAATAGAACCATTAGCTGCTGAAAAGTGGAATAAACCATTGATAACCAGATTGTTTGTTCATAGAAAGAATTAACAGTTACGGCAAAGAGCTAAATTTCACAACTCAAAAGGACCTGATCTTAAAGTTGAACACCCTAAAACAACAAAGAACATGTCAGATCATTAATATTGCATGTTAGATATATTGTCTAAGGAGTTGCACATATCAATGTCAATTGATCAACAGCACAAGCAGGGCTGAATCAGGTTCATTAATTATACTGGAGATCCGGTACAAAAGCATTAGAGTAGCCAGTGCAATTTGCCTAGGACAGAACGTTAGACTAAACAAAAACATAATGGCCATGTGGCCAAGTCCATTTTACCTTCCTCTTCATTTCTTTCAGCATGTCCTCGAGTCCTGCCCTCTGAGCACCAAGAGTCTCCAATTGCCTCTGCAAGTATATCAATCAATCATAAGCTTATCGTCACCACGTCCAAAGTAAAGTGACATTAAAAGAGAAATGTTCAGCCCATTCACTTGCATCATGAATTTGCAACTGGTCAAATGAAAAACTTTTTCCAGAGTCAAGTGCATTCCCTTTTTGCAAATTGTAATCATCATTCGCAGCAAATGAAAAACCAAAGGCATGATATTTCTCATAAGAAATTAGCAATAAACTACAATATTTCAACAGATAATACTATCTAGATTCTTTCAACACTAGTTATTAATCAATGTTCCAAGCCGCATCCTAATTTGCATGACACAAGTGTACTAAAATTTGCTCCAAAGTTCTGTATATTAGACCAAAACTAAGCTGTTGTGTGCATGCCTCAACTTCCAACACTTCTATACACCGTTATGTGCTGTAGAAACAGCCAGGATCTCAGGAGTATATATTAAATTTTGACCATGAGGGTTCCCATTAGATTGATGGAAGGAATGCTCTGCTTCTTAATGTGTTCCAAGTTGACTGCTATACTGACTCGAAGATTTGGAATATGTCTTTGGACTCGACCTCTCTCCTATGCATTTGAAACTACTTAATCCTTGGTAAAACTACTATATAAAACCACAGAAGTGTATTTGTATTTCACCCAAAGAAAAAGAGGACCATAGACATCAAGTTGAAATCATCTCAGAAGCTAGAAGGGTAGTTTTAAAATTAATCCATAATGATTAATATGTGACTTATGGTGATCCATCTAAAAGAGAGTGTGATATTATGACCAATATTTTTAAAAATCAACAAATAATGCTTATATTACAAGACCTCTATTTAGTGGAATATAGTTTGCTAAATCCTGAAAAAGGATATTGTCAAATAATAAAGAAGAAAAAAAGAGAAAAAGCCCACAAATCATGTTGAATATATAGTGTTCATAGATCAAACGTTTAAATCATAGCCTAAGCAAGACGAAGTTACCAAGCTCTGCTTCAGGCCTCCCACTATAGCATCTTCACTGGCATCCAGAGACATTATTGGCCTTGCAAGACTTGGCAGGGCAGATTCAATCTAACCAAAGCCACAAATGAAAGGATTAATTAAGAGCACTATGTTAATAGGGTGGCAGAAAAGACCCACAACAAATGAAGGCCTGCAGTGGTTTCGAGATTGAGTGATCTATTAGACAATAAATCATACAAACTAGCATGAAACATGCCACAAATTCAAACATAACTAGCAGATGGAGACCACCATACAGACTGCATGAAGAAAATCAAAAGTACAGATGAGGTGATTTCTCCATGAACAAATACATTAACATTGCAGGACACTTAAGACACTACCCTTCAAGTGACTCCAAAGCATCAATATGTCAGATGAAATTTATCAAATGAAGTTAAGCTTACTGGACGGCAGTCGAGGATGGATAAAAGTGCCGAATGTTCTCTGATAGATCTCTCAATCCGAGCATCGCTTTCTGCAGCTTGCTTCAAATTTGCGGCAAATCTATTCAATCTATCCTGCAAGTTCTTTGTTAAGGTACTGGATTGTGGCTTGGTCCACCGAGTTCCAAATTGGTTTCTGAACTGTGCATCCTCTGTTGCTTCTTTCTGCAACTGCTCCTCCGTTTGCACCAACAACTCATGGTTTACCCTCCTTAAATCTTTAAGTTGCTGGAGCTCACCTTCTAAACCAGCCGGGCCTCCACAAATCTGTACTGCCTCAACATCTTCTCTTAAAGCTGTTGGCAGAGCAGAATTCCCTTCCAATGCAAGAATGGAATCAGGCAAATCCATTTCCTTCAGTCTCACTCGAGCTAGTTCACTTCCCTGTTGCAGTTTCTCGGCCTGGGTCCTGATGATGTCATCAACCATTTCAGTATACCTAGAAAGGGATTTTGCACTACTATCAGGAACAAGACTCGCAAACATCGTCTCCCTGCTAGCATCCAGGACCTCATTCATTGGCATGGGCTTAACCATGGAAAAAGTGGGAAGTGGTGATAAAGAACTGGCAGGAGGAACCCTCATCAGGTAGACCCTATCATTCTCCTTCACGGCCCTCTCCAGGTTACGACTTAAACTAGTTTCTAGTTTATTAATTGCATCCAGTAGCTGCTGTGCGGCTCCTTTAGGTGACGTTTTTTTGGCCTCTGACAAGGCATTAACCCCACTTTTCAAACGTGCAATTTCTTCAGCAATCTCTTCTTTCTCATGCAGCTCTAAACTATATCTGTAACAGGCCTCTGCATAAAACAAAGCTGCCTTTAGTTGAACATGTGCAATCCAAGCTTTGTCAAAGTGCTGGTTCAAAGGGGCAACATGTAATGCTGCCAGAGCTTCCTCATAGAATATCCCAACCTGCAACCAAGGTCATCTGAAGTTAAGTCTCCGTTTGTTACTTTCAGAAGGGAGG
Organism: Sesamum alatum; assembly: GCA_034509735.1. NCBI lineage: Eukaryota > Viridiplantae > Streptophyta > Magnoliopsida > Lamiales > Pedaliaceae > Sesamum > Sesamum alatum. The sequence continues at coordinate 41,754,334 of JACGWO010000004.1, read as the reverse complement.
CCCCCAAACCAAAAGAGTCCAAAATCATACTTGGCATTAAGAAACAAATTCATTTTTACACTAGAGATGTTAAAAGTCACTTCAACGACCAGACGGCATTGACAATCAGTGGGATTTGACCAGGACACCTTTCACTGAGTATATCAATGTAATCAAAGAGTAGCAGAATTTTCACACAAGCTTGCTGCCTCATTCTTCAATTTAATAAGATTGGAAGGTTCAATGATATTTGAAAGTAGATTGACCCTAATAACTTCAAAAAAAACTAACAGAGAAATTGGAAATATGTTCTGTTTCCAAGACCTGTCTCGAAATCTTCGCACAAACTCCAGGACTGCTCCCCTTAGCTATAGTATTCTCATATACACATTCCTGTGCCTGAGCTAACATCAGGCGCTCCAACATCCCCACACACTCCACCGAAAGGTCCAGAGTCGTTGAGCTTCCCACTGATGCCTTCATGGCCACATTATCCCTCAAAAATGCAAATGCTCCAGCTGCTGCTATAAATGAATGTGAAGCCTGTCTCCTTCCTTCTACCGCAGATCGATCCAAACTTAGTCCAATTTGGCTGTGCACTGCCCCCAAATTAAACAACACTGCGGCTTTTTCTACACAAATTTAAGTATTTTGGGTAAGGTTACAGAAACAAGAATTGAACGCTGAAGATATCATTTGGCAGGTAGCAAAATAAAAATTTGGAATGTCATGCGTGAGCAAACAACTGCTATCAGGAAATTTGTGCCAGAACAAAAGGCAACTTCAATCACTGTAAATTAATTGTAACGAGCTCCTCTTCTCCTTTCTGCTCGTTTTTATTTAAATTGCTTTAGATCGATGTGCTATGCCCATGGTTCTAGTGTTTCCTAGTACTTATTGAAGCTACATTATAGCTACCTCCAAATTCCTTAGATGAGAATGCAACATTATTGACTGTAACTCTGATTCCAACTAGTGCATGGAACTCAAACACCAACAGAGCCACTAAAGGAAATCAATGCAAAAATCAAAATTGATTCTTATCATCATTTTAATTAGGAAGCAGCTTCAGCATCAGCACACTTTACCACGTGCTTCAGCAGCTCACTTTGCCTTACAATACCCAAATTCCCAATGGAAAAATCACGCCTTCACACAAGAGATGCTATTCAGCAAGCCACATACCATTTCTTTCCCTCGAGCCAATGACATAAAATTAAGCAAAGTTAATATCTAATCAAATTCCATACAAGTGCCCACCTAAATGAATATTCTGTTGCGAAGCCTTCTGCTTAGCCTTAAAAGCATCGAACCACGTAAATGTCACCGTATTGACGTGATCCTTGTCAGGCGAGATCGGGAACCTGGACTCCACCGCGCAAAGGGCTTTATAGTAATTCTGGAGGAGGTCACGGCGAGCCGGGGGCGAATCCGCGGTGCCACCACGCTCGACGTCGGAGCGTAGCTGCTTCAGCGTCTGGAGATCGTCCTCCAAATTCTGCGCCTCACGCTCAGAATAATTAATCACTATATAGTTGCGCAGCGGCCTATAGAGGTCGAGAGAACTGGTCTTCTTCTCGAAGATCGCAAGCATGATGTTCGTGGTGGTGGTGGACGACGGGGCCGCCATAGCTAATGATACTGCAGTGGCGGAGGATCGGAGAAGTACTGATCAAAATTAACTGAAACCGAATCACTTTTTTTCAGTAACTGATTTGGTGTGAGGAGTTGACGAGATTTTCTGGTCAATGGAAGGTGGAATTTTCTATGGCGTGTTTGGGGGATTTTCTTTTTTCCTTTGTTTTTCGTTTTTGCTTAGCTGAAAAGGAAGCTGAGAAAGAGAGGGGTGTATTGGTAGATTAGATGGATTTCTGGGGCTATTCTGAAATTAAAGAAAACTGTTCTTCTTTAATAATTAATTAAGAAATAAAAGGTGTCGTTGCCGTGCAAAACCCGCTTTGCCAATTGACGTTGAATTCAAATTCGGCAAAAACGCGTCTCCTACTATTTGCACCGGCTATAAATTCGCAGTTCGCATCGGCTAATCGAACCCTCTAGAAAAAGGCCAGCTCATAAAAAACAGTCAATAACAACTCCTTCTAACTTCTGAAGCCACCCCCAAATACAAAGGTTGTTAGATCTGGTCGCCAGGTATGGATTTTTGAAATTCTTTTCTACTGCATTTGGGTTGATTAATGATTATGTGTGATTTGGAGTTGTTTTTCTTTGTATCCTTTTGTAGCGGTTTGATTGACTTTTCACGAATTAGATGGGTTCTTGTTTCCTCTGTTTCTTGTGCTTTCTTTCCATCTGTTTTCTTCGATCTGTAGTTTTTGCACCTGGGAGCGCTGAATAAGGTTTTGAGAAGGGGATATGAATTTCCTGCGTTTGAAAAGATTGATTTTTTAGGGTTTTTGTTTCTTGTTCGAGTAATTGTCACTGGTTAGTATTTTATGTGATCTTGGCGTGCATTTTTATTTTTTTATTTTTTTCTCTTGCCCCTCTATAAACATTTGAGAGGTTGGGCTGTGTGGTTTTTGTTTTTGGGTAATTGAAGAAAATGTCTCAGTTTTGGGTTTATCCTGATCATCCTTCTTTTATCGGTTATGTAGAGTGAAGTGGTACTTGAGCTGTGTGCTTTCTATTGGGCTGTTGTGGATATCTGCTCTTGTTATAAGGTAAGAAAACCCGATTCGGATTTTTTAGTGCATTGTTGTCTAACATGTCTCTGGGTTGTTGAGTAATATTGATTTATGCTGAATTTCTTTTCCTGTTGTTCTTGTTGGTATAGAAAGTCTTCATCTTTCTTCTACGTTAGAGTGAATTAGGTTTAAATTCGTTTCTCTAATTCCTGAACGACTTTGCAAGTTATGTATACACAGAGGGAGTTGGAAATCGGACACTGCGATTTATATGAATGTGATTGGGTTTTGGTGGTTGTGGAGTTGCTTAAAAATTGTAATGGAATAGTTTTCACCTTTTTACATGTCTGAATGAAATGGGAATGAGGGCTGCTTGGTGCATATTGCAGTTTCTGTTGATTTTTCTTTTTTGTTGCTCCTAAGCTGGAGTTTCACATGTTGCTTTTAGCTTATATTTGAACATTTTGTTATGTTTTGTAGTTTGTTTTCGATGATGGAAGAACTAACATTGTTTCCTTCTCTCTTTGAGATGTACTTCCGGTCATCATCATACCAAATGCAGGTAGGATTGTGTTTATGGATGCCAAGAAATTTATGCAGTTGGTCGAGGAGAAGAAAAAGAGAGTTTTGGCAAAGAAAGAAGCACCACTGAAATGGGAACAGAAACTTGAGGCAGCTGCGAAGGCAAAAGCTGATGCCGAAGCCAAAGAGAGGAAGGCAAAGGCGGCTAGGCATAAGAGAAGGTCTGTGTCTGTGACTGATACAGATAGCGACTGTGATAGCCATGATGAGGGTAGAAAGAGAACTAAAAAGTCTCTCAAGAAACGAAGAAAGCACAGTCATTCTGACAGTGGTGACCATGAGAAGAGGAAGGATAAGAAATCCAAGCAAAAGCCAAAGAGGCGATCCTCTGGTTCTGATGACAGCAGTGATGAATATGACAGTGACTTGGAAGAAGAGAAGAGGAAGAAGCGAAGCCATAAGAAACGCAGGCATGCTTCGAACTCTGATTCAAGTGCTTCAGACTCTTCCAGTGATGAGAATGATGATGCTATCAGAAGAAGGAACCATGCAAAGCATCACAAACATCATAGGCGATCTCATTCTAGCCATTCAGATTCTTCTGGGGATGAGTATGATAGGAAAAAGAGCCGCCCAAAGCACCGTAAGCATCACAAAAGATCTGACTCCAGCTCTTCAGAATCTTCAAGTGATGAGGAGGCTGTCAGAAAGAAGCATCATTCCAAGCACCGGAAACATCATAGACGATCCCATAGTCATGATACTTCCGATTCTGATGTGTACAGGCATCACCGGAGGAGCAGATCTATAGAGAGGTCATCTGATGATGATGATGATGATGATGAACAGGGTAGACTAGGGAACAGAAAGAACCATCATCGACATGGCCACCACCACCATCATCAGAGAAATGGGCGCCCCTGTTCATTTGAAGACCAACATAGTGAAGATCAAGCTGCACAACCTGCAAATCCTGATGATCAAGCGTCACGTGTGATTCCCAACGGCAAACACATTCAAAATGGTTCTGAAGAAGCAAATCTGAAGAGTCATGCCGAGGCGCATGATCAAAATGTGTAGATTCTTGTGAGGCCAGTTATTGACTGTTTATTTCTACAGTTGCTTTTGTTGTTGACTGCTGCGGTGCTCAGTTTCTGCAGGCTAGAAAATGCATTTAGTGAATGTTTGTGTTGGTTTGTGTTCAACGTGAATTGTGGGTATGACTGTATCATGTATCTCTAGCATGTCGTCCCTGCTGAAGGATAGGTGGAATTGTTTCTTTATTGGGGAAACTTAATCCTTAACAGACAAAATTATCTTCAGTCAGATATTCATCTTTGGTTATGATAGTTTGATTTGTGGTTCTCAACCTGGATACATTGTAAAGGTGTTCTCTTCGTAGGAATGTTAATGCGCCTCATTGCAATGTCATTGGGGCATTAATATAGTTGTGAGATACAGCAACTGGCCAGCTAGAATTGCTGAAGCCAAGCAGAGAGTAAGTTGAACAATGGAAGCTGCCGTTGACAGTGGAAGCACAATTTTAAGTATACATGATTCACATTCAACAGTATATGTAAAACAAAATTGGGAAACTTTCCCTCTGGGAGATGTATTTCTAACTTAGATATCACAAATACAGGACTAATAATCAGTTACTGGACCAGTGACTGCCGGGGAAAAAGAATAATCAAATACTCAACTTGAGTGCAGTGCTTAAGCCTCTAAACAAGATGCCTGCTTGCATTGATACGGACTAACGCAGTCTTCACTCACTGCAGAAATGCTAAACTTGAGTGTGGTGGCTAAGCCTCTAAAGCAGGATGCCGGCATGCTGTGGATTGTATGCTCATCTTTTGACAAGATGGTTTTATTCTATGATTTAAGCTGGCCCTTAATGCTCAGCACAGAGTGTAGGAATAAGATGATACATGGCTAAAAGTTCCAAACATATGGTTGTTAGAAGTTCTTCAAAATCTTCTCACTTGACACTCCATCTGATACAAGAACAGAAGTGACCTCCTGCAAGAAGCACGTGTAATGATCAGTATTCCGCATGCATCAGAGAACATGAACTTCGACTCGTGGAATATAGAAAGTGGTTTTGAATCTCTAATTCTCGTCATGGAAAAATATTATTGTATCGCTATTTACACATTCTAAACTGAAAGCATTTTTAAAACTTTACAGTCCAGTGTCCCAGTAGGCGTGCACCTCGTAATCTCATTCTGCCAAATCTTGGTCACCTTCCCCTCTAGGTTCACCATTATGATAGTTCCTTATTCTCTTAATTTGTGCACTATTTAACCTTCATCCAATAGGTTCCAACCATCTAAACAAGTTCTTAGCAATGCTTGTCAACAGTGGTGTGTTGATCAAACCCTTCTGACTCCCTATCCTTGTTTTAATCAAGTCAAACCCCACCCCACCCCACCCCCGACTTCCCATTCAAGTCTTAAAAGGAGTATGTCAATCACACAGGACTTATAAATATAGTGATAGTCATAACTTATAACATGTGCGGATAAATTCTTCCTCATCAGGGATCCTGTTCAAAGCAAAGCCGGCTTCTGCTTCCCCTCCCCCCCCCCCCCAAAAAAAAAAAAAAAGAAAAAACTCCCCAATCCAACCTGACCTACGCCTCAATCTACACTAAATCCCTTGTTCCCCCCCAACTGCACCCAGTCTAGAACATCTCCAGTTAATGGTATGTGTGTGTTATTTGAGTATTTAGCATATGTGTCCTACACATACGCATGTCCTGATGCTTTAATCTTAATTCTGTTGTTGGCGAGGAGACTGATTCAACGGAGTCAGCCATGATGGGTCAAGAATGTGACATCTTCCCTTGTGCAGAAATACATTGAAGCCTAAACCCCTCTCAACTGACAAAAGAGAGTTCAAATCATATGTACACAAAAGTTGATATTATCGTGACACCAAAATTCCAAAAGCAACCTCAAAAGATGATTTAAGAAGGGTGGTTCAGAAATCAAAATACTATGAAGCAGAAAACGAGCCTGTTAGCATGACAGGTCTATATTGATTGCATAGTAGTCACTATAACACGATAATCTAAAACAGGAAACGTATCCGCAAACTATCCAAAAGATCACACAAAAGAATAGCTGATTTTATTCAAACATTGCTGGAAAAAGCTACAAACCTCAGCCATCTGCTTATGGCCACAGAGCACTGCACCAGTAGACCAAGGGGTGAAGGTTTTTTTCGCTCTAGCAAATGCAGCCTGCAGAAGTAATAGTATGAATTTACCAAACAAAAGAGACATAAAAAACATGCCATCAAAGGCAAGTGTTTTAACGACCTGTACATAACCTCGCTCCCCTATCCAACTATCGTCTGGCTGAGACAACACTGGCACAATATGCACTCCAGAATATCCCCAGTCTTTAAATCTCTCCTACAAGAATTTTTACACTATATGAATAAAACTTGAAACGAAATACAGTTAATTCGACACTATTTATTAACCCCTTTGCACAAATGCATGCAAGTCCTCAAAATAAGCAAGACATTAATACCTGATACGCCATCCTATGAAGGTTTCTGGCACCATAATAGAGTCTGACATCAGATCTCTGATCAGCACTGAAGCCTGCCTCAATCAAAGATCGTATTGGGCTACATATAAAGACAGAAACACGTGAATAAGAGAACGAGGAAAGAATGAAATGCAATTTCTAGGAAATATGATCAAAGTTAGGTGACTTCCTATTTAGATAATGTGGCGGAGCTTCTTGAATGATGAAACTGATAGTATACAACCATACAAGTGTGAGACAAAATCAATTTTCACATAATCCATGTTTCGTAATCAGCAAAATTGATTTTATCATATGCACAGTTTTCCATTAAAGATCAAAAACAAAACCAGATGAGCAATTGAACGATGGAGTACGCATAATAGATATTATATTGTTCCTTTACTAAGGTCGCAGAACATTTTAAATATGTGGCATGCCTATCACTGAAGTGAAATCTCAAAGACAATTGGGTCCACTGAAAAGAAACCTATGGCAAGCCTAATCACCAACCAACAACTAACATCCATTCAAGACAAATCCGTTGATGGATGATCTTTTGAAAACTGAAACAAGAAAGCACTCTTGAATCCTATAAGACATTTCTTCTATGAATGTTCACCTCCAGGGAGCATTTAATAATGGTTAAAAACATGATTCTAGTCATATTTATATCATGTTGCTACATTGATACATTCTTCTTCAGTTAAACTGGGGCTCACAGCATGGAATTGACATCACTTTGTGCTGATACATTAGTTTGTTATAAATGCACATTAGACCTGAGAAAATCTCCACGAACCAACTATCGAGAGGTCCAAGGGACTAGAACAATCTCAAATGGATCCAAGCACGAGGTCTTGACATCCAAAGTCGGAACATACAATCTCAAATTGATCCAAGCACGAGTTTTGACATCCAAAGTGGAGGTTAATATATAACAATCCGCAACCGCATAGAGAACCCAAACGAAAGGAAGGAATGAAAAGATTTAATCGTTAATTTCCATAAAGAAACGGAAAAGGAAGTTAATTTGGCAATTTACCAAAATTCTAAACGAATTTGGAAGTAATTACCTGATTCCGGATCCCGTGGCGAAAATGAGCACCGTCTGATAATCCTCCGGCGGGGAGATTCGATCGATGTCGAAACCTTTTCCCATGGCCGGACTTAATTCCACAACATCACCTTTCTGTAGCCCGCAAAGGAGCTCGGCTGTGGAGCCCGGGATGGACTTCACCAAAAATTCGAAAACGCCTTCCGAGGCTGCAATTGACGGAGGCGACGCGATGGCGAAGAACGCGGGTCTGGTACGAGGATCCTGGAGACGAACCTGTAAATACTGGCCGGCTTTAGTATAAGAAGTGGCGAGCTCGGGGGACTCGGAGACGTCGATGGTGATATGGAATAACGATTCGGCGGCAGGGGAGACTTTCACCAGCTGGGTGGGAGTCCAGAGGGTGGTGTCTTGGCGGACGGCGGCGGCAGCTGTTACAGCAAGGGTGCGGCGGTGGAGGTGGTGCGAGAGGCGGCGGAGCGGCTTGAGTCTGGAGAGGGTCATGGGTAGGTGGCGGAGAGATAGGGTGGAGAGCGGAGCATGGGAGCTGAAGGGGAACCGAAGTTGGGCAAAGAGAGATATTTCGTGACAGGTTCTGGTTTTGTACAGTTTGAGTTTGTCTTAGAGGAGGCCCCGCCGGGGGCGGCGGAGTGGGGAAGGTTCGCGTGTGCGCTGATCCGCTCTAGCTACTGTGGGAATTTTTACGTGGCACATCTTGATTAGTCATTCCATTTCTTTTATTTGTTGAGTTTGAGGTGATTTTACATTTATTTTTTACAATAAATGTTAAAGCTAAAGATGTAAAAGATTATGTTAATTTAAAGGGCAAATTAGAACCACCTCCCATGAAGTTTGGTATAATTATAAATACTGCCTCATTGTTTGAAAAATTACAAATATTCTCTAAAATTTGTAATTTTTAAGCAAATGCCTGAAATTGACAATTTTGCCTTCGAATTTTCAGTTACAATTGTAAAAAATCAACCGAGATAAATTGCATTATTGCTCCTTTGTGTGAAAAATCTAAGAAACATCTTCATACGCATTGTAGTCCAAACAAATTCAAAATTTTGTAAGAATAATTCAATTTGCATAAAGGCATTTTAGTTAGTTCACCCTTAAAAATATGTGAAAATGTGTTATTTGTTATGCGGTTACAAACCTCATAGAGGTATTTATAATTTTTCAAACAATAAAAAAATATTTGTAAATATGCCAAATTTCAGAGGATATAATGTAATTTACTCTAATTTAAATAAATAAACTCTGGATAACAATAAATTTCCAAAATCTTGTATGACACTTGCCTTAATCATCTTGTCCATAACTATGTGATATATTGTAATTCCACTCATATGCTGAGCCAAGTTACTTATTCTTGAATCAAGTCCAAATAAAAAGTGAACTAGAAATTATCAATCTTATTTCGGCAGAGGTGATGTTGACGATGAGAATAGCACACGAGAAATTTCAATGACGCCTGTGCTAATTTGGAATTGTGAATAATTAAATTAATACATAATTATAATACCATAATATAATCTAACAATTTATAATTAATACGGGTACAAACTCATTTAGACACCATCACTAATCCCCTACTAAACTAAAGCTTTGCCAAAGGCGAGAGTATGTAAATGTAAGCAAAATCTGGGCGCTTGAACGAAGAATAGCTCGTGTCCAATTTCATTTATTAGGGGAAACAATAACACTGAAATCCACAGCTCATTTTAATCAATGGTGCACCTAATTTGGTAGTAAAAGAACCAAGCCAGGAGACTGAACCACACTTCTGAAATTGATCCAGGAATAAGCCTCTTTGAAAAGAGAAGTGAAAAACCTTTCAGAGTGTGAGCGCATCCAATATTCAGAAGATAAATTCAAGCAAAAATATACAAGTCCGCCTTCTCACCCCCCCTTATTGTGTCACCCGACAAGACAAATGGGGGCTTGGCAGGGGAGGCCCTCTTGGCTCCAGAATTGTATCACTGACCGCACCACATATAAAACAGGAACATAACATTTTGGAAAAATTTTGGTCCCAACAAAATAAAACTCCTGATGCTGGCTGGCATTGCCAAGAACTAGATTATTTTCGCAATTATCAGTAGAACTGGACAAGATGAAGTGTCTTTAGAAAACTGTGGTCTACATCTAAGCAGCAGATTCCTTGGCAATCTTCTCAGCCTTGGCAATCACCTCATCGATTCCTCCAACCATGTAAAATGACTGTTCTGGGAGGTCATCGTATTTTCCATCCAACACTCCCTGTTGCAGAACAATCAAGGAATGCATCAGGGTATGACAACAGAAGATAGTTTGGACCAAATCACATGGGCAAATTAGACAGCAACACTTTGGTATAACACTACCAGGGAACCTCTATCCACAATCAGAAAACAAACTTTATCATGTCAGTAAACAAAGTATTAGAGAAAAAGGGCCAAGGGGGCATGAAAAGACAAGTCTTAGCTTGACTTGAGCCAAACAAGTACATAATAGCCTCTATGAGGACGTGTCAGCTAAAAGAGCTTCAACTCTTCAAGAGAGATTAACAATTTCACAGGCTAACACCATTTTCTTCAGAAGTATATCCAATAAGAAAATAGTGTAAAACTTTATTAACTTCAGCTGAAAACTTAAAGATGGCATAAAGAAACAAAGGAGCAAATAATCTTGCACGAGCTTCAAATATTAATTCTTACCTGGAAGCTGTTAATGCTCTCCTTCAACTCAACATACTTGCCAGGGGCACCCGTGAAAACTTCTGCAACATGGAAAGGCTGGCTCAAAAATCGCTGAATCTTACGAGCACGCGCAACAGTCAATTTGTCGTCTTCGCTGAGCTCATCCATTCCCAGAATTGCAATAATATCTTGAAGATTCTTGTAGTTCTGAAGAACTTTCTGTACACCACGGGCTGTGTTGTAGTGGTCCTCTCCCAAGATGTGAGGGGAAAGCATGCGAGAAGTTGAGTCAAGAGGATCGACAGCAGGATAAATACCCAGCTCAGAAATCTGTAACAAACAATACCAACAATCAAAATCATTGCTGAAAACAATGTTTCTTACGGCAACTTACAGAAAATTCTGTATACCTGCCGAGATAACACAGTTGTGGCATCCAAGTGAGCGAAAGTGGTTGCAGGAGCAGGATCTGTCAAGTCATCAGCTGGCACGTAGATGGCCTGGACAGATGTAATCGAACCTTTCTTAGTTGTAGTAATACGCTCTTGAAGACCTCCAAGATCTGTAGCCAAAGTAGGTTGATAACCGACCGCAGAAGGGATACGCCCAAGCAAAGCAGACACTTCTGAGTTAGCCTGTGAAGTTCAGACCAAAATGTAATATTAACATGGGGAAAAAACATAAAGTACTTATTGGATAGTCATAACAAAATACAAGCCTACTTGGGTAAAACGGAAAATGTTATCAATGAAGAGAAGCACATCCTGCCCTTCTGCATCACGGAAGTGTTCAGCCACAGTCAATCCAGTAAGTCCAACACGGGCACGAGCACCAGGGGGCTCATTCATTTGACCGTAGACTAGAGCACATTTGCTGTCAGCCTTGTAAAAGATAAAACAATGGTATGTAAGGGAAAAGATAGTAGCAATTTTGATTTTAAAAAATATAATAAAAATTGAGAAATGCCTACCTGCTTATCACCTAGCTTAATGACACCACTTTCAATCATTTCTCTGTATAAGTCATTACCCTCACGAGTACGTTCTCCTACACCAGCAAAGACAGAGAAACCACCTGGCAAGGAAGATAAGCAACAGTAAGATCAGAGCATTAAGAACACTAAGGCTCTAACATGCCAACAAGGACCAACCATGAGCTTTAGCAACATTATTGATCAGTTCCATGATAAGTACAGTCTTTCCGACGCCAGCACCACCAAACAGCCCAATCTTTCCTCCTCTTTGGTATGGTGCAAGAAGGTCGACGACCTGGCATTATTTTAGAAAAGAAAGAAAAAAAGGAATATTAGCATCTAACAAGGAAACCAATGAATATAAACACAATATGGTAAAGTGAGTCAGTGTGAGCAGGAGTCAACAAAAGAACTAGCAAGTACCTTAATACCAGTGACAAGAATTTGTTGCTCTGTGGCTTGCTCCACAAAGGCTGGAGCTTCACGGTGAATGGGCAAAAAGTGTTCAGTCTCTGCACCATCATTCATTTGTTAGTAAAGCTGCACCCTTCTTCGATCATAAAAATGATTGTGTTTATTGAAAAAAACACCATCACTTACTAATGTCGCCTTTCTCATCAATCGGCTCTCCAATGACATTAATAATACGTCCCAGAGTGGCTCTACCGACAGGAACCTACAATTACAAGCAGATGTGCAAAATCATTATCAAATAGAAATTAACTCTCCCATGTGACATGAAGCACTACAAAAGTCCATAATACATACAAGAATCCCCTAAGAAATTAGAAGAGATCACAACCCAGGAGTAAATAAGACCAAAGGAAACGAATAACAAGTATCCTTACAGAGAAAACCCCTCAGTTCAAAAGCTGGATATATAGGAAACAAAACACATAATCAACCCACTCAAACTCAAGTAACATACTTGTACAAAGAAATTATGAGTGATCTCACGACTAAAATCAAGTGTTCTGGAAATGCAGAAACCATTTGATAAAAGAACAATCCCGTTATTTAAATAATGAAATTTAATTCAATACACAAGTAAATGAGAATGGCAAACCCCTGCTTCAGTGGAATAAAACGGATCCATAAGCTTTAACCAAGACATGAGAATCATAAAACTCCAAATCAAAATTCAAAATATGAATTAATGCTTTATTCCCTAAATCAAAAAGCATCCAAAATGCCAATTTACAATCAATTGCATGAAACTAACAGAAAAATCCAGAGATCTAGGCACCAACCAACCCGGAAAAAAAAAAAGCAAGAAACAAAGAAGAAGAAACTTAATCCACCACAAATTCGAGATCCAATCTAGAAATCGATAAACCATTTTGAAATAATTCAGTCAAGTGTTACTGAAAACAGAAAATTATCAACAAAATCTAAGTTGAAATGATATCAAAAACGAAAGTTAAAATTCCAAACTCACAGTAATGGGGGAACCAGTGTTGAGCACGCGCTGACCTCTAACCAACCCTTCAGTACCATCCATAGCAATACACCTCACCACATTCTCACCCAAGTGCTGAGCCACCTCCAAAACAAGCCTGATCTGATTATCCAAAACCTCCAGCGCCGTCAAAATCGGGGGCAAACCCTCGTCAAACCTCACATCGACGACGGCACCAATGACCTGGCACACCTTCCCGATCGCGCCTTGACCAGTAAACTCATCCGTGATTTTGCCTCCAGGCCCACCGCTGGGAGCCGCCTTAGAGGACGGAGGCGATGGAGCAGCTGCAGAGGTGGCATAGTGGGCGGCGAAGCGGTGGAGAAAGTGTCCAGCAGGGGAGGGTCGATGACCAGGCTTGGGAGCAGAGGGGAAGGGGGATCTGGGGCGACGGGCGGCGGAGGATCGAAGAAGCGAGGCTATGAGCCTCCGCGAAGCCATGGCGGAGGAGTTGATGATTGGGGTTTGGTTTGTAGAGAGGGAGAAGTGGAGTAATGGGGGAAGAGCAAAAGAGTAGCGCTAGGGTTTGTGAGAAAGGGGGTTATAATCTAGACAGAGAGAGTGAAGGAGTTGAGACTGCGATTTTTTAAACTTTTTTTACATTTACTGTTTCCTTTTTTTACTGTGGGGAATAGGGTCCGGTGCTTGAGAATATGCTGTGACGTCGGGGGGGTTAGTTTTGGTTTTGACTTTTTATATTTTGAGATAAAAAAGGGTTAAAAATCCACCAACCAGCCACTTGTTCAGTTTTTGACCTTGTGCTCCTTCTCCTTTTTTACCCCTTCTTTTTCCTTTTTTATTGAATTTCTTTTAATAATTTTGCATTATATAGTTGGCATAACACATAAAATTTCAAACTTGTGTTATAATTTAAGAATTGGGACTCTTAAGCCAAATGAAAGGGTCAATAAAGAATTATTGTGCTATAACTCATTTACTGAATTATTTTGCTAGTACTCATTTATTTTATGAATAATATATTTATATTTACTGATCTATTATATATTCATAAAAATCATTCTCATTTTTTGTTTATGTACAAAAATTACTTCTGACAACAAAAAACAGAGATAATTCGTATAATGATATTGATGTCTTTTAGAGCTGTATGTATAATTTCCAAAAAATAAAGATAATTTGTTTAGATAATATTAACATTTCTAATTTGTATGGTGCGTAAATAGATCATATGTATTGTTAAACAATGAATTAAAAAATTGTATCGGAATAAAATAGTGTATATAAAACATGTATTGAAAATTTTCAGTGTCTAAGACTAATTTTCGGTCCACGAGACGGGTGGGTATTTCACTCAAAAATTGCTAGATTTTATATGTTGTCACAAAGGAATTTGGGTGCAGCAATGGCCTCATCATCTCCTCAGGTAAGCCTATCATCAAATGAAGACTTCTCCTCAAATAACCTCTCCCTTGCCTTAGCTGCCTGCACATTGAAAAATCTACCACAATCAACACATTTTCTGAGGACAGAATGAAACTCTGGAACTAGAGCGAAGCTACAATCAGTCATGAACTTGGAAAAGAAGAAGAAGAAGATGATGACCTGTTTCTCCCAGTTCGTGCAGCTCGTTATTATCGAAAGCATGACCGTCTGCAAGGTTGCACCCGACAGTATCCCAATCCAGAGGCCTTTTCCTCTAAAATCCAACCAGAAACCCAATGTAGCTGCAATTGGAATTCCGAAGAGATAAAATGCTGCAAGATTGATATAGGCCCCAATGTGCTGCCATCCGCAGCCCCTGGCAACGCCTGCAAGAAACAAAACGGTATGATAAAGCAAGTTGATCGATCTTTTATAAGAGAGAGAGAGAGAGAGATGTACGGTTGAGGATAAAACTCTAGTTAACCTGAAAGGGTCCCTTGGAGACTGTCCATTATAACAGATAGACAGACAAGAGGAGCCATCTTCGTTACATAGTCAACGACCTCTTTCTCATTGCTGAAAATGTATCCAAAAATGTTCCGGCTGGCAAAGACGCCTGTGCTCACGATTATTGCATCTACAGCTGCAAGAAGCACTAGAGCAGTGACAGACGTACGAGCTTCCTCTGGTCTTCCAGCTCCTAGCTCGTTTGAAATTCTTGTGCTGAACATTAACATTAACACATTAACATTAACACTAATATTCATTAACGCATATGTAACTCGGACATGAGATCATAAGACACAGAATTGAGCTATATCCTTCAAGTATACCTTGCTGCAGAAGCCAGTCCATATGGTATTGCATAAAGTGTGGCTATGGTGTTTAGGCTGTCAAGATGAGGCATAAAGATTCAGACTGTAGCAATGTATAGTTGAATAATGTTTGTAGCAATTATGATATCCACGATGCTTGTGAGAAACCTACCAAACGGACAGCACTGAGGTTTCAAGCTGAGGATTTGGTAAAAGCCCCGACAGCAAGATAAGTAGCTCAAATGACCACCACTCAAGACTACATTGTGTAAAAGAAATCGAAATGTTAGGAGAATTAGAATCTTTGGAGAACTCAGAATGTGCTTGTCTGCAGAAAGTTGGAGTAGAGAGAAGAGAAGTGATTACCAAATCATTACAGCAGAAGGAATTGCAAAGCGGAAAAATTCTTTTATTCCTTCGAATATCTTCATTGAAATTTGAGAACGTGTTTTTGCGCATGCTGGGGAGTACTTCATGTACAAACTCAGGATTGTCACATTCAACCACATCGAAAGACCAATGGCAACTGCACCTCCAAGATTCTCTAATCCAGACTTAAACACAAGTGCCCAACAAACTGGCACATGGAAACAAAGGGTGACACACGAGCTTATCAGCATGGGAAGAATCAAGCTTTGCATTTGATAGTACCGAATAAGTGGTTGAAGAGTTGCATAGCCAAAGAGAGCAGGAACAAGCCACATCGTGAATTTTCCAGCTTCATGTGAAATCTGAGGATCTTGGCCAACAAATTTGAGTAAGTTTCCCATATATATCCACAAGATGGACAGAGGAATGCAAACAACGATCAGAGAGAAAATGGCAGTGTAAGTTTGAGTTCCAAGTTTTTCGTATTGTTGAGCACCAAAAGCTTGTCCACTGATTGTTTCAAGTGCGCTTGCCATACCTAACTGTTTCACGAAAAATCAGAAGGTTGTCAGAAAATACTGCCATACTCAGCATAGTGAGCAGTCAATTCACTACATATTTCACCAAATCGTATTCTTTGCACAATCAATACTATGTGTGAGGCACGTTAAGGCACATCTGTGGGCACTTCCATTGATGAAATGTTTTCCAATGTAGCAGTTGTCACATAATTTGAGTAACACATAATGTATAGATCCTACATGGACATGCAGATTATCAGTCGGATTAGATGACAGCCATCAATGTTAAGACAGTCATCAAGGATAATGGTTACAGAGATATGCGACTGAACTGGTGATATTATTCGAGTTAGGCATTGAATGCTTGAGAAGACACATGTTCTTGTCAAGCCAACTATCAAGAGAGAATGTAAAGAAGTAACACCTGTCCAACCTAAAAGATAAGAGACATTGATATTTCCTTTTCCTCACTTGGTAAGGACTTTGCAACACAGACACATCATCTGCTGCAGGGTTGTTTATGGGTGCCTGTCTCAGTCAGTTAAAAATTAAGTCTTCAAACTTCCCCAAGCCAGTCGGTCGTTACTAGGACTCAAGGTTTAAATTTAGCCAACCACTACTTTGCTTTTCAAATTTTCTTCCACATACAACAATTCTATGATCTACAAAGTATATTTGGCTGGCTAACAACGTTATCATCATCATCGCGGTCCTTCTCACTTACCAACGCAATGGGTTCCAAGACCAATAAATTTTCCTTCTCAGTGATGAATTAACATGTGATGTACAGCAAAAACATTAACTGCAGGAATTGGTAGATGCTTCTTTCCAAGGCAACAGTAAATATGATGCCGGTGCAGATAACCTTTGATGCGATATATGGAAAGAAATGGATGGTCCCGAAAATAAGATGAAATCAATATCGATAGATAGCGCGTGAGAAAGAATCTTCTCACATTTCTTGCTACTGCAGTCTGCAGTTCTTGACTAGAAGTAGGAAACAGATTAAGTCTGAACTTATATGAAGTAATAATGTATGTGCTGAAAATACTGTTTTTCATGATTTAAGTTTCCATATTAGGCAGCACATCAAACAAGATCAAGTGGATATTGTTCAAAACATCTCCATAAAGATGACATATTGAAGAATCTGAACAGACAGTAAGTGACAAATATTGCAGACAAGTTGTGATTCCTCAAACCAATGTATGAAAGCAATATAGTAATAAACCAGACAGAAAACGGAGAAAAAGGAAGTGGGCTAGAGAGACAGGGAGTGATACATACGAGGAGGCTAAAACCAGTGACACCAGCAAGAGAGATGGCTATGGCAGTGCTGGAAAGAGAGAGTTCACCTAAATGACCAACCATCATCAATGATATAACTTGCAGCAAATAGTGTGATAAAGTGACAGCCACCATAGGTCCTGCTAAATAACCCAACCTCTTCATCTCCTCCCCTATCTCTCCCCATCTCACTCTCCTCTCTGAAACCCTTTCCTTCAACAACAAACCCTCCTCCATCTCTCTCTCTCTCTCTCTCAAGAATCTCTATGGCAGGAGTAAAGGGTTGTCTGTTTCATGGTCCTCATATAGTATATATGTATGTTGGAGGCGACTTTGTTTTTTTCTGCAGGAGAGATAGATACAAGGCTAGCTACTTCTGCCACGACTCTTGACTCTGCACTTTATTTTAGATACATAACATGTAAATTTTCCATAACTTCAATGGCTTTGTAGAACTATTATTACTAGAGAAAGGTCCAAGTTTTTATGTTAACTAATTGTAATATTACAATAATATTCAAAATTATCAACGAGTCGATGTTACATTGATAATTGTGAGATCAAATGTACATTTTGTTCGCGTTAAATGAAAATTATTAATGATAAAAGTTCAAAATATGAGATAAATTATGCTGATGCATGTTATGAATTAAAGACTAAGATGAGCAAATAAGACTTTTTACTAAATCAAATTAAGTGTCATATATTTTAACAATGGCATGTGGTTTGAAATAGTAAGTATAATTATTAACAAGTAGTTGGAAAATACAAAAAATATTTTTGCAAGAGACTTAGGTCAAAAGGGCTCTTGGAAGTCAATTTTGCTTGCCCACCAAGGAGTGGGACTACATTATAGGATCTTGATTGTGACCTTGTGTAAAATTAATTAGTCATCCACATAGACATGCAAACTTTTCCACAAAAAGAAAAAGAAAAAGGCAATTTAAAAATAAAAATATATTGTTTTTGAGGTAATAAGAATAATGTTCTGATTTGTGTTGTCTAAAGCCCAAGAACTTGGGCCATTAATGTACTGGACCCTGACCCTGAAACTGTCGAGAGTTCTTCTTCCGTTTTTATCCGTTTTGGTATTATTATTTTTCAAAATACTTTTCAAGAACCAGAGGAAGATTAGAACCCTGAAATTAACAGTGAGCAATTCCGCAGAGTGGGCGTTTCGGTGCTGCTGAGATGGGGAAAGCAGCGAGAGAGCAACTGACCCGAGCTCTAAACGAGCACCTCAACACCATACATGAAACTTTTCAGGTTTTTTCAAGAAATACCCTGTTTTTTTTTTTTTTTTTTGGAATGTTGACGTTTTTAGTGAGAAATCATCAGTTTTAATCGACAAATTGTCTGGGTTCTGTTTGGCTTTGGTGTTGGGTTGTAGTTCTGTAATTTTTACCGAGGGTATTATGCAGATGTTGGATCAAACACCAGCCTCATCTCTTGAGAAAGTTAGCTGGAAAGAGGTCATTCAGATGGGCGAACAAGTCTCCAAACAAGCCACTACTGGTCTCTCTCTCTCTCTCTCTCTCTCTCTCTCTCTCTCTCTCGGGTTTGCAGTTGAAATTCTAATTTAGTTATGTAAAAATATGATCTTTATCGGTTTTGATTGATGGGTTTTACTTAGATTCTATTCTTCTTACTTCGGGGAGTATAGCAGTGTTGAAGTGTTTAACTATGAACTAGACTTTATGGCTATTTTGTTTCTTAGAAGGGATGAAGTATTCCAATTTTTATTGTTTTTCTTTTCTGTTTAACTTCACTTTATGTTAGTGCTTTTGGTATCTTCAGAGCTAATTTTAGTTTTAATAGCTATGAAAAGTTGAAACATTTATGTTGCAAGCATACAATTTTTCCAGTCTACAAGTGAAAATGTTTCATGATCAACTAGGACTTTGTGTCATACGTAAAATTAATTGCTCGATAAGTGCTGCCACTTATGATTACAGGTCTTTAAATTAGTTGATTAATCGGAGACATCAAGCGATCATGCAACCATTCAAGTTGAGTCTTTGATATTTTTGACATTCATATCATTTTTTTTTGCAATTATTGTTTCATACAACTGTGTAAGTTTTCCCATCAATTATCACTTGCCTTTTGATGTATACCCAAATGTTATAACAAACTTATGTACGAGTGAGTACCTAACTATCATATCAACACCGACTTACTTGAGCCATTTTCAATAAATTGGAGTGTAATTGAGATAGAACATGAAACATACTACCTACTGTTTTTTACTTCTGTTGTTTATGAACTTTGATAAGAGCAGCTCTTTGAAAATTTCACAACTAGGATGTTCCCATTGTTTCTTTTAACTAAGAAGGATCTTAGGCTTTTTCCTACTTTCTTATGGCTCTATGTTGTATTTTTTTGTGAATTACTGCATCATCTTGTTTGTAATGCAGTTGGAATGCTTTACACTGGAGAGACTCCCGGAGTTAAAGCCCTTGAAGAGAACATGGCTACGTACTTCAATATGCTGCAAGGTTTCCTTTTACTCTCCCATGGAAGTTCAATGGGTGCAGGACCAACCCTCTCTTCTTGCATTCATAAAACTGTAAAGCAAGTTGTCGACAGCAGCTTCATGCTATTACAGGAAGCAGTCTCTTCATATGGTACATATGTTACCTTTTGCTTTCTCTTCCACACACACACGCACACGCACACGACACACACATATATATATATATATATATATATATATGTCTGTGAGTGTATAACACACGTCATGTAAGGCTTGTTAATAGGAACTGTACTAGTAAGCATTAACCTGATTCATGTAAAACTGTACAGAGAGGAAAAGATGTAGAAACTGTTAAGACTCCAGAATCGCAAATAAGAACCTGTTCTTTACCAAATATTTTTTCTATCCAGTTGTTTAAAACTCTTCTGTTTTTGTGAAACCTTGTTATATCGGGGATAAGAGGGTGCTGTCGAAGCATTCAGAATTGTTCTTTGAGATAATTTTACATATTTTGGCAAATCAGGCTAAATTTCTTGTGTCCTAAAATTAACAACAAAATTAAAAGTTTATGTTTTTAACAAAATTTGACATGTCTATCTTAATAAGTTTTATGCTGCAAGATGGGGAACTTTTGTTTTAGGATAACTTATTCCACAGGGTCTATCTTTTAATCGTTTGATGCTTCTGTTGTACCGTAACTTGATTGAGAAGAAACACTGATATTGGAGATCTTTTACTGAATTTTCCCAGTGGAAACATGTTATATTAGAAAGAACGCAATGGAGTTCAAACTTTTCATAACTGTGGAAGTTGAGTGTACATGATGATTTCTTTTTCTAGTTACTCATATAGCTTGTCTTTTGTCATATAATGCGGCCGTTTGACTGGTATTCATCAATATGTAATTTTGTTCTCCTAAATGAATTTGCAGGATCACAAAATAAAGCTCAGAAACTCTCTATCCCGCGACTTATAGGTGCAGTCTGGGATGCTTGTGCTGCCCTGAAGAAGACTCCCACCACAAATGTTACAGCAATTGGACGAGCAATGACACAAGTTGCTGTTTCCATGAAAGATGTTCTTCGGGAAATGAAGGAACTGAAGCCAGCTTCCGCTGACCCCTCGGATGAATCTTCTGGTGAGGGTTCTATGAAAGCAGTAGATAAATCCAATGACGATGATGATTCATACGACGGAGAGTTGGGCAATGACTTGTCACCTGAAGAGATGAAAATTGTGCAGTTAACTACCGGCATCGTGTCTGAAATACTGGTGGTTATGAAGGAACTAATTCGGTCCATTACTGCATTGCTTCAGCAGGAAAATTCCGATGGTTATGCTATTTCAGTTGATTCTCTGGAGAAACTTTTGAAACTCTGCCAAGGATTGGGAGTACAGGTTGATGAGCTCGGGGCGTGCCTTTACCCACCACAAGAAATTTCTGCAATTAAGGTAGCTCTGGAAAAAATTTCAAGCTTCACTAAAGAAACAGAAACCGAACTACAAAATCTTAAAGGTTTTACAGATGATTTTAGTAAGGCTTGCACTGGTTTGAGGAATTCGTCGAGGCAGTTGGAGTTTGAACTGGGTTGTCCAGGCGCAGGTGATCTTGTCCCAGAACTGGAGAACCTTGTTGTAAGCAATTAGACAGAAGTTTGGCTTGTCTAGCTTTGATTGAGTGTGTTAAAGTTGAAGGGAATTTATTTTGTCTTAATAGATCATATTCATATGTATTGTTCAAGACTCCAATATTTTGTCAAGTGCAGTATACATTTTTCTACGACAGCACTCCGAGAGCTTGAAATTGAACTAAAACTACTTTATACAATAACTGCAAGTCATAACTCAAACAATAATAGGTACAGGATAGTTTCGTATATATTCAACAAAAAGACATCAGTTCCCAGGCTGCTCGTCTAACTAGCTGTATAGAAGAGATTGTATATGGGATCAGAGGAGCTCGTTGTTTCTGTACGCCCCAAAAAAGTTTCATCGGCCAAGAGCCTTAACAAGCCCAGCACCACCCAAATAAAGACCCATAAGGGGGCCGGCCAGGAGCATTTGAGTAAGAGGATCGGTTGATGGTGTGAGTATAGCAGCTGCGACCACTGAACCTACCACCACATATCTCCAAATTGACAGCATTTGATCCGATGAGACCAAACCAAGTTGTCCAAGAAGCAGTTGTATAACTGGAACCTGAAGAAGAAAAGTCAAAAAATGTTACTAGTAGAACTCTGGAAATCACTGAAAGTAACAAATTCCTGCGTTTGGTATAAGAATATTTAATTTGGAGATCTAATAAATTACTCGGACATAAAACGAAGAACAAGTGCAGCTGAGTAGACATCTTTCTTTTGCCCACACAGGTTATTCAAACCTTATCTTCCTTAAAAAATCGAACTAGTTTCTAACTGTGGTGGTATAATCAGCACAGAAAATTATTGCACACAAAACTTTACCTGGAAAGACAATCCTGTGCTAAACATGAGCACAAGGACAAACTCAAAATACTGATCGATAGACCAAAGAGACTCAACAACCCCTTCCGCATAGGTAACAAAGAATGTCAAGGCTGCTGGAGTAAGAACATAGTAAGAGAAGATGATGCCGGTATAGAAAAGGATTGATGACCCCAGAACAACTGGTCCCAGAAATCTTCTCTCTGCCTTTGTTAAACCTGGAACAACAAAAGCTATGATCTCATAGAGGATTACAGGGCTTCCCAACAGAAGCCCACAGTATCCTGACACCTGCATAAAAAGATTATATTGCTTTTAGTCCACAAATGAATAGTAACCATCGAATACCTAGTTCATGAGAAACGATGTTTCTTAGATGGGCGATTTGCCACACCCTCATCAGAATGAAAAGGTGAAGTTTTGCTCCAAGTTTGCTTAGATTATGTTGAACATAGTTTTTAGAAATTAGTTTTCTTTGACGAACCACAATAATATATCAAGAAATACTGAAGAAAAATCAGGACAGGACCCTAACCTTCAGAGATGTGAAGAAGAATTCGCCAGGTGCTAATTGTAAAAAACGAACACCTTGTTCTCTAACTGGAGCTTCAAGAAACATAATGAGTTCCTTTGAGACAGCAAAACAACCAACTATAGCAGCTCCAACAGCCAAAACAGATACAAAGATTCTGTCTCTTAATTCCTCTAAATGGTCATATATACTCATTTCCTTATCATCTGGGAGTAGCTCTTTGCTAGGATAAAGAAAATTGTAAATAGAATTTCCTCCATCATCTACCTTATTGTTCAGAAAAGGGTTTTCGCTCGCCTCGTCGCTGGAATCTGTAATGCCATCAAGAGAAATCTTAGATCTGAAGACAATAATGTTTGTCCAGCATTGATAATTGCTTCAATTCAGAAAATTCAACTACAAGAAATAGTAATTAAAGAAAAAAAACTAAAAATATCCTGCAACAGCTGCCAATACAATGTGCATAAGCCAAAAGTTATAACCTTATTGGCAAGAGTGACTAAAACTAAAAGAATCCTGTGGATATTTGATGGGGAAGTAGCTTCCATGCACAGATCAACAGACTGCACCACAGGTGAGCTGTTAAGCCAGATCAAATTAAATGACGCCCCAAGGGAGAAAATCTAAGTCATAGTGCTACCTCTTTGGAGATGCATCCTTTTTCTTCTTAGGACTTCACTTGATATTTACAAAGTGATACGGGGTGGACAAGTCAAAGAATAAAATGTTGAGGACAAAGTTCAACAAATTCAGATGTCGATAGATGGACATTCAACTCCAAATTCTGAGACACCAAATTCATTGGCTAGACAAATGCTAGTCCCTAGAGTATGTGAAGTGCTGGTACGATTATCTGACACAAATTTCACTTATTCACTAGTTGAACTTGATCCAAGAAAGGTTAATCCTCACATTCTAAAACATACTATAGTCAAGAAAAGAAAACATTACTCCGTGCACAAAAACACCATAGTCAATAAGAATGAACTTGTCCCAGCAAACAGATATAAAGCTGAAGCCTTTTCAAACAACATCACCTATCTGAAAACCTTGTATCATGATCACAAACAGGTCAAGATACACTGAAGTACAGCAAAATTTAATCAGCCCATTTCATAAAACCCAAAAATAAAAGCACCCAAATCAAGTAATCAGCAAAATCATTAAAACTATTGAAACCCATAAAAATTTAGCATTAAAAGAAAAAAACAAGGCGATAAAAAGAAATATTTCTATTTTACCAAGCCTTTCCTCAACAGCAGGTCCAGCTCCATTAAGACTGCCACTGCTGATCTCCCGCTGCTTATCAGTAACATCTTCAACAGCAGAGCAAACTATTCTGCTAAATTTCTTGAAATACTTGTTATTTGAGAATCCCAGCAACTTGGGCCTCCTTTGCTTGATGTTCAAAATAGATTTTGACAAGGGATTTGAGTTCAAGCACTTGAAACACAAGGTGTTATTGTTGAGATGCGGGTTGTAGATGAGAGCTCCCGTGCTCCCCATGGCTGCAACAAAAATGAGGCTCGCAATCACTCGCAGTCGAAGAAGATGATTGGCCCCTGTGCGCTTGGTGGGCGATATTTTGGGGGCTGGACCTTGCGCATCATAGTGGATATTACGTGGAATTTCTATTGTGCGCTTAGTGAAGTTTCTTTTTTCTTTTTTCGTTTATCTTTATAAGTGGCCTTAGTGAAGTTCACAAAAATGGGAATTTTCTTTAAATTATTAGGAAAAACAATCATATCTAATTGTAAATATATTTCAAAAATGAGTTTTTTTAGGGTTAATTACACTTAGAATCACTTTAAAAATGCAAAACTTACACTTTTTTCCAAAAAAATTTTAAAATTACACGTTTACATCTGAATCCCTTTCGTTAGGATTTTGACGAAAAATGCTAACATTAGCAAAAAAAATTTATATATGTATTTAAATTTTTAATTTTACCCCTTATATAACATACCCATGTAATAATTTCGTACTTATAAAAAAAATTAATAATATTAACCTCACTCTCTCGACGTATACATTATATTTTTTCACTCATAAAAACAAAATAAATACATGGGGATGTTAAATGACAATTATATGAAAACTTATGTAATTTGGTAACGTTAGCATTGTTCGTCAAAATTCTAACGGAAGTGGATTAAGTGTACACGGAGAATTTTCATAGGGAGTGTAAGTGTAATTTCAAATTTTTTTATAAGGAAAGTGTAATTTTATATTTTTAGATGGAGTATAAGTGTAGTTACCCTTTTTTTTATTAAAAAAATGCAAATGAAAGACATAAATTGTGCACAAATTAACTTAATTTGTTATTTGTTTCTTCCTTCTCATTTACACCCGAGCAGTTATTATTACTACTCGAAAACACACACTCAATATGTGTGAAACTGCAGCATGCATTCCAGAATGAACTTAGGAAATTCATTCCATTCCTAACTTTTTTCTATATATTGTATTTACTAATTGAACGATATTCACGTACAATGTGATAATTAGATATATAACTCTTCTAAAAGGAAGCAGTCATAGCAATAATAATTCTTCGCAATTTTTTATTGCAACATGAGAACACAACACTGGAGCTTTTGCATGCAGTAAGAAAAGTTAGAGATGAAATACAGATAGATTTAAATTTTAAGAAGAAACAAACAACAATAGAATCATATTTTACTAAGTTGTCATAGTTATATTTATAATTTCGTAGAATTATTAATTTATAATACCGAATAAACCATAAATTCATATAAGGGTCTTTTAAAATTATTATTTTAGACCTCGTGTCAAGTCGGGACCGAAAAAATTATTATTCTAAAAAAATTATTAATTTATCGAGTATTAACTTATAGAGATTGGCAGCCAAACTCAATAGTACCCCAAAGTAATCACAACCAAAAAATTGTTTTCACTTATGAATTTTACGTTATTATTTCCAACTAAATGTGTTCATTTAGATTGCATTTTGAATGAAAAAATTTGAATATAAGAAAATAAAAAATTTGAAGTTACGGATTTCAATTAACTTTGTATTAAATGGATTTAAAATCCATCAATATTTTCACAAAATATAATGCAGAATGAGAGCTGAAATCATTTGTAATATGAATCATCCAAACAAAGGCAAAGAACTTATTTGGGATTGAAAATCCGTACTTTGGAATCCATCATTTTTAATATTCATGTTTATATTTCACTCTAAGTACACACGATATATATATATATATATATATATTTTCTGTTCTTGTTTTTTTTAATGACTCTGATTCATCGAGTATATACTTAAACCTGGAACTATACTGTATTATAAAAGACAACATGTAATATAACATGGTTTTAACATAATCAACTCTTTTTAGTAACTTTTCATGCAAGATTTCAGTACAAAAGTTCAACTCCGAAAAAGCATCCAGACACTAAAAGGCAGACATGAGTTCCATGCAAACCAAAGAACATAAGCTTGGACTGATTGAAAATGCCAAGCCTAAGTTCTTGGGGAAACAAAGGCAGGAAACTATAATTCAGACTAATTTTTAATAATAAATGAGTAATGAGAATTATATGTCCTATTTCAACGCGTCGATTGCTGCTAAGCGAAGATCCCACAAACGACCATCAATCAACAGACATCAGACATCCTTTGAAATGACCAAATTTAGAACAAAGTTCCATTTTTTGTTCCTCCGGGAATTTTAGTCCTGTCCGCCGCACAGTGACTATATAATCACTACATAATTTCAAGAACTCTTTCACAAACTTTCCCTGTTCACAAACTAGGCTAGAATGGCTTCAGTTCCCCACCGGTTGCCTTTCTCTACCCATTTTCCCAGTAGTAAAACTAGCCAAGAATCGAATAAACAAAAACTTTACTGTGTGAAAATCAATGGGACTAATAGTTTTGCCCCAGCAAAGGTGGATTTGTTGAGCCAAGATCATGGAACTGCGGTCACGTCTGTCGATGCTTCTGCAAGTGTGCATATGTTTGAGCCGCAGGTTCGACAAAACATCCCCACGCAGAAGCAGTTGGTCGATCCGTATCGTCAGGGGGTGATTGTAGAAGAAGGGGTGGGATATAGACAAACAGTTGTTATAAGGTCCTATGAGGTCGGCCCGGATAAAACCGCGACTATTGAGAGCATTCTCAACTTGCTTCAGGTGATGAAACTGACTGGACTTCCAGTTTTTGCCTGTGTTGGCACGCAGAGTTTTGAAGGGAGTTTTTATGTTCATGCAGGAAACAGCATTGAATCATGTATGGATGTCGGGGCTTTTAGGCGACGGGTTCGGTGCCACACATGGAATGATGAGAAACAATCTTATTTGGGTCGTTTCAAGAATGCAAGTTCAGGTTGATCATTATCCAATCTGGTATATATACAACTTTATCATCATTTTCTTGGACAGTATCCACCAATATCTGTGTCACACCCTCCAACGGTACTATGCTCTGATACCACCCGATGTAACGCCCCTTAACAACACTACATTGGGTGGTATTACAGCATAGTATCGTTAGAGGGTGTAACAATCTATTTTGATATATGGTAAATGACAAGCTCTGTGTATGTGTGTGTGTGTAAACAGGGGTGAGGTAATGGAAATAGACACATGGGTCGGAGCATCAGGGAAGAATGGGATGAGAAGAGACTGGCTACTGAGAAGTCAAGCCACGGGGCTAGTTTTTGCTCGTGCAACAAGGTACTAAAACGTCGACCCTCTTCTCCTATCCACCTCAAGTTTTTGTTTTCCATGTCAACTGAAACTGTGATTCTGTGACAGTACATGGGTGATGATGAACCAGCGGACGAGGCGTCTATCGAAAATGCCAGATGAGGTAAGGGCTGAAATTTCACCGTGGTTCATTGAGAAGCAAGCAATCAAAGAAGAAAGCCCTGAAAAAATATACAAACTGGACAATAGTGCGCGCTATGTGCATTCAGATTTGAAGGTTATAAACTATGTGCAATCAAACTTGTTTAACTTCAAATGTCATACGGTAAATTCATCCAACTGATACGTCTCAGTTTTGGTGCAGCCGAAGAGAAGTGATCTGGACATGAACCAACACGTAAACAACGTGAAGTACGTTAGATGGATGCTTGAGGTAACTACCAAACTCAAATCTGCTATGATTCTTTCATCTTAACAGAGCGAATCCTGAAAGCTGCAATGATCATTTCAGACAATCCCTGATGAATTCTTGGAGAACCATCAGCTGGCTGATTTGATACTAGAGTACAGAAGAGAATGTGGGATTGCAGATGTGGTGCAATCCCTCTGTGAGCCTCAAGAAGATGGACTGATAAAAACTGGGATTCAGCAGTGTAATCACATTGGTTTGAATGGAAATTCTTCATTGTCTTCACAAATTCTTGGGGGAAATGGATTGCTGGGGTCCTTAGATCAGGGGCCATATAGCTACACTCACCTACTTCAGATTAAGGGAGAGCTCAAAAATGAAGAAATAGTGAGGGGAAAGACCGCATGGAAGACAAAGCTCAATGCTATACCATTTCCTCCATAGAAAATTATGTCAAGGCTATGAGTATAATATGCCAAGAAACAGAATATCGAGCCAGCGTTAAACAAGACGACCTGGTCGGAGAATGGAATGAGGATGTACAAATAAATGTGTTAACGCTGAGGTTCAAGTTCATTGGAAGTAAGCAGTGAAGCACAGCTGGAAAGTCATTGAAAGTTCTATAAGATCGATGTCCGAAATAAGGTGTGTGATTCTTGTGCAGTTAGGATCCTAGGAAATTTGGTTGTTCTGTATCAGCAAACCTGTAATCCCTGTTGAATATTCTCATTAAATATTCACTTAGATGTATGCTTATAAATAAACAAAGAGTTGAGGAAAATGCAAGTATGATAGGGCTATCAAGCAGACACCAAAGGGGTTTGATAAAAGCAAGGAAAAATTGAAACAAGCAATGCTAAGTAAGCATATGGAAAGATTAGACAGAGCATGTTTGTCGCCATTTAAGCCAATTTGATTAAGACAGCCTATGAGTTACATATGAATGATCAGCCATTCTTACCACTATATTGGTGTTATTGCCATGTTCTTTGGAACATAAATAGGTTCGAAGACTAAGGAAAGGCTGTGTTTACTAAAAATACTCATTGAAGAGTTCAATGGAAATGCTTTGCCACAAGCTATGCTCCAAACTAATTTGAACTAAATTTGCAACTTTCAAGGGGGAGAAATGACATTTGAACACGCCTAAAGTAAAAGAATTGAGTTTGGCATAAAAAATTATGAGATCTAACCTAGAAGATAACACATTTACAGCTATAAATATGGCGGGTATTTACAATAAGGTTAATTACCCAAGAAAAAGAAAAACCTTGAGATCTCAAAGGAGAAGTGGAAAACATAGAAAAGATTGAACCCTATTGCCTCTTTATCCGCATTGATCTGTGCAATTGCCATGACCACGCACCCAAAAATATCACGAGCCCGACACCAACACAACTCCAAAAAATAACCAACCACTTGGGCATGGCATTAGGAAACAGTCCTGGAAGAGGAAAACTATTAATAGTGAGTGAAAGTACACTCTTATCGACTTGCTAATAAAGGAAGCAGAGAGAGTAGAAAACAGACCATGTCCAAACTTGATACAAATGAGAAGTTCCACGATGCAGATAGCAAGAGAAAGCCAACAAAACGATCCCACCTTTTTCACGGTTTTTCTGATACAATGAAATAATAAGAGCAAAGAGTGAGAAGAAACCAAAAGATTTGCACTATAAGAAGCATGGAGGAAAGGAAGTCACCTGTTTTGTAGGTAAGAATTGTACTCACGAATTGTTGGTATTGCGATAAGCCACCACAAAACCAACCTATATATTATGAGGGGGTTTCGAGGAGGAATCCAAAGGCAAAACTTCAGAAAGAACGTATTTAGTTCCACAGTCAAGAAAACAATGCAAAGGCTGAGAACTTGAATAAATCGGAACGGACCAAGAAAAGGGTGCCATTCGTCTTTATCCCACCTGGCAGGTGTGAATTGACCCAGTGTTCTTTTTACCTGAAAATTTAAGAGGACTCAGTAAGTTCCTGAGTTAGATCATAACCAGCAGTTATCAGGGCTTATCGTACAACTGCCAGGCATTGCTATCATAAAATCAGGAAAATAAAACTCATTAATTGGATCAAGAAACATATATGAATATGATATTTCCACATAAACAATCTCCAAACTTAAACAAACTGAAATGACAACACTTGTACATGGATATCAAGTTATGTTCATCCATGGCAATAACTAGTTGATGGAAAGCGTAAATCTGCTCTATGTCACAGAATCATTGGTGTAAAATAAGTTGTTTTACTCTAGCCTTATATCCTTAAATTTGGTTCACAAGAAAACTAGCAGCTTTAAGTTGGTAATACTAAAACTTAATATATTAATCCTGATACCATATTCTTGATCATGCAAAGCTATATGAAGGAAAAGTAGAATGAAATACATGCAAAACTTAAGAGCAAATTAAAGAAAATGAAATAGAAGTATACAAGAACATGTTGCAAAACCAACATACTTTGCCCATGATGTTTGGTTGCCTGCTTATACCAACCCACTCATAAGTTTTACCATCAAAATACCGAACAGTACGCATTCCAGCCCAAATACCTGTATAGCAGAGATTTTAACACATGAGTGTGCAGTTTCATACTAAACTTCAGTAGGCAAGACGTAACAGGGCTTCGGGAAGGGGGGGGGGATTACAATAACTGTTTTTCAACAAAGTGGAATCCAGAATGCATACCCTAACACCATAGTTGTTTTACATTCATCCACCTAATTTTTGTTTTTTTTTCAAAAAAAAATTGAAAGAAAGAAAAAAACTGTCCCTCATGGAACTTGCGGTGATATTGGAATCACCAATTTTTTGGTAGTTACCAAATAAATGCCACAGCAATTCCAAATCTGTGCTATTAGAACACATACAGACAAGAATCCACCATCCTTTTTCTCTAAAGCTTATTCACATGTTACAAGAAGTTACACAAGGATATGAAAGAAAATGTCATTCTTTCATGTTTACTAACTATTTAGGCAAAATAAACAATAGGATGACTCTAAGCAAGGGTTCGCACGTTCCTCAATATATAATCACACAATCATCCAACAACCGAAACTATGTATCAGCCTTGGGAACACTTGTTAAAAGAATGCATTGACAGTTAATAATCCATGCATCATGACCTAAAAGGAGGGCTCAAATTCCTACCGAACCAGTTGCAGATTAATATATCAAGAATAATGCTGTCCCACCAGCATTCATTGAAATTTGGCAACATGTGGCGAAAGGTGACCTGAAAAAACCAGTATAAAATCACCTCAGTGAACAAAACAGATCTATGTATAGGATTTGCTTCAAACTGAATAAAGAACAACAAAATAGCAGGCAGGTGATAAAAGTTTACCTCCATTAACTCAAACCCAATTGAAAGTACCCACAAAAGAGGCTGATTACGGATCATTATAGCTTTCCCCCACCATCCAAGTATATGAGCCAGAACAAACTCATCAAAAAGTGTCTCCTAAAAACAAAAACAACATATGGGTCCAGCTCCAGAGGCATCTTTATTTATGACATGACAAGAAACAGAAAATTCAAAGCCATGAGAAATATAAAGAGTAACATACATAAACATTCTTAAACCTGCTTGCTGGATTTTCAGGCACATAAATCCGGCAATCAGCACCATAGGATCTCTCCGGAAGTTCTGCATCAGAGAAATTGCAGAGAACTAAGATCTATCAAAAAAGTATGCTGATTATACAGTCCATAAGAGTAGGACGATGGCAACATGTACTACCACTGTCAAAACAGAAAAGTACATTCATCGGAAGAATAAACAGAAGGACCGAACTCTTACCAACACCAAGATCAGGATGCAGGAATTTCATAAATTGCCGAGCATCATCACGTTTCTGGAAATAAGAAAAACGAATAGGTGCATCAGAACCTATAGAAAATCACTATGAAACATCATCACTCATATAAGTTTGAGCACAAAGAAGTTAACAGAGTTCATGCCTACTTGGGACCATATACAAAAAGAATCTGGTAGACATTCTATTTACACCAGGAAATAATGAATATATTATCATTCACCACAAAATCCTTGACATAGAAATTTAATATACACCTGACAAAGAGCTTCTTTCTACATAAACCAAAATTCCAGCTAAAATAGGCAAAAAAACAGTAAGTGCGCACTAAAAACTAACCTGGAAGAGTAAGAATGTTAATGCAACGAGATAAATAACAGCCATTCCATGAACAAGGCGCCAAATTGCAGGATGCGGTCGGGTAAGTACTCTGTTAATAAGAAAACAAGCAGCCTCAGAAATGAACAACAGAGTTTTCAACAACAAATAAAGAGGTCAACAGAGAAGTTCAAGCATCTATGCCAATATTTGTGAATGTGCTCCTCTTTAGCATTTGCTTACGGAAGTAGCTTATTAACAAGTGACACGTACCACTCTGAAATATTTTATGAATTTTGACACGCCATTCAAAATCTGGTAAAAATTAAGCTATGTTGTTAGATAATAGGTCCGTTATTTACTACTATGCAATCAAAACTAGTTCTCAGCCACTTTCTTCATCCAAGACAACAAAACAGCAATCAAAGCAAAGGAAACTGAAGGATGTATTCAAATATCTAATTAGCTCAAAGCAAGCACAACCGGACGAACATCTGAATAAATAAAAACAAGTAAAGAACTTACGTGGAAGGAGCTTGTAACAAACTATAAGCAAGAAATACTGCACTCATTGCCCATACACCCCTAAAAACGCAGTAAGCAATGGTTACAAAGTTTTCAAGAAGTCCATATAAGACAAGAAGGAAGAATGAAGTAAAACTTTGACAATGCAATGTGGTAGAGGAGCTCATATGAGACACCTTTTCACTGAGGTGACAAGATTGCTTGCTGAACTGCGTTCAGGATCAAGAGCTCCACTTGCCCATCTGGGAAGAATTTTTCAAATTAAAAAATTAGGACATCTGATGGTATGCTGTTTTTCTCTTGTAAAGTTAAGAAAACCAACATAATACAAGTCAATAATCAATCAAAACCTTATTAAACACCAAACAAACTGATTTAACAACTTACACAAGAAAGCATGCACCAATGAATAACAAAGTAATGGTCCGGGGCTTGTACGCCCAGGCAATCCACGGATCAAGCTCATCTTCAATGTGTGATGTGCTCACATCACCATTTTGATAAGTGACCAGATCCTTCCGCCTAGCTCTCCGATAACCATTCACTTCCATGGCCCAGAAAATCAATTATTCTGAGCTCTTACTGCAAATCAAGAGAGAAAACTCAAGAGATGGATAATATTCTGCCAAGGTATCATTAGTTGATACAAGATATTAGAAGATATTGTCCAATAACAAAGAAAATTGATACAAAAAATATACAATTTTTTTAACCAAATTTTGCAAGTGAATGACATGCACTCTTAGATACCTGAGATGAGAAAATTGGAAATTATCCATATGACAAGGTTCATAGAAAAAATAACATCTTGGTAATATAACGAAAAGGCCCCAATTAATTCACCATCAGCCATTACAAGTCAAGATCACTCAATCTCTGTTATCCAAACCAAAGCTACAGTCCCAAGAAAACAAGATACCTAGAACCAACTCCCAAACTCTTCTGCCACTCACTGAACATAATAGATAAACAAACCTCATGATCAGTTACCATGGAAATGGTTTAAAAGAACTCAAGAAGGCACCTTTGAACAAGTTAAGTATTAGCAATGCGTCACACAGCAGGGGCAACCTCTATGGTCAGGTCTGCAACTTCTCGTTTTGCATCCTATCCTAAGCATCAAATTCAAACCACAAAATGACTTACACAAGCTCCAAAGAGTTCACAGTTTTATGCAGCTTTTGCACTATGTACATTGTGTTTCAATAATAAATCATGACAATGTAACATTATGAAGATATAAATTTTATTTAAATGATACCGGTATAATTACCAACTAAAAGAGGTTGAAAAGCCAAACAGTAACAAGCAATCAGACTAGTTACTGAAAGGCCCAAAAAAGGAGATGTTTCACATACGCAACTAAATCATCCTCTTAATTTACATGGAATAGCAACTTTGCAAACCCCAATTAGCCTTCTCTAACCCAGGAATAGCAAAAGACTCATAAACAGTACCAATCTGTTTCAAATTAACCAACTTTTCACCAACAAGATAAAAAACCAAAAAAAAAAAAAAAAAAAGTTAACATTGATGTCACCATCAGCCCCTAAATTGAAAAATACCCAATAATGATTTGGTAAAGTCATTCATTGCATGCAATGTAAAAACAAATGAAAACACCACTAAAACGTCAAATTAAGAGTTTGAAGTCTTCTATCAATTGAAAACTCGATTAATTCGTCAAAATAACGAGGCCCCAGAACTCAAATACACAGCAAAAATTACGTCCCCTGCATGCGAAAAATCATACAACCCCAAAAAAGATTAACAGAAAGAAAAAGAAAAAAAAATCTTCACGCGCAGAACTCTCCATGTATTTTTATATATGCAAAGGGTGACTGTAAATACATGTGCGCAGTCCTTATACTATACGTGTAAGCATACATATCCGTAAAAATGTTAGTGGCAGCGATTAATCATGTAAAAATGATTAGTGAGATGATAGCGTATCAAATTTATTCCTTTTCTTTTTTTGCTCCTTACTCACGTAGAAAAAGGCTGACAAGCGATCCCCAGCAGCCCGATTGGAAAAGAAAAGAATCTCAGCCGTCGGATCAAAAACCCAGATAGAAAGTTATCGATTTGAGAGCAAAAAAGAAGGAGAAGACAGGCAATAATGGCTGGGTGGCTGGCTGCTTTACTAAAAGATAACTGAGACTTGAAGACAGCAATACCAACACTGTTTGCTTGAAGAGTAAAGAAATGAGTGTGTCCCGTCCGCTCCGTGCAAGAAAAAAAGTGAGGGAATGGTAATAGTGTAGCACAGAAGGGGAAAGGAAAGGTGGGAGCTTTATTATTTCAATGGCAGCAAGGCGGCGAAAAGGCGATGTGTTAAAACGGTACGGTGGTCAAACCAATAACTTTATAGAGAGAGAGAGAGAGAAGTGAGAGAATCAAGAATTTAAAAAATTTAACCTTTGTTGTAAGCATATGATGTTGGAGCAAATGAAAATTAAAACCCATTGTGGGGTGGGGTGGGGTGTACCACCCTAGCCTGCGGCGGTGATGGTAGGAAGGATATCCGATAATTTCAGGGAATAAATTAATTGTCACCCCATTGATGTGTGCTGGCATGTTAAATTGACTCTTTTGCCCCATTTATTTTGGGTTTTTTTAATCATAATTAAGAGTTTTAAAGACTCTGAATTTTAAATAAATTACAATTATTCATGTGATAAGATTTATGTGAGGTTGGTCATATGCAAATGAGTGAAGTTGTTCCAAAGCATAAATCCCAGTGCCTATTTAGAATTAATTTCGATGGTGATATATGTTACTCAATATTATAAGGATCAAAGATCTTTAAAAAGCTAAAATACCTAATCAGAATTAAGATATGCGCGTTATTCATCTAGGTAGGGTCATAGGTCTGCCCAAGCTGACCTGGGGTTCCAAAATTTTTTACACTAACTTATAAATTTTTTTCGATCTCTTAAATTCTCAAACTGACTTAAATATTAGCGTACTTTTGCTATGAATTACCCAACAAGACTAACAATTTTTATTCTTTTCAAATCTCAAAACATCGGAGTGGATTTGAGGTTGGGTGGTCCTCTTTGGTCTTTCCTTTGGAGGGGGCAAGAGGAATTAGGAAGCGTTTGGTACAAGAAAATTGAATAAATGGGATGAAGTTAGGAAGATAATCAAATCAATATTAGAGCATCACATGTTTGGCTAACAAAAAGCTCAATTATTATTATGGTACTCAATAAAAGGGTGAAAATGTGACATAGTTTGGTTGTTATTCAAACTTGCGATGCAATCAAATTATGTTTGGGTTTAAAATTAATGAATCCAATAATTACAACTTAATGGATAATTCATAATATTCAAATTTCTTCTTTGTGCTATGTTTATTAGAATTTAGGAAATGGTACTCGCATTTTGTGAATTTTCGGGTCGAAACTGCTTTGTTCTTATTGCTTTTTACCCATTGTTTTTAGCAAATCTTGGGCCGGAGACAACTTGTTTTGCAATTTTGAGGTGCTCTTTCCAATATTGTCACCATTGCTCTCTAACATCATTTCGCCATTCCATGCCATATATATATATATATATATATATATATATATAAAAGAAAAAATTGTATGTTTTGTTATGTAATTTAAGTTATTTGATATTTTTATTTTTTAATTTACTATGATAGAATTTTTTGTAATTTCAGTCAGTTTTTTGTGAATTTGACTTTCACCAACAAGAAACGTGAACTTTGGCGAATAAAATGATTGAAATTGTAAAAAATAAAAAATTACATGACCAAAATGGTACCTTGGAGTTAAAAAAAAAAAATACTAGCAAAAATAAGTCAGTAGAAATAATAGCCTAAATTTTAAAAAGTCACGTAAGATGCACATACATATCCGACCCTCAAACTTGTTGGAAAATTTGTAAATTTGTATTTACTTCATCTAAAGTTTGGCCACTTAACATATCAGACCCTCAAACTTTTTATTCTTTGTCAAATACACCCCTCCACCTTTCATTACTTTTGAACACAAACCCAAGTTTTTTTTTCCTAGTTCTAGAGCTAGGTATCATAATCATACCAAGAGAATTTTCATTCTGACCCCTTCAGTAACTTTTATTATTAGCATATACATAAGTGATTAATAATTACTATTTACCCTACTATTCAAGATCCAACTTAATGATTGATGGTTGCTGACGAGCTTGTAATTGAAACACATAGTTTAGAATAATAATACGAGAATAGGTTTGAGGTCGGTAAAAATGAAATTACAATAAAAGATGGTAAGTTTTTTTTTATAATAATAGTTGGGATTTTTCTACAATCGAATATGACATGTCTCGATAGATGGCTAGAATAATATATCTAAGATAGATTGCTAACTCATACTTTTTTTTGATTCTACATTTATCATTTTTTTGAAATACTTTAAAATATTTATTTTAAAATGTCATTCATCTCAAAATATAATCTCCGCAAGTATGAAATACGTACGAGACAACATATTGTCGATTATAATTTTTAATTTCAAGATTAATTTAAATTTTTGAATGTGTACACACCAATAGGGCCAAACATATTTACATTTGAACTATAAAAAGAGGCATGTGAAAGGTAATGCAAGTGACCCAATTTCATGATTTGAGCAAAAGACAATTTTTGATTCAACAATTCATCAAAGTTTTGTGGGCACTCTAATTATGAGGACCCGACCATTTTACCACTTCCCCATTTAATGATGCATGGCCAACTTGGTAGCCTACCATGCTGCATTTATCTCAATGCTATAGCTAACTAAGTAAACTCCTTTTCAATATTAATTCCTACCCTTATTTATGAACCATAATATATATAATACTCACATTGCATTTATGTCTTTTTTTCTCCAAGAATTTAATTAAGGGTTATAATTACACGAAACTATAAATGCACATACTATATATATATATATATATATATATGAAAATTGATAAACGACAACGTACGTATATTGAGGATGTTGGAAATTTTAGTGCGGACTTGGTCGATCAAACCTAAACCAATCACATGGCAAGTGTAATACACTTACCGTGTGATTGGTGTATAGTACAAAGAAAATGACCAATTACATAACAAGTGTGATATAATTAATTTGGTTCAACCTAATTTGATCCGGGCAAAAATGTTGCGGCTTCTCATAAATGGAAGAAGTCGAAATTGGTCGAGTATTGTCAAAGTGGTAAGGTTTAAATTAAACTTCATGAACAAAAGAATAATGGGCTTGTATATTTTCAATTTGATTGAATATTTATCTTCGATTTGAAATGATTAATATATTTCTTTATATTTTATGACTAGATTTTGGGACGAGTGCTACTTAAACTTGATCTATGAGATTTTGGGCATGATAATGAAGAGGATGAGTATGATTACAACTTTTAAAAAAAGAAAAATTACCCCATGTGAAGTTAGGCATGGAGATGCTTTGACTAAATAAAGTGAAGATTAACATAAGTCAATAAAATAATTGTCTTGAATGATTAACAATTGCATAATGGCAGAAGACATTAAGGTTAAGAATGGCATCAAATCACATCTTCAACCTCAAAGTACTTGATTGTCCACAATGTTACTCAAACTCGTGTTCAAATAAAGGACAAAAAAGTTCAAATTAGCACAACTTTAATTAACATTTACCCTTCAAGGCATTAATAATTCAAAATAATATAATCCTCCTGACTATTATTTACAATGAAAAACATATAAGTTTAGGGCGAAATATATAATTTTTACGACTGAGTCGTCAACACTGATTATTTTGTGCTGTTGTCTTAAAAGTTAGGGTTAAATACAGTTACCATCCCACATGAATTACCCCTCTAAAGTATTAAAACGTTAAAAAAATGACTTTCTAACTCCTTTAATTTTTAAATTTAAAAAATCTATTTTAAAAAATAAATAGATTTCTAAAATACTAAAATCATCTTTTGTCGAAACTCTGTCTAATTCTAGTTTCATTTGTTCATCGAGCTCTTTTTATTTTCATAATCATAAAGTACTTTATATATGTATATATTTATATATTTACTTAAACAAACATACAATTAATAAAATCGAAAGGGCTGATGAACTAATAAGAAAATATACAATTAATATATATATATATGTGATAATTATATAAATGTGGTAATTATATGCATCATGTACAAAATTTATTTTTAACTTAGTTTATCAAATAAGTGAAACTAGATAAAATGAGCTCCAAATACTTTAGGATTATAAAAATAAAAAGAGTTGTATGAACAAGTGAAACTAGAATAAGAAAAACTTGAAAAAAGAATGATTTTGGTATTTTAAAAATCTCTTTAATTTGTTTTTGTTTTTAAATAAGGGTACAATGGACTTTTCAAACTTCAAAGAGTAAGAGGGTCAGGGTGGTTTTGAAGGTTTTAATATTTTAGAAAGTAATTGAGGTATGAGATACTTCAGTGGTGGTAACTGTATTTACCCTTAAAAGTTATAAAAGAAAACGAAATACTTATAAAATTAATGCAAGAAAATATTAATGTTAAAGGCTCCCTTTGTTATTTCTTGATACGATGATGTGATTGGCACAAATATGATTATTTTTAGGGATAATTATATTTATACCCTCTAATCTATAATCTAATTATATAAATTGTCTATATATTTTATGTAATTACAATAATCATTCATGACGGCTGACGGCAAAAAAATAGAGATGGTTTGTGCAATGATATTGACATTTCTAAGAGATTTATGTGTAGTTTTTTAAAAAATAAAATAATATATGTAAATAAATCATAAATAACAGGGCATAAATGTAATTATGCCAGAATTTTAAGGTCAGAAAAATGTGTCAATCAAGTTATAAATGGGTAGAAAACAAGAATATGGGGCATTAGAAGAAAGATGATATGATCCCATATGAAAAGACCAACAAGCCCATCTAGTCTTCTATTCTTCCCACATGACAAGATTTTCAAAACCCCATATGGTTCTTGAGATTTTGACCAACCTTTTTTTAACTGTCTTTTATTGGAATTATACAAATCTAAGATCCAAGATCAACTTGTGCTGTAAGAATAGTCATAAATTAAAACAACAAGACATGCATCATATGCTTTGCAAATTGCCCCCAGCCAAAGATCCCCACTCATCTCTTTTCTAACAAGAAAAAAATAAAAAAATAAAAAAGAGGGGGTCCCCTAAACTTTAGTGTCATTTCAATTGAAAAATGTGACACTAACTTTAAGCAATTGCAAGTTGTGTGATTTGGACATTAATGGTGGCCAACATATATATATATATGTATACATACATACCTGCACCTATCAACATGTCCAAATTTTGTTTCATCACATTGTTGGATTAGGTAAATGGTGTGTGTGTACCTTAGTTACACCATCAATGATGATGGAAGGCAAAATTATTAAGATTTTCTGTTTGAATACTAGTGATATATAGTGTTTTAACTTCATTAGAATTATTTAATGTTAATGAATAAGTATAATTATTAATATTTATGATGGGACGAATGCCATTAAGAAAAAGATTAAGGGCACATGTATCTTAAATGGAACGTAATTATGAAGAGACATCGATAGCAAATTTGTACATTTCTATTATTAAATTCAAAAAAGAAATATATTAGTCCCTTGAGGAGATAATTTTTTTCAATAAAATTTTAAATTTAAAAGAAAAAAAGAAAAGGAGACATGTATATTTTAGTGGGAATTGAGGACAGGAAGGAGCATCCCTTCCCAAGCTGTCTCGAACTCATATAGTCAGATTCCATTTCTCTCAACTTTATTTACCTAATCAATTACATGATTCCGACAGCCAGATCAATGTCGTATTTCGAGGACAATTTCACTCTTTTTTTTTATTTTTTATTTTTCCAATTTCTTCCAAGAATAGTAAACAATGCCACAAATTACTGTAAGGTGGTCCATAAACTCTGATTGATCTGTTGCACAACCAAAATTTAAAATAAAATAATATTATTTCAAATCGAGAATTGGGGCATTACAGCCCAATCTAAGATAATTATTAAAATACACAACGGCCTAATAAAGAAATTGAATCCCCATTCTGCCTACTCATTACCAAACTATCGTTGGGCTCTCTCTGCAGTCCATCAAGAGAGGAGATTGTGATTATGGGCCATCTGCAAACAGGCTACTATTCAGCCCAACAATTTTGCAGCCAACAACCTTATATTTTAAGGATAACTACATTTACTCCCTTAACCTATAATCTTTTTACATCAATCATCTCTATCTTTTGGACAATTACATATACTCTCACCAAAAACATTTAACATCATTTAAATATACCACAAATACTTTTGAAAAATTATATATTCACCCCCTAAAAATATCAACATTATTCCACACTATCCCTACTTCTTGATTGTCAGAAATAATTTCTGTAATTATGTAAAAGACATGAGTAATTTGTATAAATCATATACCAAAGAGTGCAAGTCTAACTATGCCTAGATCTTATTACTAGCAACAAAACTGTCTCTTATATATAGATATATACACAATAAAAAATTGGATGATTTTCTACTCCAATCATTACTACGGCCCGGAACATGCCGCTAAAGTCAGACTTCACTACCCACCAACTGCACTTATATCAATTGAGGAAATCAAACACACAATCTAACAACATAAGTTATCAACTTCGGGCAAGATCATCATCCAAAGAGATATACAATTGCATCATTTTCAATTCAAATCCAATGTATGGTAGCTGAAACTCAATCTTGCTGGAATTTGATGCTTGCCAATTGGATGAATTTTTAATATAAATTAAGCATCCATTTGGCAGAAAAAAGAACTAGCATACATTACTATTAACAGCTGAGTGCGCGATGCAACCAAATGCAGATAAGTCTTCAAAACTAAGAGGACATTTCCAGAGACACCACCACTCAGGCCATAAATCCATGCTTATTCCTCATTATAGACAAAAAGGGAGGATCAGTTGGATTAGTAGGGTGGACAGAATCTAGAGTAGATAGACAATCACCCTTCTCACGTCAAAGTGTTGATTTTCCAACAGTTCTCCGCTTCCCAGGTCAAGAAGCAGCGCAGAAACCCAACCGAACATAGGCCAATAACAGTCGTCCTAAAGCTGGCCAGCATTCTAGCTCGACCCACACGAAAGGTTTGGTTCCCTTCACAAGCAGAGATAGGAGAGAAGAATGGGAAGATATCTCATCTTGAACTTGCAACTCTGTACATCAGTGGTAAAGTCTCAGTATGATGGTTCACGACTTTTTTGTTTTTTACGTGGCAGTGGCAAAGCACTTCTTAGCTGGGAACCATGTAAGGCTGTGGCTATTTTTATGCCTACCAACAGGTATCCCCTTCTTTACTGTAACTCGGTGCATATCACATTCCAAGACATCTACAAGCTTATTTGTGATCTTTCTTGCTTTTCTTCAGCAGCATTGATATGTGGTCAATATAATCACAACCTACTACATTCCCCCCCAGTAGCCACTGCAGAGCCTCAGCTGCTGCATCTTTTTCTGCTTGCTTCTTGTTGTTGCAAGGCTGCCCCGTAAGCTGCATACCGTTGAATTCCACTGTTGCTTGAAACTGGTTGTTCTTTAGCTGCTTAGTGTTATAGCTGGGTGCGGCATGGCCTGCCCGAGTCAGCAACGTCTGCAGCTGGCTCTTAGGGTTATCACCTCCAGGGCCACTTTCTGTAGTAAATGTCAAGGTTGGTTTTTGTGCTGCTGTTGCTGCAATGGATTGATTGCACGACTGTAGTACCTGACGGTTGAACACAAACCTGCCACCACACTGATCTTCCGCGATCAGCAGACGTACTGCAGAAAGAAGCTCATGATATGTGCGTATGTCCATTGCAGGATTTAGAAGCTGCTCATTGAAAAAACTTCCCAGTATTAGATCATCAGCATATGTTATATTCGTTCAAACCAGCAAAAATAGAATCTGATTTTTTCATTAGCAAAATCCACACAATGGCATGACTAAACTGCACTTCCAATGGACATTGAAGAAAGGAAACAAGTTAAAGAGAGGTAAATAGATGGCTTCATTTCTTATACTAACTTTGATCTGAATTAATTCGTCAAGCTCTCTCCTCAAACTCTGATACAATTCTGCTAAAGCAGGATCCATAAAAAACTCCAAGTATCCACCCAACATTTTCAAGTGGCCATCCTGTGAAATCATACACAGGATATTGATAAGTCAGTCCAACATCTTGATCTCAATAAATATGGAGGCAAGAAAATAAAGTATGCAGATTAAGAATTGTACCATATCCCCTTTCGTGATGCTTCCACCAAATAAGAGCAGCATTGCATCCGACACAGCAGTTGAATCCCGAAGAAAGACAGAGTTTACTTTTATTTTTTCATTGAAAACGAGCCATGGATAAGGTATTCTTGAGTGACGTGCATTCACCGAGTTCTAATCCAATTTAAAGAGAAACCAAAATAAAACCTCTAATGATATATAATGTTTCAATACCCAACAACAGCTAGAAGACATTAAGCTAGTGGGGCCACTCACAGAGTACAAAAGCACCTGCCCATCTTCCATTGTTTTCAGGGAGAACGATCTTTCATTGTGCTGTCAACGAGTTCAAACCATGTCATTGAAAATGAAAAGGTAATGTAAATTAATGGTCAACAAACTCAAGGAAACTAAAATCACTTTGCTGGATAAACAATGGATTAAAT
Source organism: Sesamum alatum (assembly GCA_034509735.1). Lineage (NCBI taxonomy): Eukaryota > Viridiplantae > Streptophyta > Magnoliopsida > Lamiales > Pedaliaceae > Sesamum > Sesamum alatum. The sequence goes on along the minus strand of JACGWO010000004.1, from coordinate 41,711,164 downwards.
GAACTAAAAGTAAATTTGTCGATCAAAATTCTTAAAGTAGCACCAGCGAGAAGGCACCCATCATCATCCTTTCATGTACAAGGAGTCTAAACACCCAACATCATCCGCACACAGCACAAGAGAACCAGGATACAGGCAACCATATCAATAAAAGAGAAAATACAAGTTATTTGATATTGATAATCTTTGTACAGCAAATAACACCGTGGCTTACCACAACAGAGCAAATTCCAGGATACAACCCATAACAAATAATTGCACGAAGGAGATGCTCATCATAGCTCCAGACATTATAAATGGTTGGGTTGCTATCAACAAGACCTGTATCCTTCAGCAAAGAGTAGAACTCCTTACGAAGGGAATCAATAGCTTTCATAGACTGTGCAGACAGAAAATTCTTCCAGCAATATTCATATCCAGCGTTATCTCTATCAGCAACTTTCCAGCCCTCATATGCCCGGACAAGAGCCAGATGGTCACTGTAATCATGTGAAAACTGTGCTTTTGCTGCTTCCGCAAGCTAAAGCAGATAAATATGTTACAACAATCTAGATAAAATCTGGTAAATCCTCACTACAGGAATAAAATCTTCACGAAAAATGTGTGATGGGTATAATCTTAGCCCATACTTCAAGTGCACATAGACTTCGAAGCATCCAAGATTTAAACCCAGAAAAAGGAGACAGCAAATATAAGAAACCGCTAGGTTCTGAAACTTGAGCGTTATGCCTGAGATTGAAAAGAATTTGAATTCATCCTGCCATTGGTACTACAGGACCACCCAATCAATGCCTTGACAACATTATGCTTTAAGCTAGATAAGGCATTGATGAGAAAGACAAAAGCTTCAACCCAGAGTTTTTCTGAAAACTAGCTTGATCCATGAACAAACCTATAAACAACAGAAACCAACCTACTCCATGTATAGAAGTGCAATAACACACAATTCATTCTGACTATTGGACCCTAGGGCATGAACATGCAACACATTCCTCAGATCTTTCCAAGAATAAAATATCACTAAAGGCTTGAGTCAAACAAGATGCATCTTTGTAATTATCCACATAAAATGAGGAAGGAGGTCAAGGTATTTGCTAATTGATGGTAACAAAATCAATCTTCAAACCGCTTCTGCAATGTAAGTATGAAAAAAGAAATATATATGTATCTATCTATATATATATATATATATATATATAGAGAGAGAGAGAGAGAGAAACATAGATGTGCCCAGGAAAATCAATATATTTGTGCTCATACAACAATAGTTAGTTTTAGAGCGTTTCTTACATCCTTCTTATCCAATGGAGCTAAAAAAGGATCTCGGACACTTAGACCAGCAACGACACTTAGTATTGGGTCCAAGCAATTAAATATAACACCAAGTATAAGCATTTTCCCAAGTTTTGGCTCCATGGGAAGCATTGTCAAGTAGCGTCCTGCAAAAGAAACCAGCCAAGTATATAAGATAATGCATCCTCATTAATCATAAAACAGCTGCGTGAATAAAATACTTCTAACTTACCTAAAACAGTCAAATTCTCATTCTCATCTAAAGCCCCGATGATTTTTAGGTATTCAATGGCATTTTGAACCTACCAATGAAAATAAGTAAAGTCATATAACAGCTTGGACATGGAACTACAAAAGAGTGATGCAACAACCTTAAACATGCAACTAGTCAATGCTTATTCCATGATCTTTTTATCAAGACAAGTTACACTGCAAATAGAACATATTCCAGCCGACAGGAAACCAATGATAAGATGGAGAAACAAATCTGGAGTGAGTTACCGCAAGATACTCTGGTGATTGCAATGCCCTAGATAGGAACTCAGAGATACCACCGAGTTTCAGACTCTTGATTTGTAAACAAAGGGACTGCAGAGGAGTCCTTAATATTTCGGGCAGTTGATACTCAGCGAAACCATCAAACACGCATCTTGGATAGAGATGGTAGCATTCTCCTGGCTGAACACGTCCAGCTCTTCCTCTTCTCTATTTACAAAACCAAAAATGATAGAGAGAAACAAAGAGAAATTAATAGACAAAAAAGTACCCCTATATGTGGTTTGAGCACGTGCCTTAAGAGTACAACCCCATTAAAGTAGAACTTTTAGCCCATCTATATCTGTAAGCCATCCCAAAAGATAATTTGTATATGGCAGCTAGTAGAGGTTATATGCATTTTTATCTTCGGGGTGCTGTCATCTGCAACTTTCATCAATTTATCAGCACTCAACACCCAAAACTGAAATGTACTTAATCAGATCTTTGGTACAAGTGATATCTGTTTAGAATTATATTTTCCTGGATCACATTGAATAAACCAAGAAATATTAATGTTATAATTTTACATAATAAGTTAAATGAATTTCAAACGTAAAGAGAAGAAAAGGAAGCAAATAAATACTCATTCCCATGGACAAATAATCAAACTCAAGCACCACTATCCACGTACTTGTTTAGCTGAAACCTTCGAAATCCAGGAAGGAAGCAAACAAGGAGTGTTATTCAGTGCATCATACGATGTCTCTTTTGCTTTCCCGCAGTCAATTACGAAAACCACATCATCAATAGTGATGCTGGTTTCAGCAATATTGGTGGCTAGAACAATCTTCCTTATTCCATCTTCAGGTTTGTTAAAAATCAATTTCTGCAATCAGAGAAGATCAAATGCAAGCTCTTTAGCACAGAAAATTCTATACAGCATGAAATGACCAAGAAATTCAATAGATTTTTGTCACTGCTTCATTTACGAAAAAGAGAGAGGAAAAAAAAAAGGAAAATTTGAAATTCTGATTTTGATTTCCAGGAAAAAATTATTACACGTATGTTATAGTCAAATGCATATCACCTCTACAATTTGAAACTACCGCCTGCATTGGGTCTTAAATTGTGTAATACATAGCCTGTTTCAAGATACTTTATTTATGAGGATAATACATGAAAATAAACAACACTGTACAGGAAGGAGGTCGATGGAAGGTTGCAGGTGTGAATAATACGTTCACATGTTCGATATAAAAAACAGATGGAAGTTTTGTGTTTTTAAAGGATCAAGCAGCGCAGTTCTAGGTGATATTTGACACAGTCAAGCTTAAAGGTCAGAAAACCTTTCAACTTGCCTAAACACGTGTCTGTTGTGACTGCCAAAGCAGTATTAACAGCTTCAGAAGTATATTAAGTAATTACATGTCCCACATTGATTAAAAACTAACCCTTGGAATAATTACTTAGTAGTTATCAAGCTTCATGACAGAAATCACTAAAGAAAGACTGAAGGGCAAAATCAATTGGACTTCATCTTAATATTTCCTTTTTCTCTGGGAATCTGATTATCTGCACGGAGAAAACATAATAAAGTTGTAGTGGTGTGAGTATATGTTGAAGCACCGGTTGATATTAAGGATGGGGACAGTTGAACTAATGAGAAGATCTTAAGAACCAGCACAAACATGGTTCGGTCTGGGGAAGATAGAGAGCTATAGTTTGTGGTAAAAAATGACCAATTATAAATGCCCAGCACAATGAACTAATTTTTAGGTTAACATGATAAAAGTAGTACCCCCAATTACCAAAGGCAAGATGGTAAGAAGTAATATCTCAATTACCTGTTCTTCGCTGCCCATTGAACCATGGCATGCCAATAGTAAAACTCGATTTGTATCTCCTAGTATAGGATGAGCTTGAAGCTTATCTTTCAGAGACGTTATATCGTCCCAGCCGGTCATGAAAACTAAAACAGCCCCTGGCCTTTCATTCTCACATATATTGCATAGAAGATACTCTATGAGATTGAAACCAAGGCAATCAGGGTTCCAATTAGACAACGACTCCCTTGTCAGAGCACTATAATCCTTGAAGTCAGCAGCACTAAGAGTATCCTGATTCATTTTCAAGAAAGTTGATTATATTATCATAAGGATACAACCGATAACATCTGAAGTCCAGAGACGTAGATTACCTCCACTGCTGAAGCAATTTGGCTTTTTCTCTTTCTTGGTGTTTGTTTGCTCATCTTCCACATCTTTTCTATACCATAATCGTCTATTTGATTATAAGGTGTCAACTGGTATCCTGTTGTCTCCAGAACATTTTCTAAGAAATGTGTCCTTACTGGATAAGTAAAACCCTAAATCAAAAGAGAGAGAAGAATTAGTGTACCATCATATTTATAGGAGTACCTTCTAAAGTCATACGGGATAAGTAAGATCCTAAATGGGAACTTCGTCATTAAATTTATAGAACTTCTGTATAAAATTTCTCAAGAAGCATCAGTTTTACAACTCATTTAAAATGAAACTAAAGACACAAAAAGCGCCCCTCAATACGACATCAAACTTACCAGAATTTCACAGTGAAAATTGCAAACTAGAACTTTGTGGAAAATAGTCTTAAAGTGCCTGACCAACTACGTCCTCCAACTACAGCCAGAGTTTCAGATGAGATATACATTATTGCTATTAGAAAACCGGTGCTCTTTGAAGAGAAGCAGACTTCTCTCTGTTGAGATCAAGAGCAATCAATTTTGCTGCTTGAAACTTCCATGGAGAATAAGAAGGTACAGATATCATACATATTTTTTAGAGATAGGCATAATTTGCATCCACAAGTACACGCCTTATGATAATGACATGTAAAAAGTGTCACATTCTTGACTAAGAAAATGTAATAAGTGCCAATTTATGTCAACCACATAGTCAATCACCTTTCTACCTGACTGCTCACTAGTGGAGAATTGTTGACAATGCACAATATAACAGCTGCCTCCAATTTAAGTGTATCAAGTGCAGGAACCAACATTAACAAATGTATCCCCTTCGAATTTAATACAAGGAGAAACTAAAACTAGCATGATTATTTGGCAATTAAATGGTCCATTCTTTGAAAGCATTCCCTGTCTACCCATATACAAGAAAGCCAGAATGACAAAGAGTTATGGTGCGTACGAACTATGATTTTAATATGGTGGAACATTACAGATGATCCTAGTAATTTGCAATGAATGATCAGCCACTTGAAAGTAATCCCTCTCATCCAAACATGGAAAAACAGGACACCTACCGGGATTTGAACTACTGGAGCCCCACCAAAGTATGAGGAGAAAAGTTCTGCATCTAAAGTTGCACTCATCAAAATAAGCCTCAATTCTGGACGACGAGGAAGAAGATCTTTCAAAACAATAAGCAGAAAATCTGACATCAAATATACAAAAAAGTTGGTAAGTTCTCTTGCCATGTTTGTTTTACGAAGTGAATTAATACATAGGATACCTTCATTTATCCCACGTTCATGAATTTCATCAACTATAATATGTGTTACACCCTTTAAGTTTCTGTCAACTAATAATCTGCGCAGCAAGATGCCAGTTGTGCAGAAAAGGAGGTGGGTATCCCTTCCTTTCATGCCCTCTAGCCGAACTTTATATCCAACCTGTAAAGAGGATGTGAAGAGTAAGGGAGGTTATATTTACACTTTGACTTACAAAATCATAGAAAAATGTTACCACATAGGTAATTGCGTTCTTTCATTAGAAACTCACTGTTTCCCCCAGTTTCTCCCCCCTCTCTGCGGCAATCCTCTCAGATACAGACATGGCAGATATTCTTCTAGGCTGAGTACATATAATATTGCACATGGCGCCATGCATAGAGTCTATCTCAGACTCCAAAATATATTGAGGAATTTGGGTAGTCTTCCCACAACCAGTTTCTCCAGAGATGATGACAACCTGAAAGTCCAAATGTCCATGCATCAATATTGGCATCAGACTGATATTCAAGGGGAACCCTCCAATTTCACAGACAAAGAAAAAGCTTTCCTTTTATTAGCAGCAGCATTAAAACTAAAATTTAGAAGAGAAGAAACACCTCCATTTTGTGTGAAATGCCATTAGCAATCACCTAAGTAAGAATTCTCCAGGGCTATAATTTTTTGCAATTTCGTCATATAAAGATATCTTGAAAGTGAATGGATTTTTCTGCAGCTCAGAAATAAAACTCCCTCTCTTTCTCCCACTCATGTTTTGCCATAAAGTTGGAAAGGGGAAGTTTTAAAAATCTTGTTGTGAGAACATCTTTTCCAGGTAAACGGCTTCCAAAAATTATTTCTTGAGCAGGATGATTAATACCCAAAAGAACATGGAAAACAAAGACTTGCAGCAACAGTGAGTACATCTGCATTGCCTATCCACATAAAAAATAGCTACCATACGCAAAAGAAGACAAAGAAGTGTATCACTCAGCACACAACAGATTAAACACGCTAACTTATTTGAACAGCATATTAATTCCAAGCAATAATCAGCAAAGGGAAATGCCTGAAATTTGAAATACCTGGTTTTGTGAAATGGCACTTAATATTGTATCTTTCTCCTTATAAGCAGGGAGACTACAACGGAAGTCCATCATCTTTCTTCCTCCAGGTGATTCCTGTAAAGAATTGACAATATGATGATGATGGTGATGACTGTGCCACTTTCTCTATACCAATTACAAATGCCAACTGGACCGATTTAATAAAGAGAAAATATGTTGGATTACACAAATGATTAGTAAGAACAAACATCAGGTGAAGAAATTAAAATGTAAAATTAAATTAATAAAGAACATCAAAATGTATGAAATCACACTTAGTATTTTTCAATAAGAACCAATTTCGAGAGATGTCTGCATGTATGACCAAGTCATAAACTATAATAAATTTATGACTTTAAACAGGAGATAAACGGGGATCAGTTTTTTTACAAATCAAGGTCAACACCATGACATGGGAATTCTTAACATAGTATTCTAATTGCTCATTATAATCTCAGTTTAATAATTAGGTGCATCCTAAAACAGAACCTTGATGCATCAAATGTTCAATTACGGCAAATTACTACAAATAAGCAGTTAAGAATACCAGTCAGACTTGGGAAGCTTTAGAATTACAGGCCACATAAATATTAACTCTACAAAGTCAAATCATCATATCAATCTTTAGAGGAAATTGAACCTGCCAAGTGTATTGCTCATTGCGCATTTGTAGACTTCTTCGCCAGAAAATTTTCTCCATGGCAGCTTTACTATGTGGAAGTGGCTCTGGTTCCTCAAAAAGGGATTCTTCAGCAGCAAAATTGGCATCACTGCTAGATCTTGAAAACGTACCCAGACTCTTACACTTTCCAGAAATGTAGTCCACAAAATAAGCATCCACACGCTTTTGCAAACCAGGAGGTAAGATCACCTAAAAATTCTCGAAGTAATTGGAACATGTAACCGGATAACTCTGTGGAGTGCACACATAAACTCGGAGTTCTTTTTACTAGCTTTCTCTTATCACTATACTGATTTTATTTTGAATGGCAGATGGGGATTGAAGAGCATCACTCAATTGATAGATAAGTTGAGAAAGCTTTGAGACAATGATGAGACAAGCTAGTATTCCACTATAAAGTCACAAGTACCAACAGGTTGAATAGCTGCGCTAGTAGTGGATAAAAAATGAAATGAATTATCAAGATGACTCAGAAAATAAACTTAATATAGCAATGCTATTATGTTGAATCCAATACAACAATGTGAAAGATCACAAGAAACTACCTCCCTCTGGGGACGCTTGTCATCAAGATCAAACCGATAATTGGGTAGTGGAACTTTACTCACAACAACTACTTTCATATAGAGATGGCTGCAAAATAAACATTTTCAAAGTTAAGCTCAAAAGAAATATACTGAGTGTTACAGGTGTGAATATAAACCACGCCAAAGGTACCTATATAACCCCATTCTGCTTGCTAAGGCTGCTATTTGCTCGAAATCACGTCTATCCTTTTTCTCTCTCGATACCAACTCTTGCTTATCTGCACTGCGCAAAAGAGCGTTTAACTTCCGTTTCCATGCAATAATATTGTCCGAGGGAGCAGCACCCTGAAATTCAAACAGAAAGTTGAAAGGAAAAAAGAAAAAAACATGAAAGAAAATTGTAGAACGATGCTACATAAAAGCAATAGACCGAACCCAAATTCATACCTAAGCACGTATATCAAAACAAAAGATCAATAATAACATCTACAGAAATCAGTAAACAAAATCCAAGTTCATATATTAGGTACAAAAAGAACTAAACTATGACATGCTTTGAAAGGAAAATAATGACATTTTGACAGCACTGTATTTTGATAGTTACCACCATATTTTAATGTTTTGGTAACTCCCCATCCCCACCCCAAAAGAATAGCACTCTTCACAAGTGGTCCTAGCATGCACCGTTGAGTTTTTTATGCTTAATTTCCAATAAGTGGCAACAAAATAATATTTCATGATAAAAATACACTTGGAGGAAGTTAATACAGTCTAGTTAATTTTATTAATTTTAACCTTCTGATTTTGAATTTCCGATGGCAAAGTAATATAGTTCATGATATTAATACAACCGAGGAACTTAAGCCCAATCTGAGTTCATCTAAGTAATTTTTTCTCCCAATGTGTTCAGATGAAACGCCCCTTCTTTGCCAAGATCAATCCTCTCCTCTACTCTAGCCTAATTTGGGACTGGGTAACTCTTGGCCTCTATGTGCTAAATCAGAGAATGCACTTTTGATATTTGATACTGTAGCAAGGCATGTGGATTTGTACTTATTCTGAACTTGTTTCATTAATATAGTTTGTCTAGTTCAAATAGCAACTTGTACCAAGACCCCGACAACTTTTCCTTATCAGTATATTTCTTTATTCACTAGCATCCAAAGAAGCGGGAAAAACTCTCTTATGTATAATTTCTGTTTCTGTCCATTTTATCATCATAAAGCATCCCCTACTGAATGCATTCCTAAGCCACCAAGCTATAGAAAAATAATAACTGCGTGAATGAAGATTCACAAGCTCCATATGGCAATTGAACTATTACAGACAATAAACAATGGTAAGAACATTCAATAAATCTGAACCCAGCTCCAAGCTCTGATTAAAGCTTACCCAATTTCACCTCAATTATTAAAAGTATTCAATTCACAAGTAAGATATATCATCAATCATCAATATAACCAAATGCATCCATGAACAGAAAATAACCGGAAAAGACAAACACAAAAGGAGACACACATTGAGTATTTATCAATAAAACATACAGGCTGTGCGGAAAATTCGAATCCGGAATCTTGCTCGGCCACCTCATCATGGCGTGAAATTTCCCTCTGCTGTTGAAGTTGCTTCCGATAGAGATGAGGAGGCAAGTAAGGATAAGAACTAACGTTGTTACTACTAGCATCATTATTGACTTTTGGACTAGTAAACGAGCTCCGTTCGTCGGCATCACTGTACGTGGCTACATTTGTAGGGTTGGAATCGGTAGTGGTCGAGGCAGCGGTAATTACTGAGCGGAGGCGGTGGTGTGGAGGTACATAAAGCGCGCCGTAAGGAGACGGCGGCCGGTCCTTCATTCTGAAGAGTAGGCGCAACGGCGGCGGCGGTGGCGGTGCGGGTGGGGTGGTGGAGTGGGGTTTTAGGGTTTTGGAGTAGGAATTGAAAGGAGAGAATTCGAGAGAAAGGAGGTACATGCAACGCTAAAAGTGAGCTCCCACGGTGTCGCAGCCAAGATGGTGGTGGTTCCGGTGGGTTCAGGCACTGAGCCGGATTGTCGACGGCGGAGGCGGAGGCGGGTGGTTGGATTTTGTGATGGAACTGAGTAGCAAAACTGATGATCGGAAATTTTAAGGGGGTAACGCGAGGCGCACGTGCGGATAGTAAAATCTGACAGAAAGCAACATCATCTTTAGTGGGATATAATCTCATCAAATATCGATAAACAAGCAAAAATATTTTGCGTTTCTTCTCCACCTTTATTGTAACTTGTAAATTTCTTATGAAGAAAACCAATTTTAAAATCCAAAAATAATTCTTGGTGTTTAAAGTTTAAGTGACAATTGATGAGATTTCAACTGGCATGCATATCTATCTATTATTATTATTATTTATATTATCTATACTATATATTATTGAAGAGGGTCAATTTGGTGTCCAAATTAATTGGTCTGCCATGTTTTTAAAATTAAATTAATTGATTATTTTTAACTTCTTCGCTCGTTCTATAACTACATCTTGGTAGTTTTTTCTTTCTCATGCATCCTTATCATATATATATATATACATATATATTATCTTATAAATATACATTAGGTAATTTTTCACTCTCTAAAAAGTAAATAATATATTTTATCAATATATCTTATTCAAAATATTTTTTAAAATTTATGCACATACATAGAATGTGCCATAGTTACTAGTTATTATTATTGAGAGGATCCTTTTGGTGTCCAAATTAAAATTGGTTTGCCATTTAAAAAATAAATTAATTAATTAATTATTTTTAACTTCCCAATGATCTTTCATAACTACCTTTGGTAGTTTTTTTTTCCTCATGCATTAATGTTATTTTAGACAATTTTTAACTATACAAAAAATAAATAATATACTTTATAAAAATATTTTATATTAAATATTTTTTTTAAATTATGTATATACATAAAATGTACCAAACTCAGTAGTATTAACTAAGAATACATAAACAATTTACAAGTAAAGATAGGGCAAGGGTCAATTTGGGGTAGGTTTGTTAAATTTAGACTCAATCCACCAAAGAAATTCTTGCACCAAGACCCGCCCCACCAGATCAAGGACTCAGTAGTTCGACTCGGTAAATTCGATTTTATGTTTATAACATATTAAAAATATATATTTTTAAAAATATAATATTATCATAACTTTATAAATATGAGACAACAATATTATTGATATTTTATTTTTTTCATAAATTTAAATGTGATATTTGGGACTTTAAAATCTTAAAATTTTAAAAATATGATTTACTTATATATACATTAAAGCATCTATAAACTATTTATATTATTTATTTTAATTTATAAAAATGTTAATTAATGCAATATATGTAAGTACAAATAGAATATGCACATATTTTTTTATATGTATAAATATATTTTATATAAATATATAGAAAACATATAGAAAAATGTAAAAATACCAGATTTGAGTTGTATCCAAGTAAAAAACACTAAAACCTAGGACTTGCCCAGCCAATTAAGACTTCAAAACCCGCCTCAAGTAGGACGAAACCGCATATAGGTTAGTCAGACCCATTGTCATCCCTGTTACAGAATCCAATTTCATCTCTAATATCTAAAGCTCAATTTTATTTAGTTAATCATTTATTTTGGTAATTACAAATTTGACAAAAGGCTTATAGTTGCAACTTGCATGATATTGGTAAATACATTGACATTTCTTGGGATATCACACAATTGGTTGGATTCCCTGTGGTGTTTATCCAGGATTATCTTGATTGCGGAGGAAGCAAAAGATACAAGCAATTCCCAATTAACAATTCAAAAAGGAGGAAAAGGATCATGACCCAGCACAAAATTTAACAAATATAAAGTTACAGTAGATGCATTAAGTATTAAGCTCACACTACCATCCAGATATACTAAAAAAAATTCTTCAATGGTACATTAAGCCTCATGGTCCTCATCACTACCCCAACCTCATACAGGCTAAATTCTGGATACTTGGTTCTCACATGTGAAAACTTATTACTGATATTATTAGAACAAAGAAATTTACATCAAGAGAGAAAAAGATTGAAAAGGGCTCTTGCCGGTCAAGTCATTCGCTGAAGGGAGCAACTAAGAGCTTTTGGGCGTGCACTTAGTATGTATAGCCCTTGACAAACATTCCCTTCTTAGCCTCCTCGTTCTCTCCCTCAGCTGAGTACTTACCAAGTTGCGCCAAGGAGTTTGCCTTTGCACGCACCAAAAGTGCTTTCTGTGCAGCTTCGACATTCTCTGGGCGACCTTGCCAAGTCTTGAGCACAGAGTTTTGCAGTGCTCGTGCATAGGAGAAAGAGACATGCCATGGGTTGGGACTTTGGTTCATTGCATTGAGGTTCAATGTTGCCTCAACTTCAGATTGTCCACCCGACAAGAACTGAAACCAGAAAAAAAGTTTACAAAGAGACCGTTCAGATTAAGAACAATTCACCTAAAGAGGATAACTGATCTGGCTGGCAATAGTACATAATGGATTTGTTTTTATGAAAAGTGAAACAAGCAAAAGTCAACACAATCCACTTGTTAAAATTATTGTTAGAAGTATTGATGCATGCAGTAAATTAACCAAATGAAACTGTGTTCCCAAATGATTAATGTGAAATACGTATTAAGACCTTGCAAGTTTCTGATTATTTCTGCATAAGCACAACCCTAATTTTACCAGGGTATGGATATGATCCAAGTAAGAGGCCCCTATAATGCTTTAGATGCCAAAAGTGGCATACTTCTTTCAAATCCTATGAGGGAACTTGTATGTTTGCTTTCTTACTAAGATAGAGTCCAAGCCAAATGACTCAAAAAATTGCCATTTCTCATAAACCACCTAAAATATACTTTACTAGTGTACTTCCCTGGTGCCTAAACAGGAAGCTTTTACACAAAAAATTCATATTTTCATCAGATAAAAGCCAAAACTAACAGCAAAGCATTCGTAATATCATTAATAATGTGTCCATGTGAAGTACCATGATTCCAGGAACTGCAGGAGGCACTCTTCTTCGAAGCATGGTGAGTGTATATTTGGCAATGGTATCTGGAGAAGCTTTCTCTTTGTGTTCAGCCCCTGGAGTTACCATGCTGGGTTTAAGCAGAATTCCTTCAAATGTTACATTGTTCTCCGCCAAGTAGTAGAAAACCTCGGCCCATACTCTCTCTGCCACTTCAAGTGTCCTCTCAATTGGATGGTCCCCATCGAGAAGAATCTCAGGTTCCACAATAGGCACAAGGCCATTATCCTGTATAGAAACATAAAAACATATGACTTTGTATAAAACAAGTCTTATACTACAGTTGTAAGAGCACAGTAGCAAGTCAAGCATATTCTAAGAGAAGAGAAGGGTAGGAAGGTAGGAAAATTTGAATAGGTACCTGAGAAATTGCAGCATAACGAGCGAGACCCCAAGCTGCTTCTTTAACAGCCAAAGCAGAAGGACCACAGGGTATGCTTACAACAGTTCTCCTAAAATAGTCAGATGCAAATGCAAAGTGGTAAGTAGACCTAAGTATTGCGTAACAAATGAAATAATTACAGATTAAGAAAAATGGCATACCATTTTGCAAAACGAGCCCCTTGCTTATAGTATTCGGCAGATCTAGAAGCCAAACCGTCCAATCCCTGGCACCAAGATTCATTGTTTGACCCTGGTAGTGGAACCAAACCCTGTCCCAAAGGAGGAAAAAAAAAGCAAGGGAAGGAAAAGATAAAAGAGAATAAATTAGATTGACATCTTGGTACCATGGAGTCCAAATTCTTAAGAAATTTGATAATCAATTGAGATCTTACACAGGCATTATCTGAAGTGATGTAGTAACATTTAGAACCAATCAAATTTTATTTTAAGCTCACCTTATCAACTTTGATACCAGGTACGATATTCTCAGCACGCAAGCAATCCACGAACTTCTTTCCGTCTGTGGTTGACTGGTAAAGTGTCTCTTCAAAGAGAATAGCACCAGAAATATATTCCCCAAGGCCAGGAGTAGTCAGGAGAAGTTGTCTATAAGCCTGTCTGTTTGTTTCTGTGTTGTCAAGTCCAATGGATGCCAACCTCTTTCCACATGTCGCATTTGATTCATCAATTGCAAGGATTCCCCGACCTGGAGATGCAATTGATTTCTACTCCAACAAAAACAAAGCAGGAAATACTTTAGCAAAGAGACAAACTTGCTAATTGTGAGCAGCAAAGCTTTTGCATTATCCATTTTACAACTAACGGTGCCATGTATCTTCTTCAATGAGATAGTGAGCAAATGTTAGAAAGATTGCTAGATGAGAAGAATGCAATGCTAAGTACAGAAATTCAGGCAACCAAAATACTTAAGGTCATATAAATAACTAATTGAAAGAGGACACCAAATAAAAACTGACCTAATAAATAAACAAGTAAAGAGAAGATTGACAAAGATAATGAGTTTTTACTCTAGCTGTTAACACAAAATTTATATGATACTTTTTTTTTTGATGAATAAATTTATATGATATACTAGTTAGAAATAGAAGGTCGCTAGAATTGTCCACATGGAATCTGCATATAGTTGCACTCCTCTTTCATGCCTAGTGATAAAAGCCAATGCTCACTTCTCACCAACCAAAAGAATAGTACAGGCACGTGAGTAAGACCTAATCAACCCATTTTCACGATTAATTTAAGGGGGGAAAAAAGAAGAGAAGTGGACTCCCACTAAATTAAATAATCAACAGTTGCAGTCAACCAGAATATTTTTTATGCCGCAGTACCAGTGTGAATCATGACCTCACAATCATATAATTAGAAGACTAACCATTTCATATACAAATAAATTAAATCCTCTCAACAAATTCAACAATGGCAGAAAATACAGTCTTCAATTTCTCACATAGGCTTTCAAGAATTAGCAAATTAGCATTCATCATGGTGAATTTCAACTACCAATCACTGCAGCCACCATGGTAAAAGCTACAAAAACAAGAAGTAAAACTAAAGCAATTCAGTCATTGTAGTAATAGCTCAGGTGAAAACAAAAAGAAAATCCATAAAATTTCAGCAGAACATAAACAAAATGATCGAGCAAGAAATGGAATCAGTTATGAGATCTAGCATCAAATGAGCAAGCGAAACTCATACTTTCCAAAAAAGTTGCACACCGTACATTTGCCAAATAATTTCCTACACACTCCAAACCATGATCACCAACACACACAACATTTATACAAAACCTCGAGTTCCCCAACATCCAAAGCGAAGAAAATTGCAAATATTATGAACAATACAATACACCAAACAACTAATCCACACGCAAGCACGGCGAAGTTCCTTACGGCGGTTTTGATGAGCTCATCCGTGTAAGATCCGGCACGGATAACCGATACGCGGCGGATGGGGAACCGCGCCGCCGATCCAGGTCGCTGATTGACGGCCTGCTGGCCTGCGATCCACGACGAAGAGGAGGCACTCAATTTCACCAAACTCGAGCAAGCCATATCTCTTTGTTTCCGTCAGTAACTAACTCCTCCGTGCGAGAAAAAAAGAGAGAGAAATGAAGAGAGGTATTCTGGTGTATTTTGGGTGTGGAGTGCAGTGGGTTTATTAAGAGAGGAATAGTAGTGATAATGGGGAATGAGTTGTTTTCTTCTTTATCTGGGAGAGTCCGCTGGTGAACTAAAAAAGACAGACCATCATCAGCATCTACCAAACAAGGACTTCGCTCTACGTCTCTGTATCAGGTGGTTACAAAATTACCTTCCTGTCCTTTGCTTGGTTTTTGTCTTTTTCTTTATTTAGAATAAGTTTCATATCCATTTTTCTTGCATGCCTACCAAATTTCGAACGCTTTATGCGTGTCATTATTTTTTAATATGATAAACAAATTATATTTTTCGGTTGGAATTATAATGATATTTGTACTTTTATCATCTTTTTTTTCGGTTAAATTTTATCATTCGAAAAGTGCATAATTTCAATACTTAACCATCCAATCAATTTTCGGTAAAAAAATTTATTGATAAATTATCGTATATTCTGCATATGAAATTCTTAAGGACAAAAACGTCATCTTATGACAATCTTGTTTGTATGAAGTAACCTTTGTACCTATAGTGCTTGTGAGAGGAACAAGTAATACCACCAAAAAGGTATAAATTAATACCTCAAAACAAATCGTAATTATTTCCTATTGCATATTTTTAATAGAGTTTTTACACGATGCATATAGTAACTTATTGCATATTAGTTTTCAAAAGAAATATTTATTTTTTATGATAATATATATAAATTTGTAGGTTTTTTATTGATTTTGACCTTAAACGGCTGTTAAGATAAAAATAATAAACGAATACATTTAATTGAAAAATAATCTTCAATAATTTATTTAATTTAAATTGATTCTTTTGATCTAATCTATAATATTATATTATGATTCTTTGTGCATCCTTTTAAAATAGATAAAAAAGTACTTTGTATATATTCATATATTGGAAGAGTAGGAGGAGGCTGCATCAAGTTACCATCATTACAAAACTAAACAACTTGAGAGGTCCAAATTGGGATTCAAACAACAAAAGCATAAAGCTCTTCAGCCAAGCCAAGGGCCACAAAGTTCCTTCATGCCATTGCCATCGCTCACTTGTTTACCTTCTCTTCCTTTTGGTCATTGCATGTACTCTATATCAATATAAGTCCAAGTTTGTTGCTCAAATCCTAACATATGCTAAGCTACTCTCATTGTTGCATGCATGGTTGTTCATACTTAAAAACTTGGGTCTACTTCTAATGTTTTGATTCACATGGTAGAATATAAAAACATAGCATGCAATAACAAGGTTAATTATTGTGTGCTAAAAGCTTATGTGTTCGAATGAATTTACGTCACTAAATTTCTTGAATCTTTTTACGATGTTTTGGATTTCTTTTGTAAATTTTGAGAAAATTTGGACGTTACGTAATGACAAAATTGTGGAGACGATATGATGGAATCGAACGATACTGATAATATACTGTAGCGAGATTATTAATTGAAGTCGTATTTATAGTTTTTATATTGTGAATTGCGATATTGTATTTAAATTGTATTTTGCATTTAATTATATATAATGTGTAATAGATATAAACCCAAAATCATAGTCACCTTGAGCAGCACATTTGGGTTCGTACAACCCTGATGTTTATACTCCCCAAACCCTAGCTTTTCATCATCCCTTCATCACCATCTTCTCCACATCTCACCTGCAAAAAGAGAAACCCTAATCCGTCGGGAAGATGTCGCTCTAGTTCCTAACTTACCCCTTTATTTACATACATTCTACAGATAAAACACCCAGAAGGATTTATCTATCTCCGATGTCTCTGGACGGCGGTTCTACACCAGGGGCAGGCGATGGCAGGACTGACCTGGCTGGTGGGTCCCAGTCGGGGCATGCCAACGGAAGTATTAATGGTGGGGGGCAGCAGAACGGCGTCGTCGCCCCCCCGCCGACGTACTTGACGCACAGGCTTAGGCTGAACCCGAATTCTGATCACAGACCCGATAATTACGAGGATTTGGAGCTAGATTTCAGCCCGATGGTCTTTAGCTCGTTGGAGAGATATCTCCCGCCAAATCTCCTCCTCCAGCCGCGAGAGGTGAAGGTCAATTACATGCGCGAGATTCTTGTCCGGTACTACCCCGAGACCGAGCGCGTTAGGGTAAGTGGATTACACTTTATGTTATTTGCATTTAGTGAATGTGTGTATAGAGGGGTTTAATATGTGCATGTCGAGTGTTAATTTGGGTGCGGGGATATGTTGTCGATGTACACGTGGTGCTTTCCAGCGCTGGTTTTGGACAAGGGTCGTGTTCTAGAACTTAAGTATGAGTGCGTCTCCACGACATGATGGTTTAATATATGGAATTTTTAGTAAGGTACAACAGCCAATGTGCGACTTATCATGCTGTTAAGATTGATTTGAGTTGATTCTCGTGTACTTAGTCGAAAATACAATGCTGTGGAAATTCTGGAAGAAATCAGGCTACTGATTATGGTAGAACTTAAGGCTGCTTTTTGATTGAAGGAATTTTTGGGATGAAACCAATCCTTGCTTTTGAATCTATTTATTCTTGAATCCTATTCTTTGGAGAAAAAGAAGAAAAGACATTTTGCTCAGGATTTGAAATCCATGATTTGCGGTGAGTCCTTTAGAAAACAAAAGCCTTTTGCTGAGAACTCAAGATCCACGATTGTTTCCTATGAGACCCTTTGTTGTTTCAAAAACAATCTAAACAAAACAAAGAGTTTAACTGTCATAACAAAATTCTTCTATGAACCTGCCTTTGATATTGTGTGGATAGCGCAGCTTAGCTTTAGGTGTAAGTGCCCATGTTCATCTGCGTGGTTGTCCAAATGGAAATGGGCAAATAAATCTAGCTTCTGGGGAATCTGATGTTCAGATTTTGGATATGGATGATTTTGGATGACGGCTTTATAGACATGCTTGAGATGTAGCTGCAGGGATGGATCTTTGGTGCTATCACGTACTCGTGAACAGCTTAGTTACAGACATTCTTCTATAGCTTGCTTTTCATTTTGTCCACTGGAAACTTTTATTCTTTTGCAGCATGTGTGTATGGGTGTGCACATGTGTGCGTACACATACATGTAATACAATATAATATACCATTATGTATATACACTCCCGTACAAGTCAATCCAATTGAGAATTTACAACTACTGTGTTGGAACAGATTCAGAAGCATAGGGAATACAGACAGAAGATCATATCCAACTATCAGGTATCGAGTTTATGAACATTTGATTACTGATGGCGTGTACTTGAGTAATATCCATGATTTCTCATATGCCTATAATGACTCTAATGATCCTTTGATGTCTGCTTAATATTACAACTGTTTTCATCAGAGAGATCAAAGTGAATTGGAACAAATTAATTTTCTGGGAATTAAGGGAATATTTAGTACTGTATATGGCCTCCTTGAACTTGTATGAATTTTTCTACATTTGGTATTTCCTAGTGATAAAAATTTAGCATGCATTAAAGGAATTGGGTTTTATTCCATTTCGAGAATTTTCTCTCACATGAAACCTAGGCACCAACATGAAGTTGTGCCTCTTTACTATGCTTGAAACGTGCATGATATGGTAGGGCAGTGGATAGCCTTCCTTTCTTTACTTGAAGAATGCTTGCCAAGTGCTTGTTAAAAGAAAAATAATGGATGAACTTAATAAAGCCTTCATAGTGGCATATTTTTATACCTTGATGACTTTCATGGTGGGATATATGGAAATTGGTATTTGTAGCATTCTGTGTTACCATTTGTGGTCTTTATCCACATCTTATTATCTTTCTCTTTTTCTAATTTTGTTATGTAAGTTCAGAATTCAAACAAACAATTGAGAATTGTCTTTGTCTCCTCAGCGCCTACACAGGGAGCTTTATACGATGCATGCTGCAAACTTTTTTGTCCCCTCGTTCCTCAAGGCTACCAATGAGAACACTGAACAGGGTTTTAGAAACATAATGTCTGAACCCTCTCCAGGAGTCTTTACATTTGAAATGCTGCAACCACGATTCTGTGAAATGTTGCTAGCTGAGGTGATTTCCTTCTTCCAGTTATCATTCAGCATCCTAACTTAATTCTTCAAGCAGTTTGGAGTTTATGTTTTCTTATCGTGTTCTGATTGCTTAGGTAGAAAATTTTGAAAAGTGGGTCCATGAGACAAAGTTCAGAATCATGAGACCTAATACAATGAATAAGTATGGTGCTGTTCTTGATGATTTCGGCATGGAAACCATGCTTGATAAGCTCATGGAAGATTTTATACGGCCAATATCAAAAAGTGAGTATGTTGATGACAAGTAGGGACACATTTGAGAGTCTGAATAAATGCTACTTTCAGTGTTAATCCTCTCCAACCCAAATGTTTGCAGTTTTCTTTACTGAGGTCGGTGGATCAACGCTTGATGCTCATCACGGTTTTGTTCTTGAGTATGGGATGGATAGAGATGTTGACCTGGGTTAGTGATACTATCCAAGTTTTTTATCCAATTTTATTTCTGTTATGTGTTTCTATGTTCTATCAGTTCTTGCATGTAATTATTATGTCCATGTTCTTTGCTGTATCATATAATCTGTATTTATACTCTATTATCTTCTATTATGATTGAAGAGGATTGAATTACTGTCCATGGTCCGGTAAAACTACCTCTAGGTAGTGTTTTTCGTTTTCTTTTTTCTCTTGCCATCTCCCCCTTTTATTTCAACTCTCCCACAACTTAATTTTCTTCTCTCTTCATATATTCTTTTTCTATCTTCAGTATTTATCTTAATTAATATATTTTCATGTATTCTCCAAAATATTTATTTCACTATTTATGAAAATATAAAAGATATAAACAATAAAATTTGTAAGTTCAAAAAGTTACACTCATAGATTGATTGTGCCACTTACCACGCTGATCGAAGGTTTTATTCATCTTATTACTGATAATGCAGCTTTCAAGACAGTCTTGGTGTTTAACAAATTTAACTTTTTAGGTTTCCATGTGGATGATTCTGAGGTCACCTTGAATGTCTGCTTGGGTAAACAATTTTCTGGTGGTGAACTTTTCTTTCGTGGCGTACGGTGTGAAAAACATGTAAATACAGAAACACAGTCAGAGGTGAGTTGCTTTAACTGCAGCTTACTTAAGGTCAAGTGTTAACATAAGCTTGATAAGTCAATTTTTCATATGGCTGACTTCCTGTTTCACAGTAAGCAATCACTTGTGCAGTTGTGCTTGTTCTTGATATTACGTTGGGAGTCCATATGGTAGAATTTTCTTGTACATTTATTTATTTGTTTGTTTACTTATTGTTAATTACACTAATAGTATGTTGCTTTTCATTATTGTTTTATTAAGCAAATCCTGAAAACAACCAGGTTTCATCCTTGGAGTTGAACTTTTCTTATGAATGGACTGATGGTCCCGCCTTCATATTACTTGCACATTTGTCAAGTTGTTGAGTATGCTCTAGGGTTTGATTTGGGGACGTTTTTGAATTCTGATTGGTAGTCTACCTTAAAAGCAGAAATATAGTCTACCTGGTAGATTCATATTAATTTTAGTGACTAAATTGAACTTTGTATTGGCTCTTATGTAGGAGATCTTTGACTACTCGCATGTTCCAGGGCGTGCAGTTCTGCATCGTGGTCGCCATAGGCATGGTGCTAGAGCGACCACATCAGGAAATAGGATTAACTTATTGTTATGGTGTAGAAGGTACAGAACACCCTTCCCTTTGCTATACATCTGCCACTCTTTCGCTTTAAGAATCTGGTGCTATTTTCCTGGTTAATTAAAGAAAAGAATATTTTTGGTCCAAAAGAAAAACCGTGTTAGTGCTATCGCAGAAAGTGAAATCTTTCCCCTATACTAATTCATAGGTGGTGATGTTTCTCTGGAGTATCGACAGAATATCTCCAAACAATCTATAAGCCTGTTCATTGAACTTGTAATAAACATGAACTTCCTGCGGTTCCCTTTCCAATTCTGATATCGTCGTTCTACAGTTCTGTTTTTAGAGAGCTGAGGAAATATCAGAAAGATTTCTCCAGCTGGTGTACAGAGTGCCAACGTGAGAAGAAAGAGAGACAGCGTCAGTCTGTTGCTGCTACCAAACTGGTAAAATAAAATCTTGTAGTTGGTCCTTTTTTTTACTTATGACAACACATAAGTGAAGGGTATCTGCTAGTTTACAGTTGGATATGGTTGTCTGGAAGGAATGATAAGATATTCCGTTAAATTAGACTGCCTTGGAGGGGTTATGAACATATGTAATTAAAATGCTGTTGGCTATGAGAAAATAGGACATTGTCATCTCAGATAAGAGAGGAAAAGAACATACAAAAACAGAATAGAGGCTGACCGTATTTTACTATTTTATCATATGGATTTGAAGAAGCTCTAAAATGTTTGTCTGGCTTTCCAGGAATTGCTTAGGAGAGAGGGACAGACTGCTACTTGAGCTCCTAATTATGTCTTTGCTTTCTGTACCTGTATTATATGCCAACCTCATCCTTGAAGAAACAATCTGCATAGTCCGTAGCAAGGAAAATGAAGCTTTTGTTGTCTGTTTCTGATGCGATCTGAGTACATGTACATGAAAATTAAGTAGGTTCCAGATGTTTGTATTAATCTCCTGACCTTAAAAAGCGCCGACTCATGTGATTATAACAATCATTCTTTAGAGATTATATCAGTTTCTGCTTCTGTTGATTGATAAGATAATACATGTTATCTTCTCTTTGTCGGAAAATTTCATGCCACCCATCTGGGACTGGGAGTGCCCAAGTCGAATAAGTATACTGCTACGCGTTGGATGATGAATTGGTTTTTGACAGAGATTGCAATGTTATGTCCTGAGATCATGCGGTTGGCGACAACTTTCTTACCTAATACTACCATTGAGATATAAGTTTTGTTCCTCTTAAGCATTCTTTTCAACTTTTATTCAAACATAGACACAGTACAGCTAAACAGTATGCTTGTTCTTTGATAGGAGGCCCTATTGAAATGCAATTCACAGCACAAAGGGAGGTACCGAAAATGCAGATTGTTTATATAGAATAAGCTTGCTAGAAGGCTTCATATTCTAAAAGACTAAGGCCATGATTGGTATGAGGGAATGGGTTGAGAATGGAATTGATATTCCCAAGTTCATTTCTATACATATGATTGGTATAAGAAAGGAAAGGAATTGGTCATTCCATAGGAATTCTTATTCCCTTAGGGAAGGGATTAGTGATTCCATCCCCACACCATGGTATTACCTATTCCTATTATGTTGGGAATGGAAAAAAATATTTTCTTGACAAAATTATTCTTATTAACCAAAACAAAACCTATTTCTATCATCATATTCTTATTAAACGTCTTCTTCAAATATATAACTATCAAAATTACCAAGTAAATTTTATTGGCACTCACTTTTTTAATATCTTCTTCTTGTATGATTACTTATTATTATTCATGTGGGAATATTACTGCTGAAGGAAAATCATATAACTATGAAAAAACCACGTAAAATAACATATAAAAACAACAAAAGTCATATGATAAACCGACCAATATCATTTCATCTCATTAGTCGGTCTCAACGTCCACCATGCTTGTTCAAAATTCATCCCCTCCTGACCAACTTCCTTACTTTTATTATGCAATTTTTTGTTAGTATATACCACACATATTTTTTAAAAATTATTTTATATTATTATTAAAAATTAATCCTCATAGAAGACGGCTCATTTTTTTATTGAATATTCAGACAAAGTAGTAGATGCATTGTGATTAAATTAGATTAATTATTGGTTGTTCAAATTAATACAATATCTTTTGCAGAAAAAATATTATCTATGTGTTCTAAGTAAATAAATTTTCTCATAGATTGTTTTTACTCATATATGAGATTTTTAAATAAATTTCTTATAACATTCTATAAGTAATTTTTTAAAATACAACTATTATAAAATGCATTCAATGTTCCCAAAATAAAAATATATTAAAGGGCACATTTGTCGTAAAAGTAATTTTATTCCATTACTAACCATCTCTTTTTGATTATCAATTATGTGAATGGAATCAATTAAGAAATGATAGTTCCATTGCCTTCTAATTCTTGTGTATACCAATCATAGGAATGGTATCCAAATATGATTCCATTCCCATCTTCATTCCATTCTCAACTTCATTCCATTCCCACTCAATTCCATTCCTACATACCAATCATGCCCTAATGACTTCAAATCTCATCACATATAATTTTTAGATAGTTAAAATGATTGAAGAAAAATGGCCCAAGGAACTTCACATCTCATCATCACCCAAAACGTTTTAGTATTGACTCGCAAGAACCAGTGAACTCTTCTCAAAATTTTATCAAAATGAGGGACATAAACATATCAAACTAATTAAATTAAGTTTAATTATGGATAGTTTGTGATTGTTGCTTGTGTATTATTATAAATTATTTCTTTCTATCTATTAATACAGACTGTTCATCTGATGAACCCGTAAATTTAATATAAATACATTTAAAAGATTTTCTTTGTAGTTTGACCATAGAGAAATAACCTCAAACTTCTAGTTTTTGTATTATGGATAGTGTGAAACTTTAGTAGTATAGGAACTAGAATCGGAGAGAAAGAAAGATTATTTTATTTTAGTTGTTCCTTGTACCAAAACAAAATGAGATAGTCTATCAATAGGTCTCATCTTCTTAATTTAAGAAAATAAACCATGTCATATCATCATCATAATATAAGAAGATGAAAAACAAAAGCCCTGTAATTAACAAGGGAAATGGACATTCACAATGTTCAATTTCAATATTTCACATCCATAATATTTTTAACAATTTTAAAAATATAATTGGATTTTTGTGGTAATCACAGCCGCATCGTAAGCTGCAGCTGATCCCTTCTCCGTTCATTTTCCCGCTTCACCGCCAACGGCGAACACTATAAATACCTATCGTTTCAACTTTTCATCTGTACACACTGCACTTCTGTTTTCTCTCCCACGCCTCAAGGTACTCTCTCTCTCTCTCTCTCTCTCTCTCACACACACACACACACACACACACACAAACACACACACGAATGCGAACATGGAGTAGTGGTGGTGATATTGTTGTGAACGATAAATTGTATTCATCGGAGATATGGATTCACATAAATTGCTGGAATATACTGTTTCTATGCTGTTTAGGAAGATTTGTTGAAGTATGAGCGAGCAGTTTCGGTAATCTTTGATTCGGAAAGTTCAGCGTGTAACTTTTTTTGTTTCTAAATTTATCTCTTATATGGTATTTTACTCCTGCTGCTGTGTCAAATCCTTGCGAACGTAACCTCCCCTGTGGTAATTGTGATCTTAGTTCATTGAGGGGATTTTAATCATTCTCAGGTCATGAAACATGAATTCGTATATGGATACCTATGCACTGAAGGCAGTGAGCGACTTACCTGCTCCTTTTCACTCCGCTTTTAGTTTCAGGTATTTGGGTATTAAGTCCTTTTTCAATACTTCAATTGACATGGAGTTTGTTTTCCACTGACTTGCAGACAATCATACTTTGATGCAAGCAGATCATCTTTTCGGACCTTAGTTATTAGCACTCTATGAAAATGGGTGCTTTGAGCAATGGCAGACATTTATTTTGTCTGAGCATTTACAATGCTAGTCTAGAAGTACAGACCAAGAAAATTGATCTTGGTAATTTGTTATAAGACCAGCATGTGATATTTAGGGAAGTTCCCCACAAGGGATGGTAAATCGATGAGCTATTGATAATATTACTTTAAATATGAACTCTATAAGTTGCTTGTGATTCCATTCCTATGACTGTTTAGAAAGTTGAGTGTTGTTATATCTGTTTTGATATGTGCACAGGTACTTCAACTCATTGCAGAGTGAATGCTTTCCCACATGCTACCTTTCCGATGTAAACATGGTCATTTCTGCACCAACTGGAAGTGGAAAAACTGTACTTTTTGAGTTATGCATTATGAGGCTTCTCTCTAAGTTCATCAGTGGTGATGGAAAATTCACCCATCTTAAAGGGACCCTTAAAACAGTACGTTTCTGCTGATATAACTTTATCAACAAGATTGATGTGTTTATTACGTCTGGAGAGATAACCGTTGTCTTAGCTATGCTGGTGATATCTTAAATTACTGCTGTATTTCATTCTTCTTTAGGTGGTGAAGAAATCTAAATCCTGCAGTGGTATTTGACCTCAATAATGTGATCTGTGCTGTGTTGTGTGACAGAATAAATATGTATTCATTTTTTGGCATATAACAGAACCTGAAAAATATATCAATATTTGCTTTTTTCAGTGAATGGGCTCTACTCAAATCCTGCATCCTATCTGTTGCAAAGTTTATCATTTTATAAGTCAAAGAAGGGATGCTATTGATTCAGGTTGCATTCTTTTATTTTATCTTTCTGGAGTGCTTACCTGTGTAAATATGTTGTGCCGTGAAGATCTACATAGCGCCATCAAAAGCACTGGTACAAGAAAAGCTTCGGAATTGGACTCAGAAGCTTGGACCTTTGGGAATAAATTGCCTTGAGCTAACAGGTGATAATGAGTACTACAGTATCAAGAGTATACAGGACACAGACATCATTCTTACAACACCTGAGGTCAGTTAGCTAGGAGGATTTATTTCTTATCTTTGAATGGTTTTATCCTGGCTCATGTCTGGCTCCCTTCTCACAGAAATTTGATGCGGTGACTCGCTATCGGATAAAAGATGGAGGCTTGAGCTTTTTCAGCGATATAGCACTTGTGCTTATTGATGAAGTTCATTTGCTGAATGACCCCCGAGGAGCAGCACTAGAGGCTATAGTCAGCAGAATAAAAATACTTTCTTGCAATCCTGAATTGCAATCAAGTCCTTTATCCCTCGTCCGTTTCCTAGCTGTCTCTGCTACAATCCCAAATGTCAATGACCTTGGTAATCTTCAACACATGATTCACTGAAATGGTTGCATTCTCAAAGTTTCAGTACATGGGATAATTGTTGATAATTTACTACATTCTAATTTTTATCCCTTGAAGCGGAGTGGCTTCTGGCTCCAGCTCAGGGAGTTAAAAGGTATACTCAAATCCTATAACATGGTAAGTATGTTAACTCATCTCATGCGCCTGTTACTGCAAAATTCTATGCGACTGTCCTCTTTGCAGGTTTGGAGAAGAAATGAGACCTGTAAAGTTGACCACTAAAGTTTTTGGTACACCTTATTTTTCCCTACATTAGTTGCATGGATTGTTTCACCAGTAAAAGCAAACTTATGAGCATTATATAAAGAGATGATCAATCGCATAACTAATTTGATACTACAACAGATAGTAGTTATACACTTATAGCAGTTGAGAAATACTTCCCTCCCAATAATGAGTTAATGAAAATCCTGCTTGCTTGCAGGGTACACACCGGCAAAAAATGATTTCTTATTTGAAAAGGTGTGTCTGATTGTCAATATTTGATGTTTTGCATGATTTTTTTTTCTTAATAAATTAGTAAATTTCTCAATCATCATATATCAAAATCTTCTGCATTTTCTGACATGAACTCTATGTTTTGATTATTCAGAGGCTCCAGAACTACATTTTCAGTAAGTACGAAAACCTCTTTGCAGATTATCCGAGCAACAGTTTCTCTATCTCGTTTTTTTGGCAGTATTTCAATGGGCATACGGATACATTACATTGATGCGATCAATCTGCAGATCTTCTCATGCAATTTTCTGGAGGAAAATCTGCCTTGATTTTTTGCTCTACCAGAAAAGGAGCGCAAGAAGCAGCACAAGTACTCTCTCAGACAGCAATGACTTTGGTTCATTCAAATCCTTTTATCAAAAGCAGAGAACAACAGGAAAGGTTAAGGGATGCATCACTATTGTGTAGCGACAAACAAATGCAATCTTACATACTTTATGGTGGTATGAAATCATTCTTTTCTTTTCTACATGGGGGTTGGGGTCCATGGATAGGTTGCAATAAGTGAAAGACAGAAATTTAGGATACAAGACTCAGTTCAACATCTGCTGTTTGTTTCTGGTGCAGTTGCATATCACAATGGTGGACTTTCTTTGAAGGATCGCAATCTCATTGAAGGCCTTTTTCTGAATGGTGATATTCAAATTTTGTGCACCACAAATACTTTAGCCCATGGAATTAATCTACCAGCACATACTGTTGTCATCAAATCCACACAGCATTTGTATGTCTCTAAACCATTTCCTAGTACATTTCCCAGTCCTAATAAATGCAGCCAGTGATATCCTCGGTTAATATCATGCTTATTGTCAGTAGGTACCTATTTATGATCATTAATACGAAGGTGGAGAAAAATCTGATAGTGATGCAACATTATGATCAGTGCTTTTCTTGGCTATCTTTTCCAGCTTTTAAGCTACTTTATCTAAGTACAACTAATTTGTTTCCTTGGAGGTGATCAACAGTATTAGAATTTTAACAAACCATTATGATTTGATCTTTCATTTTGTTCCAGCAACAAGGAGAAAGGTATCTACATGGAGTATGAGCGATCTATGATATTGCAGGTGTGTACTACAATACAAGGCCTATAAAGTTAACACTGTTAGTAATCCATCATAGTAAATCTAGCACAGTTAATTTTGGGTGCACTTGGACCAGCTCAGCCACCCGAGTATCTCTTCCACTGAAAAATGAAAACCACCTTTAATTTACGCAGATGTGTGGAAGAGCAGGCCGTCCTCCATTTGATGACACCGGAATGGTCATAATCATGACCAGGAAAGAAACGGTATACCCTTCTCCAGATATAGAAAGCCACTGATTACAAATAAACTGTTTGTTTATAACGCATGTAAATCATAACCCAGGTCCATTTGTACGAGAATTTATTAAATGGATGTGAAATGGTGGAGTCACAGTAAGCGCATCCCCGACCTTGCTCGTTTATGTTTACCTTAATTAAAAGGAGAAGCACCCCATGTATCATCTGTCTTGATTGCTGGTGTGGTTTTATTTCTCTCTAGATTGCTGCCATGTGTAACGGAACATCTGACTGCAGAGATAGTTCAATCAACTATCTCAGATATAACGAGGGCAATTGAATGGATGAAGTGCTCCTATTTGTATGTGAGAATGAAAAAGGCAAGTTTGGTTTAGCCTATTGGGTGGCACAATTTTGGTATTCCTTCATCAAATTGCACTTCTGAAAGTTTTCATGCAACAATCAGAATCCCGAGAATTATTCAATTCAAAAAGGGCTGCCTGGTAACCTAATAGAGAAGCATTTGCAAGGTAATTTGTTCACTGCTGAAAAGATATTACTCCTCATGTTTCCGTACGATGACATCATGCTTTATGCTTTACCAGAAATTTGTGTTCAGAAAGTTAAAGAATTGTCAGAATATCAGATGGTTTGGACTGATGAAGATGGTTTCCTCCTGAAGCCACTTGGTATACGATCAATTTGTTGCCACAGTTTTCTGACTATATCACTATAATGCAGTGTAGGACTATAATTCTTTCCTCTTGTGTTCAGAGCCTGGAAGGTTGATGACAAAGTACTATCTAAAGTTTGACACAATGAAGCACATTATACAGGCCCATCCTGACTGCAGCATAGAGGACATACTTCATATTATATGTCGGGCAGAAGAAATTGCATGTATGCTTGCAGTCTATATATTATGTGCTCTTAAGATATGAAATTGGGATAATTTATGTCATTCTATATAAAAATAAAGGGATACAACTGAGGCGGAATGAGAAGAAGTTCCTAAATGACATTAACAATGACAAAGATGGCCGGCTTCGCTTTCACATCCTTGATGATAAAGGAAAGCGAAAAAAACGCATCCAGACCAGAGAAGACAAGATATTTGTTCTGGTGAATGACTGCTTGACTGGTGATCCTTTAGTGCGTGACTTATCTATGAGCCAGGTTTCACCATTGTCTCTGCAAATAGTTAAGATGTGTGGTATTTTCAGATTTCTATATTTATTTGTTATACCATGATTGAGTATGTTATTCTATAGGATGTGAATTCTATATGCTCAAATGGGTCTAGAATTGCTAAGTGCATGAAAGAGTATTTTATGTACAAGAAAAGCTACAAGGGAGCTTTGAATTCAACAGCAATAGCCAAATGTTTACATCAGAAGTTATGGAATGACAGCCCATACTTGCTGAAACAATTGCCAGGCATTGGAATGGTGACTGCAAAGGTTTGTTTCTTGAACTTGCAATACTATTGAAGACATCTGATTTCTTCACCTATGAAGATAAAAACAATGTCTCCCTTCTTTCTGCACCTGACAAATTGTGATTAGGCACTACATTCAATGGGAGTAACGTCATTTGAGACCCTCTTTGAAGCTGATCCAAGAAAGATAGAGCTGGTTACTGGTAGAAAATATCCATTTGGAAACCATATAAAGGAGTCATTGTTGACACTACCCCCAAAAATTGAGATGGCAGTTCAGGAAGTTGAGGGCCAAAGGACAGGGATGTCCAAGCTACTGATAACATTGACTAGGCTATCGCAGCCAGCGCAATCAACTAAAAGACATTATGCTGATATGGTATGCCAGGAATGTATCATGTTATTAGCTTCAAGTCCAAAACAAGTCTTCTTCAATTTTATTTTTCGTAAAATTGCAACCTTGATAAACTTCTATTTCAAGTTTATTTTTGTAAAGTTATGCAATTGAATTGTTTTGTCACAGATGGTCGGTATAGAAGAAGATAACCTCATTCTGTTTTATGAAAAAATAAGGTACAGTAAATTGTTTGAGCTTAGATACAGACACTAATGTATGTCTTAAATTGTTGGTTCATAGTATATCTTTTTTGTTTCTGAAACTCCTTTTCTGGTGGTCTAGATTGGAGGAGTTCTCAAGGTAAGGCAACTACAGACATCAAGTCCTTCATGTTTTCAATTTCATGAGGCATTTGGGTCATCAAATTGATGCCTGGTGTTTGTGTATTTCGAAACTCTTTCTTCTGACATTATGGATGTTCTTTCAGCCCTTATAGTGCAACAGTCTTATTTTCAAGTCCTCAGCAAGGAAAGCTGACGATTAAGGCAGATCTGATATTTGAAGAATTCAGTAACTCCTTTCTTATTTTACTCCCAAATACATTCTTGTGTTTTCCAGTGCAAGATTAGTATGCATCTAGTCCACTGTTGATGTTATTGCAGTTGGCATTGATCTCCACCGAAAAGTTATCATCACACCACCAGTAGACTTAAATGTCACTCAAAGATACAGACCAACGGAGCTCTCCTCCTTTAAACTGAAGGATGTTCACATCATAAAAGACGACAAGGATGAGACTTCCGTCACTACCTCCAAAAAATCTCACTACTCCAATGAATTGATAGAGAACTCAGTTTCCATGTATGTCGTAACTCAACTTTATCAGTTTTTCATAAGTAACTCAATTCGATGAAGTTGGTTTCCTCTTGAAGTTCTCTTAATAATTGACCTTGAACTTTTCATTTTCAGGCCCAGCTTCAAACTTATAGACGAGGAATTGGAAGATGGTAAAGAACTTTTGTTTCTCCAGTCCTATCTTCTTGTCCTCCAGGCCACTCACTGCCACTGTTTTTCTTTTCCTTCCTAACATTGAAGACAAACCAGTTATTGAAACTGAAGATGATGACTGCAAAATCATAACTGAAAGGACAGTATTTGACCATATTCGGAAAAAGGCAAAAACATTACCCTCTTTGCCCATGTCCAACGATACATGTTTGCCATCATTGGAGGCCTTCACGATCATCAGGAAACGCACTCGTGAAAGGCATCTTGAACTTGATAATGAGATTGAGGTTTTGGAAGTACAAGAGAGCCGAGCTGTTCAAAATCCCAAACATACAGAACCAGAATCAAACATACACATTATCGATGAAGATGATCCAACAGATATCTTTGATGGCTCTTATTATCTCATGAGGGACACAGGTGAGCAATTCAAGACATAGTGTTTCCACGTCAATGATCTGTTATTATTATTGTGCTCTCTCAAGGTAAATTCCCCGCAGAAATTTGGGGTGGAGAAGGAACACTGGCTAATGAACATCAGAATACCAGATCAGGAACACCGGCAGCAGAAACAATTCTCGGGCATACAAGAAAAATGCCAAGGAACTACCCGGTTTTCAGTAATTCTCAC
The DNA here is from genome assembly GCA_034509735.1 of Sesamum alatum. Lineage (NCBI taxonomy): Eukaryota > Viridiplantae > Streptophyta > Magnoliopsida > Lamiales > Pedaliaceae > Sesamum > Sesamum alatum. Next base: position 41,679,860 of record JACGWO010000004.1, on the reverse strand, counting down.
ACAGCTGATTCTACAGTACTCACACTGGAATGTGGAACCTCTCACATGCAGGGGAATGATACTCAACCCGCAGTAAGCTCTAGCGATAATGATGTGATTAAGCTGTCGTCTCCAAGTTTACAGAAAGGGCAGTGTTGTTCGCTGGCAATTGCAGGAGAAGTTAAGAAAGACGATTCATTTCTTGGGTTCCAGAGTGTGTTTTCGTTTCTTTAACATTTTGGATATTTGGGACACATGCAACTATATTCAAGTGTGCTTCAGTGTGGTGTTATCTTTTCTTTCCTTTTTCTCTTTCTTCTGTGATTTGCCAGAGAGCCAAGCTTTTGCTTCAAATGGCTCCATTTGAAGAATTTTGAAATCCATCAAAATATAGTTCAAAATTGAATTGGGAACATTGGAAATTCCTTAAATTTAGAATTATCCAAACAAATTCAAAGGGTTTGTTATTTGAGATTTGAAATTCATGATTTCAAATCCTTCAATCCAAATGCAATCTAAGTAGAATTATGCTTTTGTTGATGGAGACTAAAGCTTGTACTATTTGAGGATGATTCACTGACATGCTAGAATTCTGAGAAACTATATATGCTCACATTAGATGCAACTTCAGAGCAATTTCAGATACATCACAGTTTGAATGATACTGATATGTCAAACATTAGAAAGACATGATGTAAAGTAAGACAGAATTGGGGAAATTGGACATATAAGAACGATTATTAGGTGATAAGTTGCGGGCTTCAGATATAAAATCTGGCAACCCCACATTTAAGTTGTATCTCTTACAACATGCTATAAACCTAATTTGCAACATTACGATTCATTCTAGTATGGAGTCCATATAAATTGCTGAAACTGACCTTCTCCGATGCAGGATCATCTCACAAATGTAATCTACAGACCAAGAAACCTAAACAAATGAATGACATTTCATGTTGTCAGCTTATTCCCAGCACCATCTGATGTCCCCATTTCCATCGTAGCACTGGTTGTAGAGGAAATACCTATCACAACCGAACAACGCTTCTATGAGGGCAAACACATCTGAGAGCTTGTGCTTTAGACAATCTTCCCAAATGCCAGTACCAATGTAAACAGACTCTCTAGATGCACGAACCAAATGAGTGAACTCCCGCCATTTAAGTTGGTTTCCTCTTCCTCCCTAGAACTGGAGCCATCTGGAATCTGGGCCCACCCATCCGCCATTTCTTGAATGCTGTTATGGAAGACTGACCAGCTTCATACACTTTAGAGTGAATTACAATGTTAGAACAAACTCCTTAAAAAGGAAAACAGATGAAGTAAACAAACTTGTAATTATGATGAGAAATTTGCTATACATGGGTTTGATGAACTTACATTTGGCTTCTTCATTAGTTAGAAGTGTCAAGTATTTTGGAGCCACTGCCGGTGTCAAAGTATGGGCCTTAATCAGGACTTCCTTGTATCTGGTTCGAAATGCTACAAGAAGGAACGGCCCTATGGTTTTATCACCAACACTGTTCATTATGAGAAGCCGAGTTCAGTCTTAATAACAATCAAATGTTTGGTTCGGAGCTCAAACCTAACATGCCTATATCAACACACTCCTAGAACTATGTAACAGCTAAAATGAAAGAGAATGCATCTAGCATGGTATTCAAGATAATAAGCATAGAAAGTGGACCCCTGTTCTAAGACTTGGGGAAGAAATGATTATGATTCCTCCAGAAACTATTTCAAGTGCAAGTCACTGATATATATAGAATTCCTTCATCATAGCACCACTTCCATAGCCTTCAGTACAACTATGAAAAAGTTACCTATTCCTTCAAAGTCTATTTCAGAAGAATGCCAAATATTAGAAGCAACTTGAAGTTTTAGAGGACACCCTGGATGGATATATTTCAAGGTCCTTGCATGCATGTGTACATAACCCTCATCGCTCTGAGAGATATCTACTTTATCTACACTGTATGAGTATGATGGAGGAACCGTAGGCACACAGATATTTGGAACATGAACAGAAAATAATCGAAGGATTAGAAGAAACTTACAGTGGTGCAATCTTGCATCCTACTTCATAAAAATATAGACATCGACTTCTTAGATCCACATGTGCAGCATCAGCCCCTATTTCTTCCCGTGTTTTAGATCTGGCAAACAACAAATAAGGACTTAATCAAAAAAGAGAAAGTAGAGAAATCAAATATGCTACAATATAATTATCTGCTATGTTTAAATACTCTGCAATAGTTATGTGAAGAGCTCAAGTGAGCTCACAACATTTTCAAGCAGACTGGAGGAGTAAATTCAAAATGAAGTGGGAAATAAAATAGAAGACTGTCCGAAATAAGTTTCTTCAGATTGCCCGATTTCATTTTCTGGCATTATCTTTTGTAACAAAAAGAAAGAGACATTGACATATGTTGCATTTCTTCAGGTTTCTCAATCTTGTTTTCCAAAAACTAATGTAGGACTAAGATGACATTACTCTCTATCAAAACATGGAGGAACCCTTATGGATATTAGTTGTCTCAAATACAATTCACGGACCAGCCAGAAGGGTAGTTCTACTCTGGAACCAGCTTCCACCTGCAACAAGGAAATGAGTCGGTCATGGAATTACATGCCGATGTTAAATTATCAATGTAAGAAAAATCAAAAGCATATCCTTTTCTCAACCAACTTAAACTACCATACGAAGCACCAGCACCATTAGCACAATTGAGCCGAAATATACCTTATTTGTATCATCACTTGAGTCGAAAAGCCCAACCTCATTTGCAGCATGTTGAAATACAGACGGAACGAGCTACAAATGTAAGCCACGAAAACAAGAGCATACATCAGAGCCACCACTTTTCCATTAAAGGAACACTGAACAGATGTAAAAGCATATACCTCTTCTTCTGCTAATATATCATCAATGTCATAATATTTTGCCATTCTGAGGGAGAATCTTCAACTATGCAGAGTCCACCCTCACAACTGATCCAAAGCTGCAGTCTGCAGACAGCCTAAATTACACTGAAACAATCACTAGAAGCTGAAAAAGGAGCAACAAGGTGCCAAGAGAAGTAACAAGACTCACAATTGAATTGCAAAATCGAGGAATTGACTTAATTTTAGCAAGTCCCAACAAAATATACGCAGACAAAAACACATAAACTAAAATTTCAATACATCATCGCACAAGGCCGATGATTTCACCTGAATTACTAAATTTAATTATAAATTATAAGTCGTGCCCTTCAAAATGAATCCTACAATGACCATATAATCACAACCCAACAAATACTCTGATAGAATTAGCAGACTGCAAAAAATCAACAAAAACTCCAAAAGTAAAACCATACGCACATCGCGTGTCTGTGTGTGTGTTAGAGAGAGAGTATACCCGACAATGCTGGGTAAGATGTTGAATCTGTGCTGTAAAAGACTTGATTTTTATTCTCTGTTTGAAGTTTTTCTTTGCTGAAATGGCGCCAATACTTAGGTTTCACAAGACTATTTAGGCGCCCCGCCCCCCCCCCCCCCCCCCCCCCCGATTGGATGGATAACTTGGGTTTGGCGAGTCGGGTCCGATCCGTTTCTTCCCAATCCGACTAGAGTTACGGGTGGGTTTATATAAGGCACAAATTTTCCAGTAAAGGAGGAGAAATTGAAACCTAATGGGCCATATGATCAATTTCTTATTGGGTCTGTCTATACTCTTATCGGGCCTGAATGTGAACCTGGCCAATGGCCCAATTAGTGATGGTTGAAATTGATCGCATTCTCCACTGTGTCCAAATTAAACTTTCTAGATGACTACTTAATTAACTTAGATTTTTTTTTTTAGAAATTAACTTAGATTGATTACCTTAAAAGTTACATGAAAGTGTTTTTGTGTATGTATTGTATTCATTTATTATTTAATATTCATTAGGTAAAATGTGAACATTTAACTTATTAATTATATTTTATTTTATTGTAGTTAAAACATATTTCTTTCAATTAAGAAATTTTTTATTGTAATTAAAACATATCGTAACCAGCTAATATGACGTGCTTTCTTCTTCTCAATAATACACAAAATCTGGGAAGCTTAGAGATCGTTCAATGAAGTATTTGTTTGGGATCATAGATATTAGTAAAGTATTTAATGAGAATCACATGTAACGACCCGAATCAAATATAAAAATAATTTACCTACATATATGAAATGAATTCATATGTATATCTAATCTATTGAGATCTAACCCAAATTCAAGATGACCAACCCACCCATTTACCTGCCACCCATAAGTGTGTGTGTGTTGCTATCAAATATATAATGGGCTCCATTTGCATGGAGGTCTATTGTTAGGGGTTGAAATTTGAATGCACGAACCTGTCCACTTCTCTCTAAGCGCTGAGTAACCCTCATTTGATGCAAACGCTCTTTCCCTCCCTACAATTATTCATGTCGAATATTAATTTAATAAAAACAACTACATTTATAATTAATATATTGATTAACAATATCAAATAATTCACATCTAAACAATACCTACTTTTATAATAAAAATACCATATTTACTATACAGTAAATAACATTTCATATATTGACGTTATTTAAAAGTTATGTGATCTCAACCTTAATCATTAGACTATGACATCATTGATATATCTACATATATGTATGTGTATGTATGAATCTAAGGTTTGATCTCAAAGAAAATGTTATTGAATATAAAAATAGTCCCTATAAAAAAAATAATAATATAAAAATAGTCGGGTTGAAGTGAAGGGGATCAATCGATTGATTGATGGCTGCTTGGGCTTATTGCCATAGCGATGTATTGTATATTACTTTGCTAACTGTACCGATCACTATTTTCAATTTCTGAATTGTCTCACAAAACTCGTTTTTAATCTACGTTCAATATTACCTAACAATTAAACCGATGAGGCCCACTTTAGTTGGCGAAGTTAAGGTTTTATGATCATAAAAGTCATGGGTTCGAAACGTTGTATAGATTGATGTTATTTCTACTGTATATTAGGTATGATTTGGTGTTGTAATAGCTAGGTGTTTGTTTATGTGATATTATTGATTTGATTGTTTGTAATTGTCTCTGTTCGACATTGATAGACGACATGACTGAACGTAATCATTTTACTTTCGATTAATAAAATTCATCACTTTCAATTCAAAAAAATTTAAATAAAATTTAAAAAGTTAGATTTTATTTTTTGCATTATCATCCTTGAAAATAGTAATTTAAAATCAATGATATTATATTATTATTTCAGTTTTTTAATTTTGAAGTAGATGAATTCAGATCCCAAACGGGCTAGCTTCTTCTTTTTTTTTTTTTGAAAAATAATGGAATCACAAATCTAAAACATATGGACCAATATCAGAATTGGCTGATATAAAGTTCAGATTTATTCACATACGAAAATAAAATTAAATTAAAAATTACATTCGTGTAATCGTGTAATACTATGGACCCTTTTATACGTGGGTGTTGACTTCTTATTTTTTTATTTACTTTGAATATATTTGTTGATTTTGAGAGATTACTGCATTCGTATTTGAATTTGAATGTAATAAATGATATAATAATAAAACGAATGCTATTAAAAAAAAAATCTCTTTTAAAAGAGATAAGGTTGGAAGGGCTATATGAATGTTGAAGGATGGCAACGTTAATCTTTTAATAAATTTTGTCTTTCTTATAATCCCATGCATGTGATACCCGGGACCTATATTTGTCCTTGTTAAAAAAAAAAAAAAAAAACAGCAAGGGTAAATCTGTAATTTCTAGCTCACTTTCTAAGGGCTACATAATTATTTTTTATTTGAGGTAAATATTCGTAATTTTTTCAAACAACGAAGGAATATTCGTAATTTTTTTTATTATTATTATAAAATACATATGTGTCACAAAGTATTAATTATGATTATTTAATTATATATTTAATCATTTGTAGAAATTATACTTAATAAAAAATTTCTTCATTTTCAATCAAAATCTTTTTAGCATAAACCACAATTAATATTGCATAAGTATTGATGGGTTAAGTATTATAATTTTTATTTTAATTAGCTCGTTACATATTAATTTTATTTCCTTGAGCTCACTATACTGATTTAATTATCGGAGAATTTTAATTCAAACATTTTCTCGATTACTCTAATGACTTCTTGCATATTGATTGAAAAATAATTTACTAATAAAAAGTTTGATTAGATATATAATTATGCATGAGTCACTTATCACTGTCAATCTCAATAATATTGTCAAAATATTTCATGAACATCAACATCATAAACTCTATCTCGAATGTTCTATTTCCATTAATTTATCAATCCATAAACAAAGATATTAAAGTGATAATATTAAATAAAAATTAGCCGAAAGTTAGTGCAAGTGGCTGCAGATCAATAAAATTAAATTAAGTTAGATAATGATAATTGTGACTAATTAAAATTAAGGTTATCTTTTTGCATCCCATTTTTGCAACAGCTTGTGATTACTTAAGAACATTCTAATCGATCGGGACGTCAAAACATAATTACTCTCTTAATCATCATCAGTCTGCTCATGATCTTAAGTTAATCATGTTAAAATTAAATTGATTTTAGTTATCTGTCTAGATTAATTAGGTTATCATAATGGTCAATTAAGTTAGGCTTGCATGTCCCCAGACCTAGCTTTCTTTATCCATCACACTTATTTTTCTTTTCAATTTTAACCTAATTATATTTGACTTCACTTTCTTTCTTTTGAGTTGTTTTAATTTATTTTATTTTTTTCAAATTTAATCGCAAAATTTACTATTTTTTTCTTTTGAAATATAAAAACAAAGTATACATTTATGGAGTATTGGACTTCAATATTCACTAGAAGAAAATTCACTATTAGCTACAAATTTATTGGTTACAACTAAAATCATAGTAAATAATTATTATTAACCATGCTTAAACAAAAATCGTTGCAAAAACCTAAATTATACACCATGAAAATTCTTTTTGCCACAGTTATGAACCATAGCAAATGTTTTTACCATAACTTTTAGTCATGACAAATATTTTAGCTACACTAACAAATACCACGGTCAATAACCATGGTGAATGATTATTCACTACGACTATTTATTTTTAAACCATGACAATTAGCTACGGTTAAAAGTTAAATTTTTTCTAGTTCTTATTGCTTAAAGCAAGCTAATCAACGGACATGATTAACTTGAATACAATCCGACTGCTACTTTAGAAAAAGTAAAAACTTGCAAATTTATATTTCTTGACCTAAGTATATATATGATGAAACCCCAAATCATTTTGAAGATACGAAAATCATTTCTCTTTTAGGAGATATTAATAAAATTCACTTTGTACCCTTGATTGAATTTAATTTTACATTCCTATTATTGACCGTGATCATATATAGACCCATACCTTATATGTGGACGGTCACGACGATGACTTGAAAGACATACTATCAACAAAATACATCGAAAATTCCAAATCTAAAAAAAAAGACAGACACTTTTTCAAATGGAAGGGAGAAAATTAAATCGAGCAGCTGCCAATTAAAAAATGCAGATGTAGCCCCAAAAAGGGCCATCAATCAAATGATGCAACTTGACATAATTAGGACATATAAGTCTCTCTGGTCGGTGGATATGCACGTACATCTCTTCTTAAATCACAGAATTTAATGATAAATTTTTCAAGTAATTTTTCTTCTCTAATCATATTGTTATTAGTATTCAAATAATTTTCATGTGCTATTTGCGTACATTAATACTGTACTAATTCTTGCAAGTTGTCTAGAGAAAATCTTGGCAAATCTTTTCAGTCAGATGGTCCGTTGTCTCAAACCCTAATCTTCATCACCGGCCTATCGTGCTCTTCACTCATCCTTAATTATTTATTAATTATTTAGATGCTTTGAAATAAGTAACTGCTCTCTATTATCGTACTAATTATTTTTTCATCCTTGGTCCGCTACAAATTAATTGATCCATTAATTTATATTTTGCTTCGTACTTTTTGCATATATATATGTTATATATGTTTTCATTATCGTCCACAATCATGTCTTACGTGCTCATGTTAGAAAGAGTATGTTGCGTAAAGGCCGTAAAAGGTCTATGGATGATATTTTTGAGACATTTATATCAGGGGGTCCAATTTTTTTTATTATTATTTTTTTTATGCATTCACATTTGTTGCTAAAATATATATACATAGATAATTCTTCTTTCCACGAATAGTAAAACTTTAGTACTAAGCTATTGCGTTATTTTTTATTTTGCAAGTTGGAAGTTGGAACTGCACTGCCTTCAAAATATCTGCTGAATTTATTGGGATATTTTATATATATATATATATATATATATATATATACTGTTGCTGCAATTCACTGGCTCGTACGTGTATATTGAACGAAAATAAATAGATTTTAAAATATTATTTAAGTGTGTAAATATGTATATATATGTATGTGTGTGTGCCAAAAAAATCATTACATACCGCTCAATTATATTAATGAAGCTGAGAGAATTAAAAAAATTGTGTTGGTTGCATATTTTTGGAGTCGGCTAATTGTTCATATTTTCAGAGAAAAATAATGAATTTAATTAGAAGAAAAGATACGAGCAAATTAAGTTAGTACATAAATTTATGTATTTTTCTTTGTCGTTGAGCGGTATTCTTAATCAAAAGATGAGTTATTACTATACGAGAGATTGAACTGATTGAGAGTTTTAATAAAAAAAACGTGGAAACATCATATACGTACACATATAAATATTTTCATCGATCATCTATATCATTCGTACTCATATAAAGAGATAAATACAAAAAAACACTGTCAGGTATATATTCACGTCATCCATATATATTTACTTAAGAAAATATATATTTTATATACTTGGTACATATATATTAACACTACTTTATAATGAAAAGTCGGATATCTTTCTATCTATATATATATATGAAAAAAATGAAGTTAGTTAGAAAGCAGTGAGGCAAAAGGGTGATGAAAGCAAGCATATATGCTTGTTCTTTCACATATCATAGAGCCAAAAGGTAGCTTACAATAGAGGGAAGGGCAAAAATGACAGCATTTTAATTACAACATCGTCATGCCATTATAAGCCAACGTTGGAGGAGTTGACAAATTACAACATCGTCATGCTATTATTACGAGTGTTCAATTTTGTCAATTGAGTTAGACCTCATTGACGGAAGAGTCGACGAATTAAGGGTGTTATTCTCCAACATTAATCCTCATTCATCTTGTTTCCAACGCAATCAACCCTATTTTTTAATTGGCTGCAATTTTTATTATTTTATGTTGCTGCTTTTTGCTTAAATATTTAATCAACATAGAATATATATATATATATATAATAATTTTCACATTAGAAACGTAATTTTGGTTGTACACATTAAGTATTTTTAAATTTTCGTATCATTTTAAATTGTGGTGTTCATAAATTTTTATTAATATAGGGTTATACATATGATTTTGAAACAAAACGAGAATGAATTAAGCGGGCTTAATCAACATACCTTTCAAATGTATAATTATGAAAAATGTATTCACTAATTAATTTTTATGCACGATCGTATCATAAGTGACTTTAATAATGGTAATAACTGAAATAATCAATTGAAATTATAGTTTAATGGGCCTAAGTAGATACCTTTGTCTTTGGGTGACTTAAATAGCAAAATTGCAAACTGTTGCAGAGCAAACATGTGAAGTGGAGTAGTTTACTAAATACACAACTCATAAAGAACTCAACCCATTATTTTAAAACTAGTCATTATATCACATTATTTTTTGTTTCACCAAAAAAATGATGCAACGATGTCATTAATCGACTTTTGTGAGCATCGATAGTCGTTTTCCATTTTATATCAGTATAGGTACCAAATTTGCAATACACATACTTAGGCAAAATATTGTGAATGTGACTCCTACAAACCGATCTCTATAATACTATTTACGTCTAAAATATATTGTTCCAACTAAAATTGAGCTGCAAAACTAGCAAGTAATATAAATAATCATATATGAGAAATAAAATTAATTGAATTGAAATTTTGAAAATGACATTGAAATTCAGCAAATAAAAAAAAATTACAGTAAGAAATATTTGTTGTTTTTATTATTAATTTTGGTTGATAAATAAAAAAGTAAGAACAACATGGGTAAGAAAACAACAGAAATAATAAGGGGGGAAGTTGGAGGGGGCCCATCACACATGGGCCGTCATCCCGAGTTCAAATCTCCAACTCTTTAGGCCCCTCTCTTTAAATACATCACATTTCTTCCCTTTCATTCATTTCTTTCTTTCCCCACCAACACCATACACTGCTGCTCTATACGCACACACACACAAATAAGAATAACCACTCTACTCTATGCAATCTTAATCTTAAAGTTGTTCAAGATACCAGAAAAAATGGGTTTGCAGAGCCAGCTCTCCGATGTTTCGTCGGAATCGATCCTCGTTCTCATGGCGGTGCTAATCGGGAAGAGCGTACGTTATCTCCATAACCTTGTGTTTACTATCTTGCACGGACTCGGCCTCTTCTCCCATCGCTTCGACTCCGATCATCACCACTCTGTGTACGACGTCGTGGGGTCTGGTCTGACGGGAGTCATCCTCCTCTGCGAGCAATTGAATCTGAATCGGGTCTATTCGTACCAGAAGCAATCCAACGACGGCGTCGGCTCGGATTGCGTGGTGTGCCTGAACCGGATGGGTGATGGGGACCACGTGCGCAAGCTAGCGTGCCGCCATGTTTTCCACAAGGATTGCTTCGACGGCTGGCTCCAACACCTCAACTTCAGCTGCCCACTCTGCAGGGCGCCGCTGGTAGCGGAGGAGCGCGTTGAGTACACGCAGAGGCGCGTGGCTGGGGATCTCCTGGCCTGGTTCCACTTCCATTGACGCATCTCCATGGCGCGTGGTGATGATGAGCTTGGGTTCGGTATCATATGATATGAGGATGCGGCTTTCCCTTTTTTTTTCTTTTTCTTTTTTCTTTTTCATTTTTCTTTTATGTCAAGGGTTTTGTGGCAGTTTTGACCTTTGACTTATTTTACTGGGAGTTGTTTCTCCTGGTTTTCGAAGAGTTTCACGAAAGGCTCTTTTCCCCTACTTGTATAAAATCTTTTTTTTATTATTATTATTTATTTTCCAATCAATAACAAATAAAATTACCATAATATTTTCCAATCAATAACAAATAAAATTACCATAATATTTTCCAATCAATAACAAATAAAATTACCAAAAACAAAAGACGTAAAATTAATATTATTCATTTATAAGCATAATAACAAAGTAATTGTATAATTTGGGTACAAAGAGAAATATAAGTGATGGCGAAGCGTGAATGAATTAGTGGTCTTGCTTGTAGGACAGTTATCCACTAACACTTGCGTGTTATGACCAGTTTAGGTTTGTCACGTAGATTATAATTTGGAGCAATACTTATTTATTTCTTTGATATAGGTAAAATTTTCCTTGATTGATAAGATTGAGGCATCACAATTATAAATGTTGTGTTCGTTGATTTGAATTATTAATGTATGAAATCAATTTTTAAATTTAAATATATTGAGCGGTGTAATGAAGTGTGTAACATCAAAAAAAATTTATAGCACAATTCAATCTTTATTGTCAGACCAGAATGTTTGATGGTATTTGAAAGAGTATATATATTAAAATTTGATTGTGAGTATTTGTTTTTTTGGAGTACGATAAAGTGTCAATAAGTGTACATGTAAGGTACATATTGGAGAACAATGATGAGTTATAACGAAATTTTGATTATAGAAAGAAATTAAAATTTGTACATGTGCTTGAATTTTTTAGGCATGTGAAGGGTTTAGGCATCATAAATTCCTGAGGTGGGACGGTGTTGGTAAGTCGAAGGCCATCACAACTTCAGTTGTAGCTCACAATTTGCATGTGAATGAATTGATTGATAAAGAGAAAAAGAGAAGAGAAGAAACTGGACAAAAGGGACATGGAAAAGGCAAAAAAGCTCCTAACAAAGACAAACTTGATAAGAAAAAATTGGGGTAGAGATAAATACAACTGACATTTATATATTTTCTCTGTCTTTTTTCTCTACCCCTTGTCTGAATTCAGGAACATTTGCCTTCTTCGAGCAAGACCCACTTGCAGAAACGTCTGGTAAAATTTGCTGGAAGAAAAAAAAAAAAAAAAAAGAGTAGGGTTTTTCAATTTTACTATATAGAAATATATCAGTATTAGTGGAAAATTAAATATGAAAAAAGGAATTAATATGCCATTAGAGAAGGAAATTAATATTTTATAGCACGGGATGTATGCTGGTATTTTATTTTTGTAGTGAAAAAGGATGAATGACGACAGGTATGTAGCTATCGAAGATGCAATGTGATGGTGTTTTCACCGTTGAATTTGCCACTTGCAAAATTGCGTGATTTGAGCATATATGAAAATAGGAGGTTGTGGTTGGACTTGGCACGCCCCTCTTTCATATTCCATTACCTCTCATTTATTTGCATCCATCCACTAATAAATTATCTTGTTTCGTGCTGTAGCCCTCAATTTTTAGATTCAACTTTTTCGCTTTTTTGAATATTAATTTAAAGTTGCGTTTGAATTGATGGATTGGAATTAGGGATTTAAATTTACAATAATAAATTTGTTGTACTTGTTTGGATAATCGCTACAGAAGATTCTAAGTTTTTAAACTCTTAACTTCAATTATATTTTGTATTATTGTAATGGATTCAATCTGACTCATTTGAAATCGTTTTTCCAAAAAAAAATTTCTTCTTTTACTTTCAAATTTCTTCCACATGTAGCATAATATTTTCTAGTAGTATTAAGAAAAGGGCTTTCTAGTACTACAGGCCCAATTACAATTAGTGTAGTCAAGAATCCTGATGGATTTTGGGGTGTAGAAGCCCAAATTCGAAGTAGATTTGGGCCACAATCCACCAAACACAAATCTACTTCACAACGAGTGGCTTGAATGGATTTGATTTATAATAGATTGGGTTCAAAATGAATTTGAACATATGGGATGGATATGAGTTGAATTGGAAACGAGTTGATTTTTGTATCATTGAGTTCAATATAATAACATTCGGACCCAACTATTAAATTAAATGAATGTAATGCTCTTAGTATATGAAGAATGATAGGTGATTTTCCAGCAATACTTAATAAGCATTAGGGTTACCAGCTAAACTAGTCTACCTAGCTACAATATACACGCCAAAATCAAATTCTCACAGCCCCTTTTTACTCTCGAAAAATAAAGGGAAAAGTCCTTTTTTATTCCTGTAAATGTGGTATGGTATGCTAACATTTTTCTCCACTTTAATTTTACTTTTGTAATTAATGGCAATTATTATTATTTTTTTAATAAAAAATAGCAGATTTGTTAGATTTATGTCGGAAATGCCAAATTTTTGTCGCAGAAAAAGGGTTTTCACATAAATTGGCATTTTTCCAACATAAATTGGAGAAAATGTATTATTTTTAAAAAATATATTTCCCCCAAAAATATAAAATAAATAAAGTTGAGTAGAGAATTAGGGTTAAAGCTGAATTTATTGATTTCTAGTGATTCATTTATGAAGTCTGATTAGATACGGTGGCTCCATGCAGATTTACAAGTCCCATCAGATATCACTCTCCCACTTCTCCAATAATTAATTAATAACACCACAAAATGCACCTTAAAAATTTAGTTCCAATTTTGTGCTACAAAATCTATATCTATTTAACATATATATATATATATTATGTATATATAATATTACTTTTATACACGCAACGTATACGTGTGTATATTGAATGAAACAAAAAATTCAACCTGTTGTGTTCAGTTTTTTATGTAAATAAAATTACTTTGATAGTTAACCTGTAACTATTCTTTTAAGAAGTTATTTAAGAATTTTAGGGTTTATTTCCGATAAAAAATACTTGCCTAGACCAAATATATATCTCGTCTCTGATATACATATCATGTTTACTGTTTGGTTTGAATTATAATCAATGTAGGTATATATTAAGAATGTGTTTCCTGGAGTTGCCATGTAGACAAATACATAAATACGTATATTTATACGTATCCGTATACACACAGATACATATATGTGGAGAGTGTGAATGTATATTATATATAGTGGGAACGAAAGAAAGAAAAGCATGGTAAATACAACTCCTTCCACTCAAAATCAACCTCTATTCAATAAAGCAAGTCAAAAAGCAAGCACTTACACTTTTTCATTTTTTTTTTGTTTATATATATATATTTAATTGAAGAGAGAGGAAATTACAAAAGAGGTGTAAGAGATGCATGCCCAGCAGCATTACTAAATATTCCACAACACTCCCCCAACTTTTCAAATATTTCAAAACCACCCCATGAAGCTACCTTGTATGCATCTCTTACATCCCATGTCTTTATCTGAAAATAAAAAGAAAAAGAAGATGGAGGAGGTTAAAGATGGAAATACCAGACTAACTTAAACGTAAATTCGGACCGCTACCCTCAATTCCCCGCGATGCAATAATAGCGCTCTCCCGATTCTGTCCCTAGTCGGGAGACCGAAATTGCAAAGCTGTGTAATTTCAATTTCTTTGTGGTGTTATGCCATGAAGAGCTGATCTGCTTCCACATTTACATTTCTACCCTCCGCCGCCACGGCCGCCTCTTCCTCCTCATTCCTCCACCGTATCCACCATGTGAACCGCCAATCATATCCTTAATTACCTAAAAGGGTGAAGAATGAAAAGGAGGGGAAAAATGAGAAATATAAGCCGAAATGGGGCGGGTATGATGAGTAGCAAGAAAGTTGAAAGTGAAGAAGAGGAACAAACATTGTGAAATGTATATAAAGGGCAAGGGTTGAAGCTTTTTTGGATTGAGCGTCACACTTCTCTCACTTACTCTATTTACTATTAAATTAATATTTTATTTATATGATTATTTAAAAAATGATACATACCCCATATATATATATATATATATATGAATGTACGAAGTAGAATGTAAAATAATATATGAATTTATGATAAAATTAATAGGATAGTATCATGAGATTCATACGAAATTAAATGGATAATATCTAGCGTAATAGGCACATTGTTCGGCGTCGTGTGTGAAAATATGACCATGTACCAGTCTCAAACCCCTCGTCTAGAGGCTGATATTATAGACAAGCCTAACATAGTAATTGCAAATAATTATCTTGAGTGACTTATAAACTCCCATGTCTTTTTCTCCTAACGAATTATCCTTTCCAAAAAAAATTCATATATCCATATAATCAAAACGGATAATATATTGTACAATCAAATCAAATTGGAAGGTGTGAGAATGTAAAAGTATGGACATATATAATAGATATAAGTATGTTTAATCTTTTGATGGTAGATATGGCAGTTGTAGTACTAGTAAATATATATAGATAGGTGGTCTTGGAAGTGATGATGTGGAAGTAGGGGATTAAGGGCATGTTTGTGGGGAATGTAGAAATGTGCAGCGCAGCTCGAATGCCTAAGGCGTTGGAGTTTTCGGACTAGTGACTAGTAACTAGTAACTAGTAATAATATATTGGCACAGCGTAGAGAGATAGAAGAAAAGAAAAGTGGGAGTGGACGTGGACGTGGACGTGGCTGGGGTTGCTTCTGCTTTTGTGAGTTTCCAATCCAAACGCTCCTCAACTCAAGACAATAAAGTCTCGAATCTCATCCCACCCCAACTTTTCACTTTTATTGCCTTATTATTGCCACACACAGACACTCTCTCTCCATAATTTTTTGAGATAATTACGTTGCTAGCCCATAAAATTTGATATAATTACACATAAATTTTCTATAATTTATGAAGTTATATTTAGACTTATTTTCATTTAAAAAATAAGTTACTCCATTAATTAGAATTCGTCGATTTTGTTGAATTTTAATTAACAAAGAAATGTTATGAATTTTGACTAATTAAGAGACTTATTTGTTGGACGAAAACAAATATCAAAAGTACTTTATATCATTTTTCAAATCACAGAAAAATTATACCAAATTTCAGGAGGAGAGATCGGTATAATTATACTTAATTTTTGTTGTATAATGATATGGGAAACTGAAAGCAAAAATCATTTGGAAATGGAAAACGGTGATAAAATATTTGGAGAAGTGGTCGGTGTGTCACACTATCTCAAAATAATTCAATAATACATTTATTTATATTTTTATCGATTTACTAGGATTTATTATTGAGTTATATTGTACATACACAAATACACATTTGGTTGCATACGAAAAGGTCCTTTGTGGAGATGAAAATACATAATGGAGAGTGGAGAAGAAAGATACTATTATATGAAACTAATGAATTGAATCTTCTATTGTGTATTTTAATCTATTTTATATATACACGTTATGTGCATAAAATTTATATAGTCAATTTTACTTAAAAAAAATTTATACACACAATTTATATGTATAAAATAAAATAAAATAAAATATGCAACAAGAATTAGAATATAATTTAATCCACAAAATTAATGGGCAGAGCAAAATTAATAATGGGTGGGTTAAATGAGTTGAGATGTCAATCACAATCAGAAAGCAGATTTTGAAAAAGCTGAAATCAATCCCATAAGTCAGGCATTAGATTCTCATGTCCCTCCAATTTTTTCTTCACTAATTAATATATGTTTTCCACTTACAAGCATGGTAGTGACAGTGCAGTAGTGCTCATCATAATGACCATCAAAAAGTTGTTAATTATTTCAATCGCATTCAAAAGCATCCTAAGTTCTTCAAAAAGTGTTTCCAACAATTAAAAAGATATTTAATTATCTATTTGTTTTGTTGAAATATATTAAAGAAAAATGTTTTTAAATTGTACAATTTTTATTTTAAATTGTTTAATTGTTGATACGCCCTTAATTTTTACTACAATTATACTTATTATTTTATAACTCAATTATTTACATTCCCCTATTTTAATTGCTATTAAGGTTTATATTCTAACAAAAATATATTGATATTGAGATGACATTTTTATTTAAGAAAAAACGAAAATGAATTAAAATTGAGGGAAAAATCAATGATTAGATGATAATAGATAGTGGAAAGAGGAGAGGTAAATGTAATGATAGAGAGTAGAGAGTGGGAAAAATCCAAAAAGGGGAAAAGTGTGGGATGTCGAATCATTGTCGGGTGGAGAGTGGACAGAGAGCGGCGCGCGAGCCTCGAGAGAGAGAAGAGGCGCCGCTGCAATTCCAAAATTCCCATTTTCAGCCCAATCTCCGCAATAACCGTCTCAATCTCACACTGCAACTCGACATCAACAGTCGATCACTACCTACCTGTCTCTCTTCATGTTTTACACACACACACACACACACCTGCACTTCCTCAAATCTTCAATTAAAACATACATTTTGCAATCACACAAATTGATTTTTCATTTACCATTTCAAGAAAAATCTTCTTGTTTCCTCCATCCAGGATATTGCTGTATACGTGGTTTAACTTGTTAAAGGCAGCCAGCTTCCGTAGCATAGTGGTAGTGCGTTCGCTTCGTAAGCGAAAGGTCGCGAGTTCGATCCTCGCCGGGAGCTGTTTTGGAAATTCCGATTTTTTTATTTTTTTAATAAAGAGAACTCAAGGAAAAAAGGAAATCTTTAACATTAAAGTGCTTGAACGTCCCCGTATCCAGAATTGAGAATTGGATTGTGTTGTGTTGTGTTGTGTTGGTAAATCATGCAACTGGAACTGGAACTGGAAGGAAATACGTGAAACAGCTAAGAATTCTGGCCTGCCGAATGCATTATAGGCCTAGGACCTTATGGGGACATACATACATACATAGGTAACTAACTGTGAGTTGGGTAGAAATTGAGGCCCATGTGGATTCTAACATTTTTCTTAAGAAAAACAACACACATTTCTTACTTGACATTTGAGATACATGTCATTTATATTTGTCTATTAATCGTCGTCTCAACTGAAATTTGCAGGATTTGTTTTTTTAAATGGCAATGGCAAATTAGCCTCAATCCTCACTTTAAATCTCTTTGTGGACCAATTTTTACCTACTTGATAACTGGGCTTGATGCCTTTCTCCATTTAAGATTGATGTAAGGCCCAATGTACAAAGGGAAACGTAAGACAAAATCGGCTCATGAAAATTAAAGACAGAACACACACCAACTCTCGTCAGTTCAACCAAGAAGAAGTTTCTTGTTTACGGCTTTTTAGATAACTTTAGGGAGTTTGCACTCCCCGTTGTAAATGGATTTTTGCTTTTTGGGTGATATGAAGAAGGGAAGGGGACCCCGAAAAGCTCCCCCCACCTTCGGGTGGTTTAATTTAAAAAAGAAAAAAAAAAAAAACCAAGAAGAAGTTGCTTAGCCAGTAATGTATGCAAACCTACATCATTGCAAAAACTAGTTGTTCTTCTCTACATACCCAACCTGAATATAAATTCACACAACTAGAAAGCATTATCACTTACGTATAATGAATAGCATTTTAACGTAAAGGAAGTCTGACAAAATGATGAAATCATACATGATTCTGTTCACTCTTCTAAAACTTCCCAAGTTCCAAGTAATGAAGCCTTCTCCTCCTCCATCAAACACCCTTTATCGTGTTATGACTTGTATACTTATTTACTTACAGAATCAACTTCTACTTGGTTGTATATACTTTTTTGCTGAGTTTAGTTTGCATTTTGGATACTCTCTCCCAGTATCATGAGCACCTCTTCATGCACATTCACTTCCACATGAAATGGGCTTCACCGATAGTCCAGTGGCTGAAGAGCGTTGGAGTTCATTGCCCTAGTGAGCTGTTCTTGGTCGGTCAAAGTATGGCGGAAGTGGCAGCGGTGGCCATAAGGGCAAGGAACACCATTAAGGACCATGCGGCAGATCTCAGTCTTGTAACGAGGGTGGCGGAGAACCGGACGCAGCTCTTCGATGCCATGAGCAAATTGGCAGTTATCTCCATAAGGACAAGTGCCAGTTTGTTGCCATTTGTTGCACAGCTCTGTCTTGAACATGCCCTGATTGTACACCTCCAGCTCAAGTGGTTGCTCCTTCTTCCCTCCTTTCACATAAACCCTTTGCTGCATAAACAAACAACTATAAGTAAATAGGTCCCATACAAATATTAATTGAGGCCAGCTTTTATACTTATAGACGTTACCCTGTCATATATATTCAGGGGCGAATGAGAAGACATACTGGTCTTACATGCATGTAAAAAAGGAATTCTGCAACAATTTCAATCATTTAAACATTTCACAATAAAACAAAGCGAATAAAAATGAAGTTTACTTAAGGAAAAAGAGCAATAGGAGAAAAAAGTTCACAAACTCCATTACATGACTATCACTACAAGGAGGAAAAAAGTCTGGAAACCCCATTATACGACTATGGCTATATGACCATAAAGGGGGCAATATTCCAAGAATTGATAAAAAAGAATTTACACAAGGACCGAACTATATCCTTTTCCAAAAGAATTTGTCACTTTTCACAAACTATAATTCCTTCTGAAATTAAAACTTACTCATAACTCCCTGTTTGTTGCTGCATATTATCATTTAAAACAGAAGCTTATATCATCCATTATCAAAAGTAGGATAGCAGAATCAAGAAAAGAATGAACACGAGATCATATGAAGCAATTTACCGTCCCATTGTCAATTCTGTTTTGGTTTGATGCTTTTCCACAATCTCCTCCTTTCCCGCTGCTCCAGCCAGTTCGAACTGCCTTCAGATACCCACTAGAACGAACTGAAATACTCTTGGGCAAATGAACCCGGTCCAGTTCTCCCCTGTCACCCCGACCCGGATCCATCACACTAGTCGGGCTTTTCACCACCGCCTCATTCTCACTCGTACCTTCTTCCTCAGTACCGAAACCCATGCTCCGCAATCCGTCCACCACGGAATTCAAACCCGGAACAAGATCCACACCACGGCACGGCGCCGCATTGAGCAACATATTCAAGCGATTGTTTAAGTCAAAGTTGGCCATTTTGAGATTGACGTTCTCCTGGCGGAGGGCCTGCGCCTGCTTCACCACGTCGCGGAGGTGGGAGAGAACCGTCTGGTGACGGTCCATCAAGTCTTGGTGCAGATGCTGCTGTGGGAATTGAGGCAAGCATGAGGCCGACACATCGTCACTTTCTCTTGGTGGCGATACTGAGGACCTATCTTTCAAGTGATCGAGAAGAGGCGAATGCATTGGCGGGAAAATTGAGGGGTAGAGTGACGCGGCGAAATCGTAGCCGCCTGTGAAAGGCGGCGACGCTGCAGAGACAGTGGGCTTTTCATGGCCTGAGATTGAGATTTCTCTCTGCATTTCTTTTATCTTATTTGCATATAACTTCTGCCATTGGGGATAACACACATACACACAGAAAAAGAAGATGAGAATTTCATTAATTCTTCCCACATTCAGACTTATCTAGGTAGAAATAACTACTGAAAATATAATCATCATTTATCAATTACCAATTACCACACACATTGTCTCTAAAAGAATACTAAATCAGGTCATTTTCTCCTGATACTTCTAGAATAACGAAGGAACAAATTTTCAACTCATTTGGATGAAATATTACAGAAACAAGGAATGATTAAAAATTCTTCATGCGCATTTCTCAATTCATGAACAAGAACTAATCTTCGATTATCTCAGACATTCGGCACTAATCAGACCTGTATACAAAGATAGGGAAATTCCGTAAATGAATCAATGAGCAGTAATTTAGGTGAACTTGCCTGATTATTAAGCTTTAAACATCTTGATAATAACTTCCGCTCCGATTTTCTCTAGAGAGAGAGAGAGAGAGAGAAATTACCTTTTTTCTAGAGAGAGAAACAGAATATTAAGCAGTGACGAGGAAGAAGAAGAGAGGTATATTTATATCCGCAGTTTGGTGCTTCGTCTAAGCAGGCAGGGGCAATCTGGGAATATGAACTTCATGGCCATTGTTCCAGTTCAGTTGTTGGACGATGGTAATCCAAAATTGGACTTAATTGCCCTTCCATGGATGGCATTTTTGTCATTGCAATTGGGCTTTGAAAAATGATTTAGGCGGGAACACACCCTCTAAACAATAACTAACTCAAGATTACATTATTTAACCCTAAAAAATTATCTGCTAATGACATTTTTAGACCTAAAATGTTATAAAATTACATTTGTACAAAGAATCTACAAATACGGGAAGCTTTAGTTCTAACAGAGTTTCATCAAATTCAAATTAATCAAATAACAAATGTAATATACTTATCATATTATTAATGTACAGTTTAAAAAACAGAACTTAATCTTTTCATAACATTAATCACAGTTAAAAAATTGATTATATCTAAAGTTATGGTAATTAAGAATTATTAGTGTTCAAATCTTAATTTTTTGTATCGATTTTGTTTGCTGATTGTGGTAAGTATTTATTTACTATAATTTTTAAATTGTGGTCATTTACAATATAAGTAATAATTCATTTTTATGTAATGGGAAAAATTATAAGGGATTCGTTAGGTAGGATTGGGGACAAAGGAGTTCTCCATCAGATTTTAAAAACAATATACATGAAATAAAATGTAATTTACTGACTAATTATGATGAGCTTATGATTTTAGGCCAGCTTAACTTTGTAATTATCTTTCCTTTTGTACTTATATTGGAAGTTGAAGACTTGAATCAACTGATTACTAATCATAAGTTGAAGTTGAGATTAATATAAAAAGATTAAACATCACTATCAAACTAGACAACCAAAGAGTTTGATTTATTAACCATCAGATTTCCTCTTGTTTATCTGTCTAATTGATTTTGTTAGATTGATTCATAGTCATCTTTCAATCTGCCATCATTTCCATTTCACATTTATACTAATTTCCACTTCTCTACACTTATTGCATATTCTTGCTCGATATCTTATCTTCTTGCTCTCATAATATCACAAAATGAGTACATCAAAATCAACAATCGTAATTTTTCCGGATTCAAATATTCATACTACATCCCCTATTTTGTGTACACGAGGTGCATAGAATTGCTATATACACTTGTTTTTATGTGATAGTCATCTAATTATCCGATGTTTGTAGCATCTACTACAAAATGAATTTCTGGATGAAACCCCAAGACAACGACTTTGGGGATCCTAGTCTCTATAATCCTACCATTTAATTTGGGGTAAATTATAGCCACCTCTCTTGAGATTTGACATAACTACAAATATCCTCTTATTGTTTGAAAAATTATAAATATCCCCCTGAGGTTTGTACCGTCTAACAAATAACTCATTTTCATCAATTTTTATGGGTGAACTAACCAAAATACCCTTATGCACTGAATTAATTTTTATTTAACTCTTAAAATTTTTTGGACTGCAATGCGTAGGGAGAGGTTTCTTAAGTTTTTACACAGATGAGCAATAATGCAATTTGCCTCAGTTGATTTTTCTACGATTTTAATAAAAAGTTCAAGGGCAAAATGGTCAATTTTAGGCCTTTGGTTAAAAATTACAATCTTCAGATAACGAGATGGTATTTATAATTATGTCAAATCTCAAGAAAGGTGACTGTAATTTTACCCTTTAACTTAATAATATGCACAATATCTTCTTGAAAACAAGAATTCTTAAAAATAAAAAGAAAAATGATGAAAACTTGGTAATGATGAAGTGGGCTATTGATTTTGAGGGAGTTTGTTAGAGCAACAAATTGAGTGTGCAATCAAACTCTTTTTCATCAATCTTACTCCATAAACTGCAGTTAGTTGGAAAGAACATTAAGACAGACACAGCTAGCTTGCAGTTAGCAAAAGAGCCAATTTGATTTTCTTGCTTCTTTTGCAAGTTGTTATGTGCAAATTATATAGACCACAAGCCATTTGAAAGCAGATAAAACCCATGATTATTTTCCAATGGGACTTTGCTTCTTTAACACAACTTTTAACTAACTCTAAATTCAAGGAATAATATGTTAGGTAAAAATAAGGCACATATCATCCCATTTGACCAATGCAAATCCTTCTTGTTATGTCATGGTTGTTATGCTAGTTTACTTCTCAACTCACCTTCACATACAAGTTTCATCTTCCTTGTCCTTAGGGCTTTTGATCGGTATGGGTACATTATATTTACATGTGCACTGCTTCACCTCGTACTATATTATAAAATTCATTTATAGTTACATATTGATGGGATATGCCTTAAAACATTTATTATTATTATTCACCGGATTGGAAATTCAAAAGAATTGTCCATCTATTAATTTGCGATGATAAATGAAATAAAGATAAAATTCCCATTGTGGTGTATCTGATTGCAATGTCAATACAATTATTACGTGGTGAATAAGTGTTTTTGAATTGTACATTAAGTATATTTGAATTATTAATTTTCCGGACTTTATTCACCCTATTGGACTCCGACCAAAACATGGGCCTGAGAATTGGCCCATAAGAATATGGGGCCCTGGGGATGAGCCCAAGATAAAGGCCTGTGTTGGCCGCCCGCTTATTTTGTTCTTGAACATGGCACATGGGCAAGTTCTTAATAGGGGGGTTTAGTAAAGGCCGGCCCAAGTTTCCAAAGTAGTTGCAAAAATTAGGAGGGAAATATAAAGGGTAAATTACAGCTATTTCCCATGAGATTTGACATAATCACAAATACCCGTTCATTATTTTAAAAATTATAAATACCCTAAGGTTTGTAATCGTCTAACAAATAACCCATGTCTATTTATTTTTATGGGTGAACTAACCAAAATGCCCTTATGTACTGAATTATTTTTTATTTAATTCTTAAAAAAAAAATTGGCTACAATGCGCAAGAAGAGGTTTCTTAAGTATTTTTACACAAAGGAGCAATAGTGCAATTTACCTCAGCTGATTTTCCTATAATTTTAATAAAAAATTTAAGGGCAAAATGATCAATTTCAGGCATTTGGTTAAAAATTACAAATCTCAAGGAGGTATTTGCAATTTTTCAAATAATGAGGTGTTTGAAATTATGTCAAACCTCAAAGAGGTGGCTGTAATTTACCAAAATATAAATAAAAAAGAGCATTTTTATTTTACAACTTCTACTTTTGAATTATTTAAATTAAGAAGCTAAAGGCCGTAAATAATTCTCTATCAACTTCTACATCGTATTAGTAAAATTATAAGTATTAAGTCCTTTTCCAAACACTCAAACTTCAACTTTTTTTAACTTCTAACTTTTGCTTTCAAGAACTCCAACTTTTATGCCGCTTAATTAATTCTCACTGAAAAAACAAAAGTTATTGGAAACACCCCTTATACTATAAATAGTATAGTATTTAAGTTCAAGTTAATTAAAAAGGGAGCTTTTTGATGGAAATTTCTTAATGATATACTATGAAAATTTCGAATAATCTGAATCACATCACGTCAGTGCAATATATATACCACTGTTAATGTAACATAATCTGCAGTATTTGGCGTTGGATGGGAATGATATGAGTGGCTGCAGCATTCAAGTAGCTGAGAAAGGGTGATTCTGAGCAGTGGATTCTCATCAAACACCAGTATCCAAAATCAATAAAAACATGAGGATAATTATCCAGAAATAACAGGAAATGGCTTAAATCTGCATTTGGCCACAGCCACTCTTAATCTCAACATTAATTATCTGCTACATTTGAGAAATCATGCATATTAATTCACTTTTATCCCCACACAAATCACCAGATTTTGTGCTCATAGAATGCATGGTCCTGATTTATCAACATATTGAAAGATACTCATTAAAGTTTGTTTTCCACTTTATAATACAGCAATCTCTCTTTCATTTTTCTTGTTCTCTCTTCAATATATGTTTCTTGAATACTGAAATTTCTGTGTGGAGAGATGAGTCAAGAGAAAGCTACTGCTGTTCCTACCCGTTTTCGCGGGCTTCGTGTGCTGCTGGTTGATAGTGATACGACATCGTTGTTAGACGTTGCAACGAAGTTGGAAGACTACTCCTACACAGGTACATAAATGATAAACACATAGCCTTTTTTCTTCATTTTTCTTCAAGATTGTATAATGATAGTAATAGATGATCGTTAGATGTTGTTTCTGATTCTTGGTTTCTTACAGCTACAACTACTGAACTAGCTACAGTTGCACTGTCCATTCTTGGAGAACGCAAAGATCAATTTGATCTTGTCATGGTTGATACAAACATGCCAGAAATGGACTTTTTCAAGTTCATCGAGAGTGTTCAGCTTATCAAGGATTTTCCTGTCATATGTAAGACCTTTTTAAACTGCATGTCTGCTCAAGTGTTAATTTTCTTCTTCTTTGCACATGATTTTCATGCAACATTTACATTCAGTGATGTCTTCGGAGATAAACAAGAATGTAGTGGAGGAAGCCATGTCAAAGGGGGCATGCTTCTTTCTGAAGAAGCCAATTTCTGCCAAGAATCTCAAGAATGTGTGGCAGCATGTATACAGAAAGAGTACAAATGAAAATATTAGACGTCGAAAGAAAGAAGTAAAGGGTAAAAATGCTGATCAAGAAGCTGAATCTCAAGAAGCTAAGCCAGAAGAGAAGGGCAAAGTAGTTGAAAGTGTCAATGACATTACGTTGCACGAACAAGAAAGCGAACAGGTTGGGGACAGCGATCAATTTGAGAACAACGTTAACAATCTTGTCAATGAAAAGAGGCTGTTAACAAGATCAGCAGGAGTTTGCACTAAAAGGTCTGTGCCAACGGAGAACGATGAACCTGGAGAATTTAAGAGGAAAAGAACCGATCAGGACGAAGGTAATGAGATAACAAGAACTGCTATGATCAATGCCTCAGAATCGACACATCATCAGCCCTTCTGTTACGTCCAGAAACATGGAGTTGAATCACCAGCTACTGAACTTAACCGAGCAACTTCTCAGCCCGTTGATCATCGATGCAAAATCATGGAAACATTGTCAAAATCTAACTCTTCTTACAAGAGGGGGCTTTCTTCTGCAACCCCTTCACCTCATCCTGGAGTAGGCAGCTTAAAGAACCATACTAGTTTTCCAGGAGGGTCGAGTCATTTCCCTAAGCAGGTAGACAGAAGTCAAGGGGTGGATGAGCTTCAGGCTTTCGGAGATTCGGGTCACTTCCCTCCAGGTTATCTCAAGTTAATTCAAGAAATAGGTTACAGAAATGAGCCAAATCCATGTGAAGGTTCAAGTATTCAAAGAAAGTTTTCGAGCAGCCTGGCTAGTCTGAACCAAAAACTTGAGTGTACGACAGAGTTGGGTTCTTCGTTTCTTACGTTGAATGAAAGTAATGATTCGCATCAAGACAAGTCTAAGGAGTTTGTTTCTAAAGAGGGAAAATTTCACATTTGAATCGAAATCTTTGGTAGGAAAGAGCAGTTTCAAAATTTGATGGAGGTAGAATTCCATACAATTTTCATGTCTGTCAAACCCCTCTTCTATAAGTTATGTTGTCTATAAGTCTGGACTGATGGAATACACATCGAACAACATTCCAAATTCATTGTTTTACACAAATTATTACATCTGTAGTATAAAAATATCGAAGCCCCTGTCATTTCCACATAGTGCTATCAAAGCCTAAGACAGAGCCCCAGTAGCATATCTCTGTAAGCTCTATGATTTCAGTCTCCTCCTGTATAATGTGGTTATGCGACCGTGAGAATTGATATGATCGAATCCAGAACTCAACGACACGATCCATTTTGCTTTAGATATCACAACGCAAAAATAACTGACAAAGTTCAAACTCTGATATAGATCGGTAGAATTCGTCAAAATCTATGATCTTTCAGTCGATTCAGGCAAATCATCATGATAAGAGTAGTCAAGAAGAGGCCAAAAGTGACACTACTGTATTTTCTACACCTAACAAGAATATGAACAGCTGTTTCTACTACCTATGTGCGCCATTAATTCAGTGTCTTCTGCCACTTTCCATTTCTTCAAGGATTGAGTTAGGGTCGTGAGCATTGGCGTCTGATATGTGAGATCGCGCATACACACTCTCGAGTTCTGATTGCCTTACAGTGAGACGGTTTCCGGTGTTAGTTGATGATTGGTTGTCACCCTGCAACTCTGCCAGCATATGGAAATACGCATGAGGTGCCCAACCTGCACATTATAGATTGGTCCACAAATAGAATTAGGAGAATGACAGAGAACAGCCACAATTAGCCTTCAGCAAATAAAATGGACAAACGATAAATGTGATATAACCATCTCAAATATTTCAAGAAAGTTTTTCCGCTTTCTTTTTTAAAGTACATGCTTAGTTTTCATTGCTTAATTCCGTGATTAGAAATGAAGGTGATATAAGGGTGGAGCATATTCTAAGGATGACTAAGGTTTCGTTATGCTTAGGAAATAACTAGGAATGTCCTACTACCTGATCCCAAGTTTTAAGATAATTCACATTAGGCAAGCATCAGTAATAAACACCCAAAGCATGTCTAGTGAACTAGTGAAGAATTTTTGGAAATACAAAATAGTTTAGAATGAATGTCAGGTTAGATATGAACACAGTGCAATAATATGAATGTTAGTAAACTGTTCTTTTCTTTCACGAGCCACCAATTCTTCATCTTTATCATACATCGATACTTTTTATCTCAAAAAGCTCTCTTTTGGTGGTAAATTGGTACATTGATTGTCAATCATTGTTGGTGCAAACGAAAACATTCAAAGCACAAAATTTTTCCTAAAACCAAATTTTGTTGAAGAACCTGCCATAATTCAGGACAGCCAATACCAGTGCCACTATTAACTAAAAATAAGCTCAAAGAAGAAAAATACCGTCCACGTCATATGGTGGTGGAAAGAATTG
This sequence comes from Sesamum alatum, assembly GCA_034509735.1. NCBI lineage: Eukaryota > Viridiplantae > Streptophyta > Magnoliopsida > Lamiales > Pedaliaceae > Sesamum > Sesamum alatum. The sequence continues at coordinate 41,651,998 of JACGWO010000004.1, read as the reverse complement.
CAAGTAACAAAAAGAGGCAACTGTTGTCCCTGCATATAGAGCAACCACTAAGATTCAATAAACACACAAGTAAATCCAATAACAAGCCAAGTAAACTTAGGCATAGTTTCAATTTTATAGTTTAAATACCTATTAGACCTCCAGCAAAGACATCTTGCCAGTGGTGCCAATAATCATCGACTCTTGAAACTCCAACTAATGCCGCTAGGAGTAAGGGCACAAAGATAAGGTTGAGCTTTGCTACATGGCCTCTGCGATCAAATACTCTAATTTTACCAGACAAGTACCAGGCCAGGAAGGTGAGACCAGCGAAGGACCCTATGAGTACAATAAACCAAGTCCATCAACCTTCTTTCATGAAATGTGTGATTAAAAATACAATAAATAGTTACCTCTGCAGGCCATTTTACTATTAGAAACTAAATGAAAGGATTTCAAGGAGGAAAAAAATGATACAATGCTAATCTGCTTGAACTCAAATGTAACTATAGTTCATTTATTAATTCATGAAAACTCTAAATCTAGGAGACGAGGACTAACATAACGAAAAACCCTTTCTTGGCATTTCTTCTCCATTTTGTGGTGATCTACGGCTGGCATGTTTCTGAACTAGTTTCAATTAGGAGCATAAAAAAGAAATCTGGTTAATGGGTAGCATTAGCCAATATATATGACCAATGCATCCGACCAACTACTACTAGTTACCATGACAAAACCAATGAGAACGGAAAATTTTAAGTTCACTAGTTAGTAAAATGGTCATGATAAAATATGCTAGTTAATATATGCAATATAGGCTAGAAGTCTCAGAGGACAAACATTCCTTATCAAGGACTTGTAGCACTGACATAATAAGTCATTGAAATGTGCATAGGTCATACTCACATGAAGTATGTCCGCTGGGAAAACTTTTATGACCTTCTTTTATGACGCTCTTCAATCCAGTGCACTGAACATCCCCTGTCACATTATGAAACACCTATCCACAAATATAAAGAGGTACTGTTATTGAATGCTGGTTGAGACACATGCAACAGAAAAGGTTGTGGCTCTAAGTTAAAGGCATACCAATAGAACTCACCCCTTTACCATCAGGGAAGCAACGCCAAAAGAAGTCTGGTCGAGGTCGACCGACAGCATCTTTGATTGCATCAGTAATAACACCAGTTATAAGTACAGAAAAGAGTAGGCCTGAAAGCGAATAAATATAATCAATATTCATGCAATTCTAAACTAGTCATCGATGCAGACAAAAAGAAGGAAGAGGACAGGATTAAAGAAAAGAGAGTCATACCCAGGACAGCTTGGTGTAAATCATAGACATCTCGCCGGATAAAATAAAAGATGAGGATGACCGTGAAAGGCAATATGATTGCGATTATCTGTGGCGGATTATAAAAGGGCAATTGTTTATCATTTCCAAGTAAAGGAATCTAAAGTTTTGCATCTTCTAAAGTATATGTATAAGTGATGGGTTCAACAGTGCTGAATCCCACACGAAGCATACCGGAACAGCCCAAAAGGGGACAGTGTTGTCTTTCAATGGGTACTTCAGGTCTGTCATCATATCCTCTCCAACAAACCGGTGAAATGGTTCTATCACATTCAGAATGATCTCTATCACCACAAGCAACATAAGAATAAGCCAATCATGCATGTGAAACCTGGCAACTTGAGCTCCATGAGTTCTTATTGTGTGGGCACCCAACTGAATCTCTGGCATTTTGACCACCTAGAACTATAATCAATTGCAAACAAAACCAATTTATTATGATAGAAAAAAAGTGTCCGTCTTCAGCCACTGAGAAAAACTATCACAAATAAAATAATCATGCAGGCAAAAAAATGACACCCGATAAAGTTAGCAGACAGCTAAATTGAGGCAAAATTGTTTTCAAGCTTCACAATTCAAAATGTTTTCTATTGCTGAAATGCAGCAGTGAAAGGTAACTAATTACAATTGATTAAATTCGAAGCTGCAAAAATGAAATTTCTTCTTTCCAGTAAATTTGTCATTTGTCAACAATGGACTACAGCATAAACCTCCATCGGTAAACAATAGAATAAGATCTCCACTTTAGTATTTCAATTAATTGACTCCACTCTCGCTACACAAACATATATCAATGGAATTCACGAAAATTTCCAATTCCACATTTTTAAAACGCGAAAATATATCAATGAAATACACGAGCGAAGTTAACTCGCATAACCAAAAATATCATGCCCAAAGCATAAAACAACATTTTTAAAGCGCGAAAAAAGCTCAATTAACATGTAACTAATCAACCAAAATACTAATTCCTCCAACAGGTAACTAAAAATTCAAACCAAAAAAAAACGTCTTAAAAAACAACAAATTTCAGAAAGAAAAAAAGAAGAACTAGATAAAAGAAGGAATATGAACTCACCTAAGGAGAGCAGAAGGCTATGAATACGCGTGAGAGAGAGAGGGAGGGAGAGGTTGTGGAGAAGTCAAATAATGGCAAAGGATTAAGTAGAATGAGAAAATCTAAGCGGAAAGGGACAGGAAAAACAGAGAGCAAACACGCGGACTCAACTAGTTTTCTTCACCGAATCTGCTTACCCTTACCTTAACCATTTTCAAAACTTCAAAATAATAAAATAAATATAAACAGAGAGAGAGAGAGAGAGAGAGCGGGTGGGGCCAACGGTTTCTCGTCTTCTTTAGTCAAAAGAAAAGCAACTACAGTCCCCATGGATTGGACTTTCAATTTCCCAAATTTTAGATTATTTAATTCCAATTTCTTTTTAAATACTACTTTTTCTAATTTGGAACATCCTAAATTATAATCTATTTTTGCTCTCCTATCATGTCAATTAAATCAACATCAAAACCACTATTTTTTAGATAATAATTAAAATGGAGAAATATTTATTGATACATATATTATGGACAAAATATTTTTTTAGTCCCGTTAAACAGGGTCAGACTCGTTTTTTGTACCATTATTTATTTAAGTATAGGTTTTGGTCCCATTAAATTCAAATAAGCCTGAATTTGGGTTTAATGAGACCAAATAAACCTGAATTTGGGTTTAATAAGATCAAAACCTACACTTAGATAAATAATGGTACAAAAAACGACTCTGACCCTATTTAACAGGACTAATGAAACATTTTGCCCCATATATTATCATTGAAAATATATCGATATGAACACAATATTATTAACTAATCCAAGTCATTTTACATGAAAATCTAGATAAAAATTAAACATATATATGTCTCGTGGACAGCTGAAAATAAAAATATAAACAAACATGCGCTCAAACTAGAGCAACCTTGTGATTTATTTACCTAATGAAGTTATACACCATACTTATATATATATAAAAAGAAATTATACACGATAATATAAACCATGTTATATTTTTAATTTCATTAATTTTTCAATTGATACACAACAGAATCATGATTAGATTTTATAAAATAGTATAATTCGGTTCAAAGACGCATAAAATTTGATAATTTAACAAACTTAAATATATTCTCACTTTTATTTAATTATAGTAGACTATGATGTTAATTAAAGGTCGTTGATGGTCCACATCAGAGGTGGAAAAAGGAATTTAGTCCCACAGACCATGTCTCCTCATTTGGAACTACTAGCAACAGTTGTGCGTAGTCCTATCTATTTTTCAGTGCATTTTTAATATATTCTTTTGAGTAGGACTGCTGATTATTTAGTAATCTTTTTTTAATTGATTAATTGTATTTCCATTGTCTCTATTATTAATAAGTGGAGAAATTAAATTATAATTACCTATTACATATATATATATATATGTGATAATACTATTAAAAATTATACCTCTAAAAAGCTCGTGCTTGAATTTGCAATTATTGTAATAAAAATAGGTACAAGAATCGCATCATAGGATTATGTATATTTATGTATCAAAATTAGATACTCCTCAGCTTTACTACTACTATTTAATAAAAAAGTCACTTTTATCAATTTTTAAATTATATTTGCAGAATAATCGAATCATCTCCAACAAGTATCAGAAGTTAATTAGCTTAATTTTTTGAATTAATATAATGCATCTCAAGATAATTCATCTTTTAACAAAAATGAATAAAGCGCGTTCGTGTGAAAATACGAGCTTGCCACAATCAGCCTACCCCATTTAGCACCTTTTTATTGCCTCCGGTCCTTGTTTTTTGTTCTTTGTATAGCGCTTTAATTTCCTGTCACATGCGAGTAAAGTATTCCCAAAAGTACAAATTAATTATTCATTTGAATTCCTACTACTTTGAGTAAGGAACAAGTGTTCATGTGATTCTGGAATGGAACATTTCCTATTCTGTAAATATGGCTTAATTTTGTCATTAATAAACTAATTTGAATTTAGGTTCCAAATCTTATTTAATCTTCAACCATTTAACTTACATATACTATGGCCATGTCTATCGAACTGTATTGTACTAACCTATATTATAGTAGACCCATACTATCTATTATATTAGCCTATACAATATTATCTCATAGTAGGTTTACTTTACATCAGTTATATGGGCAATAATCCAGATACAAAAATAACAGATCGTTTATCATCAGCTACTTCAATTCGGATTGTGCCTACAATTACATTTTTGTCCATGCATTTTCAATACCGTCGTGTTGCATAATTAATGCTAAAACCACCTTTGTAAGCCAAAAATCTGTGCAACACAGAACGAATAAGTTTCAATTCACATTTTGATATATCATTTCTTGATCAAGAAAACTACAAAACAAGTACCGAGCTAGAGCAACACAACTCCCAGATCCAGAAAAGAAAGATAAAAATTGAACGGAAAAAGTAATCAACACATGCTTTGGGTTAGACAAATCATCAAACACCTTTAAGTAGATGCACCACACTTCGCCAACCGCGGCGAACTTCTAATCCCAGCAGCAACGCCCACAACAATGGCACCCACCTTCCCTCCTCCCTTTACTAATTTCCTCTTTCTTGTCTTGATTTTTCCCTCATCGATACCACATTCATGCCATTCTTCTTGCCCCTTGTTCTAGCCACCACAGTCCCACCATTTTTCACAGCCATCCCGAATTCCTTCGCCATCCTCTCAAAATCATCACCCAACTTCCTCACCGGTCCCCTCTTCCTCGGCTCCTCCTCTTCCCATTCATCCACCAACCCAACAACCCACCCCCTCTTAAATACGCTCTCATGCGTGTTTGTCTTCTTAAAACTCATTTATTTTTTAAATGGGTTTTTGTTTTTTTAAATTTTAATTTGGAAAAGTGTTTTTGAAAGTGCAGTTGAGAGCATAAAGAGAAGAAGCTGGTAAATATGCTTATAAGATGAGTTGAAGAGATGAAGGTGAAGGTGCAGGTGGAGTTGGAGTTGGAGTTGCAGAGAAGTTGGGAAGCAAAAATATTAATGACACTTTACATCAATGTCAGAACAGTGGTGGAAAGGTAGTGCAATTTTCTTCACATTTAGGGGCAATTTGGACATCTTCCATGTCAGAAACGGGGACAAGGAAGGTATAAAATTTTAGTAGGAATGAATATAGGCCCCACATATTAATAATATGGGGAATTCAAGTTGGATTGTTGTATGGCATTTTGTAGGGGCGAGTAGAGGGCTTTGCTCCATAATAGCGGGCCGGGCATTTTAGAAGTAAATAATTGGCTCATACCTATTAATCTAGATATAGGAGCTAATATATTGCTGTAAACACAGCCTATATGTATAAGAATGACACCATGTATTATTTAAAAAAACTTAAGTACATATAACGTGTATATATTGAATGGAATAGATCATAAAATAAACTATGCAACAAATATTTCAATCCGTTACTTCAATATATACAAGACAGTGTTAAATTCTCCAATCATAATATTGAACAAACTTATTATTATTACAATGATAAGTGTATGAAGGTAGATTTCCGTCGAGAGATGGAATAAATATGACCCCACATGTTCTGAATTCGTTGTTGGGGAATTCAGGTAAGAAACAATTCAAAAAAAAAATGATCAATTACATAACTTTAGTACTCGATATAGTCAAACCTGATTTGAAAAAAAAAAATTCCGTTCGTGGAAGCTGTCTGAACTGAAAATGGAAATTATTTCCACAGAAGCAGGCTGTTGTGCTAACTCTACGGTTGACTTGGATTATACACCCAACATAAACGTCAGCTTTCGACCATTTCACATGCTGCCTAGCAGAGGCGCGGTTATCTGGAGCGGATTCTCTCTTTCGTTGGCGAACCTGCTGGCCCGATGTGAAATGGTAAATTTGCATTAATCCATCGTGATATAACCAAAGTTTCATCAAACGGTCCCAAGAGCAAGAGCACATTTACATTTATTCAGCAAAGACTTTCTTCTATATACACACACTGGATTCACTCGAATTAGAGAAGAGGTGGCATTATCGACCATCTCATCACACGAGGAAACTATGGGGGACAACGAAGAAATCACCATCTTCATATTAACAAGAAACTCATTTCTGAGACAACACAGTTGAGAAGAGCGACTAACGAATATCTCTAGTACTACCTTCGTCCTGACTCCATGGCATCAAAAGTTGAGTCTAGATTGTGATCTACATTGCTGTTTACTGCAGACTGTTCTCGGTTAATTCCTTGCATGCTGGTTCCTTCCCACGGCTGACCTGGTCTAGAGTTGGAGCGCGATTCCTCCACTGCTCGGAAATATGCATAAGGACCCCATCCTGCCACCAATTGATACAAGTCGTAAGAGCATCTCTTCGTATTGCACCACGAAAACACCATACTTCTGTTCTAAGAGAGTTTTTTGAGTTTAACCATAATGAGTCAAGATGCCTTGCTAGTTCGACTTATTGAGTTGGAATATATGTTCTAATTTCAAAGACCTTATGAGTGTAAAAAAATAAATAAGAGTATGAATTCCTAGTAACTGAAACACATTGTAATAAAAGTTTGAAGAACTCACAACCAAAACATTGTATACAGTAATGCAAATAAAAAAGGAACAGGCTGCGGTTAAATGAAGACTCTACCTTCTGTATCGTAAGGAGGTGGGAAAAACTGCAGGTAGCAGAAAGCAGCCACTACAAGACCTGTAAAGGCACGGAGATGTACCAGCATAAGACGATGAGAATAACCAATTAACTTCTTTATATAACTTCATGTAAACGGAGTGTACCTAGGAGACCGCCAGCAAACACGTCTTGCCAGTGATGCCAGTAGTCATCCACACGAGAGACACCGACAAGACATCCAGCAAGGATGGGAAGAAAAATAATACATAGTTTTGCCACATGCCCCCTGCGGTCGAAGCATTTGATTTTTCCTGACAAGTATAATGCTAGAAAACCAAGACCCGCAAACGACCCTGCAAAATTAACACCTCAGGATGACTGGCAAAACTAAGACAGCAGTCACAGTCTTTAAAGGTTTATTCTAGAAAAATATCACAGGGAAAACCATACACCAAAGGGTTACTCTTTAATTATGCCAGCAAATAAAGGCTGAATCCGAAAATCGAACCCATGATCCACAGTTGGCAAACCTTTTTCTAGCATTATTTATCCCATTGAGAAATTAAATCAATAAGCAATAAGTCTACTTACATGAAGTATGACCACTGGGAAAACTCTTGTGTCCTTCTTTTATATCACTTGCTTTACCATGGCAAACCACATTGCCCCATTGGTCATATTCCTGATAAAAGATAAAAGTATAAGATCATAAACAGTAGGATAACATCTGATGAAAGAAGCTTTCCGTACACACTCAGATCAGTTTGCTTCAACTCGACAAATACAATATAGTGTCCTCTAAACTAATTGAATCATTAAAAAAACCAAGAAATAAGAGAAAACCATTATTGATGCAACATAAAATTCCCAAAATTGACAGAGGAAAAAATGAAAAAATCTACATTAAGGTGTTTAGGTTCTATTTCTTGGCAAATTAGAATTGCATGACGTAATCTTCTGAACAAAAAAAGCACTTCAACAGAATTAAGATAACTTACGTCTCGTCCATCAGGAAAGCAACGCCAGAAGAAGTCAGGCCGGGGCCGGCCAACTGCATCTTTTATTGCATCTGTTAGAACTCCAGTTATCAGCACAGCAAATAAGAGTCCTGCAGTTACGCCGTTAAGGTCTTATAAACCAAACAATTACAACTCAGTACAGCCAAAGGCAAAACGAGGAAATCTAAATAATATTACCTAATATACTATGGTGCAGATCATAGACATCTTTCCTGCGAAGATAGTAGAGAAGGAAAATTGCAATAGGCAGCAGAACTGCATAGAACTAATCACCAGACAACCACATCATTTGCAAATTTGTTAGCAATGGTAACTCGAGAAAAACTCAGATGTCTTTAGGAACTGAAAGACAGACACTCACAGGAACTGCCCACACGGGTACCGTGTTGTCTTTCATAGGATACTTAAGATCTGTCATCATGTCTTCCCCAACAAAACGATAGAACGGGTCAATCACATTCAGAATGATCTCTATGACTACAAGTAGTAATAGTATCAGCCAATCATGCTTGTGATTTCTTGCGAGTTGTCCCCCGTGAGACTTAATAGTATGTTGGCATTCAAGCTCAAGTTCATTCGGCCCAACCTGTTTGATAGTAAATAAAACACACCAATTACCATATCTGAGATGTACGCTGCAGTTGTCAATGCAACAAAGATCTACTCAAGCAAACAGGAAGAAAAAATTCAAAAATTGAAACGAATAATTTTCCTCCTAAACTAGTCTACTATAGCTGAAAATACATGTGACCGTAAGAATTCAACTGAAATAAACACTTGTGGTGACAACCTACCGAAAAGGAAACCATAAATACGGAGTTAACAATACTGTACATCACACTCATCCAAGCTACTTTATACCAAATACCCAAAGCCCACAACTGAAAAAAGTCAAATCTACTAAAAAGATCCAAGTCCTAACTAAGCAGCACGATTTAAATAATTTTCTAGACAAAGTATGCATTCTTGATAAGGTAATAGATCCTTTAGTTAAAGATACATCATACATCAGCAAGGGAAAAAGCATAAACAAAGAAAAACAAAAACAGAAAGCACACACAAACCTGAAACATGTTCCGGAAATTGGGAGAAGGACAAAAAGAGAGCATATTCCTGAAACCCATTTGCAGGATCAAGCCCAGAATCCCGGATTTCTAAAGAAGATTAACCCACAAAAATACAAGTGTTAGTTAGTGGTAAAACTTCATTAACAGTTAATTACAGCAAAACGGTGAATCAATGCAAAAGAATCCGAAAGATGGTGAACCCAAATGGTTACAAAAACTGAATCTTTTTATCCTCAACAGTGCCCCAACAACTACTGGCATTTAATGATGCATAAGAGAAAAATTAATGTACCTTGCAGATATCTTTCTTGGACTGCTGTCGAGGGCTTTAGAAATGGGACCCCAACTTGCATCAAATCAAGACTTCTTTTGCCTACAATTATAACAAGTTTTAACACTACAAAAGGTTGCTAAATTGTTACATAATTCTTGAAATCCAACGGCAGATAATGATGATAGCGAACTGTACAGACAGAGTGAGAGAGAGAGAGAGAGAGAGAGAGAGAGAGAGAGGAAACTGGCAATTTGAAATGAAGCGAAGAAGCGCTGGGGGGGGGGGGGGGGCGGTTGAGCAATCCTATAATGTTGTTATTCGTTGTCAAAGCTATGTGTATGCAGTTGGAGAGTGGAACTGCACTGCACCACAACGACGATGGTATTTCCTTTTTCTTTTTTCGTATAAATTGTCAACATTTGACGCCAGCCGTTGGATTAGTCGACACTCGACAGTGTTCTGCCCGGCTGATGATGGGCCATTCTACACTTGATTTTCGAGCAGAGATATATATATATACTAACTGATGTGGCACGTCGTTTCTGCGTGCATATAATAAATATTTTTTTGCACTTCAAAATATATTATTATTATAAATAAGAGCAAAATATAAATCGTTGTATCACATTAAAAAAATAGAAGAAAGAAAAAAAACTAATTTATCAATTAGTGAAACTTTGGAAGTTAAATAAATTAGTTATATTATTGGTTGAAGGGCATTTTTGACCTCATAAAAAATGGTGCAGCGGTATAAGTAACCGCCGTTTGTGAGTGTGGATGGGGTTTTCTTTATATAATAGTATAGATATAGATATATATATATTAAAAATACATTAATTATTATAAATCAATCAACATCTTATTATTATAAATTAAAAATACATTAATTATTATAAATCCATCAACATACGATTATTATTATTATAATATTCAATAAGAAACATAGTTATATATTTAAGGGTCGGTTATATTGATCTCTCTTAGAATTTAACATAATTAAAGATACCTCGTCACTTTTTTATAATTAAAGATACCTCGATTTTGCCTTTAATTTTTTTTAAAGTGTAGAAAAATTAATCGAATTAAATTATATTATTGTTTCCCTACGTAAAAAACATAAGGAACCCCAACTTGCGAATTTTAGTCAAAAAATTTTCAAAATTTAAAAAAAAAAATAATTTGCATAAGGGCATTTTGGTTAGTTGACCTATAAAAATAGACGAAAATATGTTATGTTGTTATATGGTTACAGCCCTCAGGAGGGTATTTGTAATTTTTGAAAAAATAAAGGATACCTATAATTATGTCAAACTGCACGAGAGATCATTATAATTCACCAAATTTTTAAATCAATCAACAAATGCAAATTAAATAAAAAAACAATATATCTATACTAATAATAAAGAAAATAAGTGTTATAGATACAAAGTGATGGTTTTTGACACCGCTGCACCAAATATTTGTTATCCCAAAAATACCCTTCCACTGAATAACTAACTTATTCAATTTTTCAAATTTACATTTATTTAACTACCTATTTAATGTATTTTATATGTTTTATTATAATTTATAATATATTTTAAGACATGAAATACTATTTATTATATGCATGCAGGGACGACGTGCCACGATGGCTAATTATTATAAAAAGAAACTAATTACATACCTCCGCATAACTTGAATTTACAACATCTTAATTGTAAAATTTCAACCTGATCACTCAAATAAGAAATCACTAGTTATAGGGTTAATTACACTTGGATCCCCTTTGAAAATACGAAATTACACTTTTTCTTAAAGAAGTTTCAAAATTATATTTACACCCATCTGAAAATTTATGGTTTACACCCGACCTTTTCGTTAAGGTTTTGACGGAAAATATTGACGTAAAAAAAAAAATTACATAATTTTTTGATTTTGCCTCTCATTTAACACTTTCATGTACAATTTTGTACTTGTAAGGAAAAAAATGCAATAATATTAACTTCACTCCATATGTATATATTGCATTTATCCTCTTATAAATACAAAAATATACATAAAATGTTAAATGAGATGCAAAATTACAAATTTATATAATTAGTTTTGCTGACGGTAGTACTTCCCGTCGAAACCTCAACGAAATAAGATTAGGTGTAAACGATGAATTTTCAAAAAGGGTGTAAGTACAATTTCAAAACTTTTTAGGAGGAAAGTATAATTTCATATTTGTAGAAGGAATCTAAGTATAATTAATCCTTAGTTATACTATATATTATTGGAGGGTCCTTTTGATATCTAAAATAATCGTGGCCAATCATGTTCTTTTATAATTTTAAACTAATTAGTTATTTTTAAGTTCTCCCCTTATCATGATGTTACATAACTACCGTTTGGTAAAAAATTTTCTCATTCATTTTTTTTTATCTCTTCAATTTGTGTAAAATCTTATTTTATCAGTATTTTTTATAAATCAAAATATTTTATTAATTTATTATCTTAAATATATTAAGTAATTTTAATTCTATAAAATATAAATAGTACAATAATAAAATTATTTTTATTTAAATCATTTTAAAAATTATGCGCATACGTGTCACGCCTGTTGTATTAAAGAAACGAATAACTTATATTTATAGTTTTATAAATAAGAAAAGTATATGCTGAATTACAAAATTAGAACGGTCGTACGAGTTAAATTGGGCCTTTACAGTTGGGCCCTACTAAAGACAATATATTTCTATTGGCCTCAATCTATTTATATTTTGGATGGGCCCTACTAGAGGCAATATATTTCTAGTGGGCTCAATCCATTTATATTTTGGATGGGCCCAATCTTTTAGCCCAAATCATACGTCAAAGCATATGGCTTTGTTCTGCAAAATTTTCTCAGCGCATTTCGAAGCGAAGTTGGCACATCCATGGAGTCCCTCAATGTTAACAGACATCTCAAAGAACAGTAAGTACTTTGTCTTCAATCCAGAAATCAATTGACTTGTCTTAACATTGTTAAGCTCCTTGAATTTTGTTCTTATGTGATTTAATGGAAAAATTCAAAATATTGTTTCAGATTTGTGAGCAACTTAACGGGATCTTCGAAGCTCGAAATTTCCTTTCTCATCACAAATTTTTCTGTGAGTACTAAGATGCATCTATTTTTTTTTTTTTAAGAAAAAAGAATCAATTGTGATCTTACGGTTGTGCTCCTGTTTTGCCAGATTTTGATTCTTTTCAGACATGGCATCAGTTGGATATATTCTGGTAATTATATCGTTGTAACTTCTGCTAGAAAGTCCGTCTATAGTTGATGTTGGATTCCGTTTGTTGTTCTTCTCGTAGTAATATTTTTATTGGCCAACATCACGCTTGATTATGGTCGCTTGGTTTTATCAGATTCTGCTAAGAAAGATGATAATGCTGCTGGCAGTGGCAAGAGCATGAAAACGTACTTTGGATCATTGCTTGTTGACTTTCTCTGCCTCGCCGTTCCTTATATACTATTTGTGACTGTAAGTATTCTTAATCTGAAAATATTGTAGAACAATGTAGTAGCTTACTCTACTCTGTGTGATTAGTTTCTGTATTCCAGATTAATAAATGAGTGTAAGGCTACATCTGGATTCATATTTGATTTCAGGATAGACTCAAGAAGCAGTACGAAATGAAAAATTCATCATAATTAAGAATAAGAAATTTCACAGATAAAGTATGATGGTATCCAAAAGTAAAAGAATAATACAGAGCCTAAATTCTGTTTAGACTTAGTAATAATGTCAGGAACGCTAAAATTTGAAGTTAATCTTTCAAAAAGTAGTGTACTTGGTGGTCAAATAGGGAACAATAATATACTAGAAAACCTAACTTGCTTCAATACCAATAAAAAGAGAAGCTCCAATTTTTGGACATTAGTAGCAAATGGGAACCATATTGATGCATGTTCTGGTTGCTCGTTGGAAAAGACCTCATGGTTTAAGATGTATATGGGAAAAATATTTTTTTATTATTGTCTCAATGTGCTTTCGTAGTTGCCTCATAAGTTTCCAAAACATGGGACAGGAATAATGCTGAATTTACACTATCAAGGAACATGTTTCTTATGCTTGGCTTCCATTTTGCTTGGGTTATTTAAGCGCCGGAGACGTCTACTCATTTCATTGTTAAGTTTTGGTAGGTAGCTTCACTATGCACTAGCAGGGCCAAAAAAAAAAGAAAATTGTGTACAAGCGGCTGTTGGTCTATAAAATGAACATATCTAGATTCTTGACATTAGTGGTTTATATTGGAGAAGCAGCAGGAGACTTTAGTGATCTTTTATCTCCAGATATGGAAATTGTTTGGTCATTGTAGTTGATATCACTAGCCAATGACAGGTTCTAGCAGAATGGACTTATCAGAACACATTCGTGGTACTTTTGCAGCTGATTTTCCTGAGAACACTTGAGAGGTAAACTTGTAAGCTTGATAGTTTTGTTTGGGTTTTTCCTGATGATAAGTAAGATAACTGGAAGTTTTGAATGATTCTGCATATTGTCCTAAAGTAAATCATGTATGGCAAATTTATGTGGAATTAATTTAGTTTTCAAAACAGAAACCGATCTTCATTCTTGCAGGAAGATGACTTAGAATCCGTTAGGGCAAATATCGCATCTTATAGGGTTTCCATGGTACGTGGTTAGATGGGCAAGTTACCTAAATTTCTTGTTTGAAATAGATTTGTGTTGAATTTTCTTGCTGATGAGTACGACACCATGCAGATGCTTGTTACATGCTTCTCCATTCTGGCTGTTGATTTTAAGATATTTCCCAGAAGATATGCGAAAACGGAGGCATATGGCACTAGCTTGGTGAGAACGAATGTGCTGAATTTCGGTACATGTGTCTATCTGATCCAGTCCATTTGCTTATAACTTTATCTTAGCTTGGTGAGAACTGATGTGCTGAAGTTTGGTACATATGTCTATCTGATCAAGTCCATTGCTTGTAACTTTATCCTGGTAATTTATTACTCTTTCAAATTAGAGCTCCTAATTGATTGGGCATGGGATGGAGTTATAGATGAAACCTGAAAAGTGGAAGTTTTGTGTAATTTTTACATTGTTGCCCTTAAAATGGTTGATAAGTTTGGTGTCAAATCATTACTTTAAATTAGAGGTTAATTTTGGGAACCATACCCATAAATTTGGGATTCATGGAGTGTTATTGTCATGTTTATTTACTTATTAGTTTTCCTCTGATGAAAAAGTGGACCATACGTCTTATATTTTACATTATATACTAGTGGAGTCAGAATTTTTGCCCCAGCTAGTGAGGATCTGTGTGATGAATTTGTGATCATGGTCCAACAATATGCTACTGACTCTTCCTCTCATTGTTATTTTGGCCATACCAGATGGATCTTGGGGTAGGTTCGTTTGTAGTGGCAAATTCCTTGGTTTCACGGCAGGCGCGTGGCATCTCGAATAGGTAAGTGCTTTTTCCTGTTTATTACTGTTCTTTTGTAATTCTTTCAGTTGCCAGTTTCCACTACATTTTTGTTTCAATTATATTTTTGTAGAGTTTGTGATTGATCAGGTAATCTCAGTTTCTTGTTTGCCAATCCAGGACATTGAGACATGCCCTTATTTCAACTAGTCCATTAATTGTTTTGGGCTTTGCTCGACTTATTTCGACATCAAGTGTAAATTATCAGGTGCTGTAATTTGTATCTTGATCTTCTCTACTATATCCCTTGCTATATTTTCCATTATTGTCTATTGGCTGGCGTGATAAACTTGTTGCATGTGCAGATTTGAATGTATGTTTAAAGTCAAAATAGTATCTGATGTAACTGAAAAATGTTAGTAAAGTACACTGATTAAAACCAAGAAATTTATTGTGACGTTTTCACTGTGAAAACAAGACAGGCTTAGCAAATGTCTTTTATTTTCTCCTAACAGGTTCATGTTGGGGAATATGGTGTCCATTGGAATTTCTTTTTCACTCTAGCTGCTGTGGCTATCCTCACGTCAATCATTAATGTTCATCCAAAATACTGTGGGATTCTTGGTTCCTTTATCCTCATTGGTATGCTATAAAATTTGCTTTGTTCATTTTCCTATGACAAATGGATAAATTACGTAACTTGCTCATCTAACATGGGTGAACTGTGTAATATCAGGGTACCAAGCTTTACTATTAAGTGGGTTGAATAAATATCTACTCTCTGAAGAAAGGGGAACAGACATCTTCAGTCAAAACAAGGAAGGAATATTTAGCATATTCGGTGAGGATCTTTCTGTAAGTAAATTGAAATACCTTGGATACTCCTTTTGCATGTATCCTTTGTTTTTCTAAATCTCTTTACACATAGTTCTTATCCGGGGAAGGTTAAAAAGACGGTGAAACTAATTTAAATTGCCTAACCTTAAAGTGACGTATCAAGCCAAATACAGCTAAAGCTAACTAAAATCTAGCTAATTCAGAATGAGTTTAGCTAATGAACACTCTGTTTTGAGTTGAAAACTGCTGGTGTTTATCTAACCTTTTAAATAGATTGCATCACAGTGGGAGTTTGTCCTAAAGTCTAATGCGCACACATTAGGTGGGACTGCTTTTCCAGTCTCACATTCAGCATTACCCAGTACCATTTTGAAGACCAGCTTCTATTTAAACTGATAGCAATCCATTTTCGTGATTAATTTGTGAAGATAAACTTCACTTTGATTCTCCTGAAAATACTTTTAGTTATTCTTACAATGTTCAATCACATTTTTCTTGACATCAGGGTATTGGGGTATGTATCTTCTTGGTGTCAGAATAGGAAGCTATCTCTTCTTTGCAGACAAACCTGATAGTATCACAAAAACCAAGAAATGGACAAGGACTAGAGTTTGGGCTCTTTGCCTTCTTTTCTGGTACGATGGATGGTTCGGACCTAGCATTTGGTTCTTTCTTCCAAACTGCTTGATTTGCTAAGTAGTTCCATTTCCTTCATGTTGTCACAGGTCAATAACTATGCTTGTAGACCGGCATGTTGAACCAATATCTCGTCGAATGGTAAATGCAGTCCTCTGCCACTATGATATATCGCACTTCTGCACCTTCTGAGTGACCATCCTTTATCACTCTATCCCCGTCCTTCAAAGAGGGAGAAAAATATAACTTTTTTAACTTTTGTGCAGTGCAACTTGGGATACGTATGTTTCACTTTAGCTTCCAACCTTCAGGTAATTAGACCTTACTTTCTTCATATTTAGTTTCAGCTAAAGCTGGTTTAGTATGTATAAATTGTTTGAGAGAGGAAGTTTTCTTTTCAATTTGGGATTCTCCGACTTGCTCGTCTATATGCTTTCTGTACATCATCTTAGCAATAACTAAAATCTAATTTTCAGGTGATAGCCATCCTAATGATGTCTGATTATGTATCGGGATGCAAGAGTTCAGCTCTCGAAGATGCACTTAATCGAAATTTATTGGCAACTTTTCTTCTGGTTAGAGAAAGTACCCTGATTATTACTCTGCATAATAATCTTATGTTTTCGTTGGGTCAAGTGGCTTTAATAGATGCAATTTGTCTGAACGTGTACAGGCCAACATCCTTACAGGATTGGTGAACTTGTCCGTGGATACCCTGTCTGTATCCTTAACCTCAGCTCTGGCTATCCTGTTTACTTATGCATTTGTTTTATCTTTTGCTGTTGGACTTGCTGCTTTTCTTGGCATTAAGTTTAAGTTCTGGTAGTGATTGGTACAGACTTGTTTGGTTTCTCTACTGTAACATTCGCTATGCTAAAATCTTAGGTACTAGAATGACTGCGATCTCATCTACCCCTACTGGGCTCATCTGTTGCAAAACTCAGCCCGGCCCACTGTCTGATTTAGGCCTAATCATGCTTCGAACCCCAGAATTACACTGTTGATCAGTCCGTATGGTGGATGGACTTGAGAGACAAGTACTCAAGAAACTCTTGTTTGTTTATGGTGTCATTTTCAGTTTTTAGTCAGTGAAAATATATGTTTTCAATTTTGTGTAAATTATCATGTGAAAATGAGAATATGCTTGGATTAGTTAATAAAATTATGTTTTATATTGAACTGTGGTGTCAAATTAATATATTTTTAATGAGAATATGCATAAATAAATATGTTTTCACTATCATTATGGTTAAAAAACTAAAAAATAAAATAAAAACGTCAATTCTAATAATTTTTCCAAAATTTCAAATTTCTTTGGTTGTAGATAGAAGTGGATGTATGTATGATCATATTTTCCGCATTCCTTTCATTTTTAATTACGAAACACGTTTTTGATGCTTCAAACCAGATATTACGTAAAAAAAAAAATGTTAACAAGGAAAAGATTGATTATAGCTAAAAATAAGTCCAAAATGGGGCTTTCGACATGACTTAGGCTTCAATATATTCATCAACTTATTCTTTAATCCACTACACAAAAGAAAGCCTAAAACGACAAATAGCTTTAATGTCACCGGACCACTCTTCTACACACTAATCCTCGCGTACCAAATAAGAAATTATCAATTTCACCATCTTATCTGTATCAAATGTATTTACCAAAAGTTGAAAATGATATATTCTATCACTTTTAGATATTTGAAACGTCCAATCACCTTTCCTAACGGATCCTGTAGGCCTACAAATGAATTGAATTTGTCAAATTAATAATAATAAGAAAAAACTTTATTCATAGCAAATAAATTTCAAAAGAATTCTACCTTACTCATCAACTATCTATCCACTGGAATTTTGTTCATCTAATTTATTTTTTGTAATAGAATGTACCAAAAACGATTAGATTGATAAAAACCAACAATTGCTGGAGAAAGAGGGAAAAATTTTGTTTTTATAGTCCATAATTGGGGATTTTTTTTTTTTTTTTTTTTTTGATGTAGTAGGATTTTATAAATTAAGACAAAAGGTGATCAAGGGATGAAGGTCCCTTGTCACAGAAAGTGTCAATGGGATACATAGGTGGGGGTATAGGACCATTCCAGTTAGCACCATGCGCCTATTTTGTGACGCCATGGGTCATACAATTATACACTCTAAATATTTTCCGAAAATCCCATTGAGGACAAGATGGCCATAGTCTTTTGATCATAGCCACATCTGTTTTTGCAGCATGGTCCGCCTTTTCTACTTTGCCTTTGATCCATTTGATCGCGTTTGCCGAGTCCAACTCAAAAATAGTGCAGGTGAGGCCAAGAGATTGAGCGAGTTCTGCAGCATGTGGAAGGGCTCTAGTCTCTGCAATAGAAGCATCCTCAGCGTGTATAAGCTTTGCATTGGCAATTGTAAGGAATCCTTCTGAGTTACGAGCAATGATGGACCCAAAGCACTTTCCGTCTTTAAGAGCAATGTCCGTGTTAAATTTTGTCCAGTCTCTCGGCGGCGGACTCCATTCACAGTTTTCCTGGCTTGGGAATTTTCTAGCAATTCTGGCTTTAAGATAGCTCGATGTGTGCTTATGAATAACAGCTGCAATATCCTCCGGCTGTTGTGGATTCTTTCCGTGTAGTCGATCATTACGTTCCTTCCAAATAAGCTCAACCGTGATGGCCCATGAGGTAAAAATTCTTCTTGGATAGTGGAGTTCGGGAAAGGATTGATTTTAGTGTTAGTGAAGCTAAGAAACCAATCTCTAAGTGGCAAATGTGATCATTGGTGTAGTCTCATTTGCCATTTAGAGAGGAACAAGTGATGAGTATCTTCCACCTGAAAATTGCAAAAACCGCATTCAGTATTCGGGATATGAAAAAACTAGGAGAGCTTACCTTTGGTTGGTAGGGTGTCGAATAAGATCCGCCAAATGAATGCTTTAAGTCCGTTGTGAACGTCCAGGCTCCAAACTCTTTTTCCGACCTTTTCGTCTTCTTCATTTTCGGTGTTGGAGAGTCGTGTAATTGCGTGGAACGCCGCTTTGGTGGAGAACTTCCCTGACTTGGAGGGGCCCCAAAACGGAGAGAGTGGTTCCAGTGAGTTTGGAATTTGGATCATCTTGATCGCCCTAGCGATGTTGCGCGACAGCAGTTGGTCGAGAAGGTCCTCTTTCCAGCTGCGTCCGTCGGGAGCAATGAGGTCCCTGACATACTGTGGGCACTCCGGGGGGATTGGCGACGGAACAGGTGGTTTAAAGTTTGGAATGGTTGGGATCCATGGATCTTCCCACACTCGTAAACTCGATCATCTAGCAACCGGGTAACAGGCTCCGAATTTGATGACTTTCAAACACTTCACAACATCCTTCCATATCCATGAGCCATCTGTTACCTGCATCAAATCTAGAAAATTTGCATCATTTTTCAGATATTTTGCACGAAATAGTTGGCACCACAGTTTGTTCGATTTTTGACACATCCCCAAGTCATTTTTTACACAAGTGCTTTGTTGAACGTTGAAAATTGTCGGACACCAAGTCCTCCTTTGTACTTTGGTAAGCATATGGATTTCCAAGCTTTAAGGGCCAAGAATTTTTTATTTTCATCCGAGACATTGGATAGCCACCAAAACCGCCTAACAAATTCGTCAAGTCGGCAGCAAAGGTTTTTGGGGAGCAGGAAAGTGGACATGTGGTACACTGGAATAGCTTGGGCCACATTTTTAATAAGCACGAGTTTTCCTGCTTTGGAGAGATTCTTGGCTTTCCACAAAGCTAGTTTGCTCGTTATTTTCTCTGAGATGTCCTTGAAGGCTTGAGTTCGGGATATTGGTTTGCAAAAGGGAAGGCCAAGATGCTTTGCTTTATGTGTGCATTCAGGCATTTGTAAGATGTCTCCAATGATACGCCTCTGCCTGTTTGGTACGTTTGAGCTTATATGAATAAATGATTTTCGGCTATTTGTGCTTTGGCTCGACCATTGTTCAAACTTGCCCAAGATCCTTCTGACTGCCCGAGCGTCGTCCTCCTCTGCCCTGCAAAAAATAGTAAGGTCGTCAGTATAGAAGAGGTGAGAGACCAAAGGGGCGGTTCGACAGATTTTGATCCCTTTAAGATTTCCAGTTGCCTCCTCGTGGGTGATTAGACGGGAGAGGAGCTCAACGTAAATGATAAAGAGGTATGGGGATAAGGGGTCTCCTTGTCTAATTCCCCAAGTAGGCTTGAAGAAATCAAAGGGGTGTCTATTTATCAAAAGGGAGAAACTGGAGGTGGAGATACAGTGAGACACCCAATTAACAAACCGATTGCAGAAACCGACACTTTTCATCATGGTTAGCAAGCAAGACCATTCAACTCTATCGTACGCCTTTGTGAGGTCAATCTTAATAGCCATAAATCCTTTTCGACCTCGCTCGCAATGCAAATAATGCATGATTTCATGAGAAATGATAGAGTTTTCATTGATAGTACGACCCGGTATGAAAGCCATTTGAAATGGGGAAATGATTTTTTCCAAAAGAGGCTTAATCCAGTTTGCAATAATTTTAAAAATCACCTTGTACGCAGTATCACAGAGGCTGATCGGCCTGAATTTGTCCATAGTGCATGCATGCTGGATTTTTGGGATCAAAGTGATGTATGTGTGATTGAATGCAAGGATGAAATGACCATGTGCAAAAAACATCAAAACAACCTCTGTTAGGTACTCGCCTACAAGGTGCCAAAACTTTTTAAAGAAACTGGGGGGAAACCATCGGGTCCCGGGCTTTTGAAAGAGTCCATACCGAAAACAGTGGCTTTAATTTCCTCCCGAGTGGGCAGAGCACACCGTTCTTGATTTTCAGAATTATTAATAACACAAGGCAGAAATTCCGAAAGAGATGCTGCGAGGATGGGCAGTAAATGGTTCACGTCATATTCAAAAAGGGATTTGTAGAAGGTGGAGAATTCATTACCAATATCTTCCCATTCCGTGATGACCTTACCGTCCTTCGTTCGAATAAAGTGAATGAAGTTTGCCTTGGATTGGAGGATGGCCGTGAGATGGAAAATTTTTGTGTTGGCATCACCCTCCTCAAGCCACTTTTGCTTGCTTTTTGCCTCCATTTGGTTTCGATCCTCATCAGTTGCTCGTTCAGTTCTCCTTAGAGGTGTTCCTGAAGAGTAAGGGTTTCATCAGTTTGATCAAGTGCTTGGATTTCCTCCAATTTCTTTTTAATGAAGGTGATGGTGTCATGGCACCATCCAAAAGTTTTTTTTGTTCCATTTTCTAAGTTCAACTCTCAATGTCTTAAACAGATTATGCAGTTTGAACTTCGGGTGACCTGCAAAAGGAGTTAAACATGCATCAGCAATAACAGTTTCACAAGAGAAGTCTCGGAACCACACTTCCTCGAAAAAGAAAGGTCTAGGCCTGTTTTTGTCATTTGGGTGTGTATCCAAAAGGAGGGGACAATGGTCCGATCCGAGAGGTAGGAGGTGTGTGATGTGTGCTTTGGGGAACAAAAGACACCATTCTGTGTTGGCAACTCCCCTATCAAGTCTAGACTGGATGTTGGCCATGCCAGGCCTTTTGTTTGACCAAGTGAAACGGTAACTCGAGAATCCCAGGTCAATCAAATTGCAGTAACTAAGGTCGTCCCCTAAGGAGTGTCTAGAGGCGGCCGCAAAAGGTTTTCCCCCTTTCTTCTCCGATTGGGAGTTGACAGCATTAAAATCCCCCATCACAAGCCACGGGCCAACAAAAGAATGGAAAATGTCAGTCAGGGATTCCCAAAAGTTTGGCTTAAGGCTAGTGATTGCAGGGCAATGAACTCCGGTAAATTGCCAAGGGTTTGGGTCAGCATTTAAGAAAATTCGTGCGTTGATAAGCCAAGGGTGTTTAACAATGATATTGACATTGGTACACGGAGACCAAGCAAGACATAAGCCACCGGCTTTATTGAAAGCATGGACATAATCAAAAGAAGTAAGATTATAACTACGAAGGATAGAAGATATCTTATTAGTGTGTGTGGTTTTAATCTCGCAAAGGAACAACACGTCAGGTTTGGTTGAATGGAGGAGGTCCCGTAGCATTCTCCTTGCCGCAGGCCGGGCCAACCCACGGCAATTCCACGTTACAATCTTCATTGTACAACTACTCCCGTGGCCCCTTTGGGCCTTCGCAATCGAAATCAGAATCCGTGGACATGAATTCATTTCTCAGGATCAGGGTACTGTTTTTTTCCCCACAGAGTGTTTTTCTTATTATCATTTTCTTTGTTTTCAAAATTGTACCGGTTTCCGGCTCTTTCTTTCATTCTGATCACTTTCCTCTTCTGTTGGATCACAGCCTTCTCCTCAAGTACTTCCATAGTGAAGTTCAGTTTACTGTTGTGATGTTGGGGTGTTGGTGTCCACTGCTCTGTTACCCGATTTATGGGGTGGGGGGTCGTGTTCAGGAGTGTTGGTTTGGGGACAGGCAGGTTGTTAAGCTTGGGGCGTTTCAGTTGGTCTAGCTCGTTTATGGGTTGGAGTAGGCCTCTTTTTTTTAGTTGGGTGTCCTTGTGGTTGCAGTTGTATTTGATGTTTGGGTCCAGATCATCTGGGCATGGCAGAGTAATGAGTGTGGCCCATTTAGGTTCTGGTGTTGATGGGATTAGTAGGGTGGTTGGAAGGATAGCTTGGTGTCATTCTGGGCCACGACAAGGTGTGTTAGGGTGTGGTGTTCATCTTTTCTAATGTGGTGCTTGTTTGGGGTTGGCCCATTAATTGGCCCAGGAGTATGGGGGGTAGGGTTTTGTTTGTCTGAGGGGGTGGGCATTGGGCGGGAATTTGAGTCACTTTTAGTGGGCTTAGGGTTTGCCCCTCTGTTAGGTAGGTGGAAGGTATCAGGGGGGAGTAGTTGTTCAATTTGCCGAAAAGGGGGTTCTTTGATAGTGGTGCATTGAAGGGGGTTTTTTGGATAGCTTTTTCCGGGTATGTGGGTGTGGTTTAGAAGGTGGAGGTTTTGTGGCGGATCCGATTCCATTGCTGACGAGGGGTCGGAGTCATCGGAGTGGTGGGGAGATTCCGGTGTCTATTGTTGTTTGTATTCTAGGATGAATGGGTTAATGATAGATAAGTTCTCGGCTTTCAGCCATGGTCCGAATTTGAAGGGGCGGGGGTCTGATGGGTTAGATGAGAGGTTCGGTTGGACCGGGCAGACTAAGAGCTTGTGGCCAACAACCCCACATATATGACAAAAGTCTCCAAGACGTTCATACCTTAGCTCAAGGATGAGGAGTTTTCTGTCCGGGCAGATGAAACGGAGATGATCTTTGAGGGGTACATTCACCCTGATCTCCACTTGAATTCGTAGGGCTTTCCTCCATTTATGGGAGTCGGTGGTAAGATCTGCGCAGACAAATTTTCCAATGGTGTTGCCAATACGTTCAGCCACTTTCTTGTTTGTAAACTTTACTGGAATTCTAGACACTTGTACCCAGATCTGAAATGTTGTGAGGTCCACGTTGGCGAGGGCTTCCTCGGGGAGCCATGGTTTCAGGACAATAAGATTTTCGCGGAATGACCAAGGGTTTGTTCCTCAGGATGCGGGTTCGATCTACTTCTTTATCAAGGAGGAATGCTACAGTGTTTTTGTCCAGTTGGTTGGTGTGGGTGTGGGGAGGGATTCCCCAGGACTTAGTGAGGGTGGATTTGAGGGCATTGGAGTTAATGGGTTTTTCCCAGAGGATTTTGGCAATGATTGGGTAGTGCGGGTCTGGGTTTAAATTTTTAGGGGTATACTCATCTTCCTCAGAGAGAGAAATGAGGGAAGTCCTATCAGCAATACAATAAATGGGATCAGGGGAGTCCATAAGGAGTGAAGGCAAGGCAGGTCCTCAGCTAGGGTGGTTGGGGAGGAGTAAATGGTGGCAGGTGGGGTAAGAGATTCAGGAGGGGATGACACGGGACAAAGGAGAGGAGTGTGAGGAGGGGTGCCGGGATACCGGTGGCGGGGACAAGGGAGGGGGCAGAGGTCGTGGCAGTTGGAGAAGGACCTCAAGCTGCAGAAGGAAGGAAAACCTTCAGGTCCACCATGGGAGTTCTACTCTTGAGAGAGTGAACGGGGTAATAATAAGAATATCTCCATAATTGTGGAAAGATTACAAGCTAAAGAATAGGTCCCATGAATAATAAAATGCAAAAATGTATTTTAAGTATAGGGTAAATTACAATGGACTCTCATGGGAGTTTTCATAATTATAAATATCCACTTGTTATTTGAATTTTTATAAATATATTTCTGAAATTAACGCCCATCTAATAAATACTCCCTTGTAATGAACTGTCGTAAAAGAGTATTTATTAAATTATTATTATAACAAATCTCATGAAAATTCATTGTAGTTTATCCTTTTAACTTTAAATTAAAAGATAAGGAAAAGGATTGTAGTATGAGAAAAAGAAGAAAATTAAAGGAAGAAGTCAACAAATAAAAAGGGCCAATGGAGGGAAGAAGTTATGTAGAAAGATGACCTAAATAAATCACCTGACCAAAGTGACCAACCCTGCACAATATTATGTCCTCATCCATCCATCCATCCACCCACCCCCCCTAAACCCCCATCACCAAACTAGCTGGCAACCCACATGAATTTCCATTTCACCCACAGTTTTTTTCACACCTTTTCCTGATTTCCTTCAAAAACTCCCCACTCCCACTTGCCAATTATCTCTACCCTGTCCCTACTTTACAACGCACCTCCACCTTTTCCCTTTCCCTCATTATTGCAATTTTCAAATTAATCTTCACACATCACTCATTTATCTAATTCTTTACGGATAAATGTTGCAAAATTGTAACAAATACCAAGTCAAACAAATTCATATGAGTAATGAAATATTCATTTTTTATAATTTTAAATTACAAATAAAAATTTTTTATTTACTCGGTCACGGTCAAATTTATTTATATATCTTTTAATCCACGAGTATATCTAACATTTTTTTGGGTTAAAAAGAAAACAATCAATTTCTTCTTTAACATCCACTTTCTAAAATACTTGAAATTCTTTTTGCGATTCTCCTTATGGTACTAGTAATATTTTAACTATTACTTTTCTTGAAATATTTGATTTCATTCGCAATAGAGTTATAGAAATTTATAATCTACTTTAAAATCTTTATATTTGAACTATATACGTTTTTTTTTTCAATTGATAATAAGATAACTCAATCAGTGTCCAGATTATTAACTATTATCAAGATTCAACCTTTATTTAAATAATCCTCAATTATTCACCTATATAAATATTTAAAGAAATTAAATCGTTGAAATTGGGAGCAGATTAATATATATATGGTTGTCAACAGGGAAAATACAGAATGAGGGTGTGGGTGTGTGTGTGTGGATAAATACATACATATATACATTACATGTATGCATGTGAATGTATACGCATATATTAATTAACTTAAATAATTATTTAATAAAAGAAAGCAGGCGTAATTATTAAAATTAAATAAAAAAATTTGGAAAACAGCTGGAGTAAGCAACAAGTATAAAATCAGGCGCAAGTCCAAACAGCATATCTCCTTTCACCATTTTCTCTCTCTTCCCTTTTTCCAACTCTTCTCCTTCTATGGAGGCCCCACCACCACTCTCAGCCGCTGCTCCGCCCGTCCCGGCCACTACCCCCACCGCGGCTGTTTACCCGGAATCCATCGACTCCTCTCCCCGCTCTCGCCACACCGACTCATGGGACGCCGACCCGCCGCCACCTCAACCCCCACAGAAGCTCCGCCTCATGTGCAGCTACGGTGGGCATATAGTCCCCCGGCCCCACGACAAGACTCTCTGTTACGTCGGCGGAGACACCCGCATCATCGTCATCGACCGCCATACTTCACTCTCCGACCTCCACCACCGCCTCTCCAAAACCCTCCTCCATAACCAATCCTTTTCCCTGAAATACCAACTGCCGAACGAGGACTTGGATTCCTTAATCTCTGTTACGACAGATGAAGATCTTGAGAACATGGTGGAAGAATACGACCGCCTTAACAGTGCCGGTGGGGGGTTGAAACCCGGCCGCCTTCGCCTATTCTTGTTCCCTAAGACATCGTCGAATATTGAACAGCTCCTTGTGGAGACCGCGTCGACTAAATCGGATGACTGGTTTTTCAACGCTCTCAATGGTAAGGCAAGTACTTTATCCGCTGCTGCCAGTGATCGTGGGTTTTCGGAAACTTCCTCGGTTAATTGTCTTCTTGGATTGGATGATGATTTAGTGGGAAAGGCGGCGGCCGTGGGGAAGGATCCAGAGGCCCAGACGGAGGGGTCGAAGATCGGTGGAAATGGAAACGCAAACAGTGTTGCTAATCATGATGTTCACTCTGTCCCTGATTCTCCAATGCTGGAAACGACGTCGTCCTTTGGCTCTACCTCGAGTTCTCCGTCCATGGCTAATTTGCCACCAATAAGGGTTCACGTGGAGGAGAATCCAAAGGTGGGAGGGTTGGGAATTGAGGATCAGTTTCAGCAGATGAGTGTGGGAGGTACCGGGAATGTAAATTTGGTGTTGCCGCAGAAGCAGGAGGAGGTTGGGGGTTTCGTGGCGGCTGGTACGGTGGTTTCTGGCGTACCGGTGGTGGTTGGTGGTGGTGGTGGTGAGTACGCAAATCGGGTTTTTTCTGATGATGAAAGATCAGATCATGGTGGGTACAGGAACGCACAACAAATTCAGCCCCAGGTACAATTGCAGCCTCAGCAGATTCCTCAGTTTCAGCATAAACAAACTGCTGCCGTTGATTTACCTTCTCCAGATTCAGTTTCAAGGTACACTGTCCAAAGATTTGGTAAAAAGATCTTTAATTTGAGATCTTTATTTATGAATTTAGTTGTATATGTATTTTTCCTGCGATTTTCTGTTCAATTCTACTAGTAGAAAATTACCTCAGTTGGGATTGATGATTTGCTTGGTACAGTGAAGGAAGCATAAGAAATCCATTATCTAGGCAGAGGCAGCAGGCTATGTATCAAGAATCAGTTATGCAAATTCAATCTGGAAACACTAGGGTTCCTGCTAATCAGGCTGATCTCAAGACCGGGGATCAAAATAACCCTAGTAAGGTTCAGATGCAGCCGCAAGTTCAGGAATCTGGCTATGTGTTATCAACACAGTATGATCAAAATCATCCTCAATTGCATCATCCGCAACAGTTTGTTCATGCTGGCAACCAATATATTCCTGCTGGAGCTATGCCGATTACTTCTTATTACCCAATTTATCCTTCCCAGCAGCAACACCATCCACACCAGCAGATTCTTGACCAGCAGTACCCGTTTTACTTTATGCCCGCCAGACCCACCCAGGCTTATAACTTGCCTGTGCAGCAGCAGCCCAGTTATAGCGAATTGGCACCATCAGCTCCTTCTAGCCGTCCCCAGACGCCGCCTCCTGCTAGCATGGCCGCCCATGCGGCCTACAATCAGGCAATGAATGCTCCTTCATCCAAACCTGAAATGGCTGCTGGAATGTACAGAACAGCAGCTGGAGCAGCTCCACAATTGGTCCAGGTCCCATCCAGCCAGCACCAAGCACAATATGTTGGTTTCACTCAGATTCATCATCCATCTCAGTCTCCATCTTCAGCAGCCAATTCTAATTATACTTATGAATTTGCTGATCCTACACATGCTCAAGTGTACTATTCTCAGGCTTTTCCACCTCAGATGGCTGCTCAGTACCAAACCCTGACGTCAGCCCCTGCAATGGCGGCGCATGATGCTTCGGCTCAGCTTCCTACAGAGAATATCAAGCAGCAAGTTAGAACTTTGCAGCCATGACAGGTGAGTTGGACATGGATAAACAATTTTGCAGCAGTGGGGTGGTGGATTAATCTTTGGAGTTTATATTGCGATGTGTGTCTTATTATTCTTATTGGTTTGTGGCATGTAATTTTAATAGGTAATAAGGAACTCTGGTGTTTTTATCTTCTTTCTCTTGTGTATGTCATTGCTCTTATCAAGTGAAAATGGATGCTGTCTGATATCATACTGTAAAATTTCAACCTCAAAAAGTTACTTGGTCCAGTTTCAAACGGATACAAAGGAGTGTCTTGTAGTCTAGTTATTTTTTTTGTTGTGGTTTCATTAGATACTATTTGGGATTCATCCTCAGTTCTGCAGCGATCATGCTAATCTACTCCTCCGGGATTGGTTATTTTCTCTATAAGGCTCGTGTCAGTTTTGACAAATCATGCATCTCGTTGAATGGGCAATCAATTTCATATGGTTTAATAAGAAAGATAGTCCCAAGCTTCATATACTGATACATACATTAGATTCTTGGCCTTTTGCTTGATATTTGGGACGGGATGTGCTGAGGAATCATGGTTCTTGGACACTGCTGCATGGTTCTTGGACGTGTTCTTGCTGATGAGATCATCCTTTGCTACTGGGCATGTTTTTGCTTTGATACACTGTTGATGCTATTTATCCTGCATACCCTAATTCTCTGCTTCATCACAAAATATCAAATTACACATTATGTGTCTATACGGTTGTTGTTGCACTCTGTCACTACTTAATAACTTGATTGGATTCATGTTACTTGACTGCCTTTTTCTACTCTAGTCAAATGATTGCAATCATGCTTTTATGTCTCACATGAATTTTGGTGATCTGTAAAGGGTTGTTAGTAAACACATTCCTCGTAGGGTGTTGCTTTGCTTTTCAAACTTACAACTAGCTTTCGTGTCTCTGTCTGTCTGCTCTCGTTGTCGTAAAGCAATATTATGTTTGTAATCCCTTTGTTAAGATGGAATTGAACTTTTATACAAGGATCTTTATCTGCTCTGATTGCTTATCTCACAAATCAGGCCTTTCCTTCTACTCTCTCTTTTTTGTTCCATCTTGTAATGATTGGGGTAGTTGAGTATTTATGTTTGCCTGCAACCAAAGCGAGATTCAATATTATACTGTTCTCATAGCTTCTTCACTTTCTTGGTAGTCAAGTCTTTCTTTACCCAACATCTTTGAATCACAGACTCTTTGTTCCTCCCTTTCAAGAACAAGTGCAATTTTCCTTGTTCTGTTTCTTGTCAGCTATCAAGTCTTAGATATGATAATACAATTTCCTGTGTTGGAGAAGGATTGCAAATATAACACAACGCACCTCTCTTTTTCTTAATCTGGTGGGCAAAAATGAAAGAAATAGGAAATAGGGTCTTATACACTATAAATGGTCGAGGGATGACCGTTCGAGGGGCGCGTGGTTTGACCACCATTCTCCTCTCCTCTCTATACATACATTAATTGATCACTGATTTTCATGTGACTTTTGCAGTGGTATCTTATGCTTGGTGTGTGTGTTGAGAAATTAAGAATTAGTACAAGTAGGGGGATTGATTAGTATATGGGGGTGGTTAAAAGGGTACGAGGAATCTGTCATTTTATTTCTCTTACGGAGAAGAGAGGAAAGAGGTGAAGATTTTAGATTCCTCTGACATTGAAAAGCTGCCCCCATCATCTGACCATATGTTTGAGCATTTAAAGCAGTTTGAAAATTGAAATTGCCGACTCCCATTCCCATACCCATGTCATACATGCATGCCCTCTCACCTGAGTCCTGACCACCACCCCCCATTCAGTCACCAGTCAAGATTATCATTTATAATAATAAAACATGATTATTATGTAGAATTTCTTTATGATTTTATTAGTCATTGTTGGCTGATGTTTATTTATTCCTGTTTTCTTCTTGTTGGTTTCTCATGGAAGGCCTTTTTTCTGCTTGTATACAAATTTCGTAGATTTTGCTAACTGTCTAATACTTGTGCAATGGTGGCTATGATGAGAGCTTAACTCTGATTAGAGTTGGGGTGTGAAAGGGCATTTTTCCCAAAACATGGATAATCAAAGAGGCGTAGATAGACATTATTCTTGGACATTTTTACAAACAGCAAATGGGCAGGACGGCGAAGAGTTAATCTTGTACAAGCCGTGTGAAATACTCAACATGGTATTTATATCGTCGACTATACCTTCCATAGATATATGCATAACCTATGCTATCCTTCTAAACCTTTTGATGTATTTATGATCATAAATTGATATCCAGATAATAATTCAAATGAAAGCAACATTATATGATATATAGTTTAATGGAAGATTGGGGAAACTGGTGAGCTACGCCAAATTTTAGTCAAGGTTTGGCAAACGCGTGTAGCAAACGGACTACTCTTTCTCTACTCCTCATCTTCAACTTTCATCAGCTTCTCTCTTTCTATATTCTATTCTTTTGCTTCAACTTTTTCTACACTTCAAACTTTTTATTTATTGCTTTTTATCATTTGACTCTATCTCCATATATATAGCCCTCCACCTTTTTTCTTTTGTTCTTTAAGTTAGTGGCATACTAAAACAAAAAAAAAAAAAAAAGAGGGGGGAGGAGATCTTATTTATATAGTCACGAAAATTTTTTACTCAAATTAAATTTGAGTGAATCAAATCAATCATAGTGTAGATGTTATATATTTTGTCATGTGATTGATCACTTTTTTGGAATTGTATATCAATCATGCGATA
The DNA here is from genome assembly GCA_034509735.1 of Sesamum alatum. NCBI lineage: Eukaryota > Viridiplantae > Streptophyta > Magnoliopsida > Lamiales > Pedaliaceae > Sesamum > Sesamum alatum. The sequence goes on along the minus strand of JACGWO010000004.1, from coordinate 41,621,209 downwards.
AGTGTATCACATTTGTCATACAATCAATTCAAATAATCAAATCTGATATGGGTTAACAATGGTGTAAGTTGGCGTTCAAAATGTGGATCACGGACTCAGTCTTGAGTCTTGAGTAGTACCCACCCAACCGATTGTGGCGGGTCTACAGATCTTTATATTTGATCCCTTTTATCTTGTGTCTACACGCTTTAGAAAGATTTGCACCAACTCCAACTTTCTTTTGCTATAGAGCCTCATGTTAATAGCCGAAACTAGTGGAGTAAGTTCAGTGAAATTAAAATGCGATCAAGGCCTCTAACATAATATAAATATATTATTTTTTTTTTATAAAAAAAAACCCAAAAAACGAATGTGGTAAACTTTAGTGATGGAATGATCAATATTCAACATAGAGCGAGCAGTGAAAAGCTACATAGAGGTTGAAAAAGACGATCAAAAATTAAAAAATGCGTAAGAATCCTTCAAATTCTTGTGTGAATGTCTATGGGGCCATACCCATTCCCTGCCCTCCCGAATATTTGAATGATAAAAGGCACCAAGAAGAGGGATATTTTTAGCAGAGGGATATCTATACATGAAGATTTTTCAGTCATATCCCATCAATCTCGAATTCCCACTTGTTTATATAAGATATAGGCAAAATGCAAATCCTGCCAACTTCCATCAAAGTTTCCACTTGCCAAAAACTATAATCCTGTTCTTAACAGAAAAGTTTTTACTAAGCCTGATGCTCAAATTCCATTAATTGGGGTATCAATCTACTGTACAATTATTCTCGTTTGCTTTGAGGACGGAATTATATGAGTGATAGGATTATCTTAAACTAAATGAATGATAAAAAGCTCTATATAAATTGTAAGTTGTTTACATACATGTAGTAATAAATTCTGATAAAATTTGTGTAGTGTTTACTTTGTTGTATTTAGTTGTGTTGTATAGCAAAATTACCGATTAACCCTTCAATAATTATAATATAGAGACAAACAATTCACCCCACTCCCATTTCAAAAAAAAACCTTATTCAAAAGAACATTTTAGCTGTTCTGCTCCTCCTATTAATAAATTAGTCCTTTCCTTCATTAAGTGCAATTTTAGGTATTTGTTTTTCAATTCATTGCTCTAATTAATTTATTTTTTGTAATTCATGTGCAATTATTTTTTTTTTTCTTTCGTTCTGATTTGTGCTTGAGGTTGGCGAAATAGTGTTTGATTTTTGTTTTGAATTTTGGAATTTTAGTCTCATATTATCTGAAACTTGTGAATATTTTGTTTTAATTTGGAAAATTTCTTTCTTTATTTTGTATTGTTTTTTATTGGTTTTATTTTCTCAAAATTTTTGAAATTTTAGAATTGTCCTTAATTTTGAACTGAAGTTATAGCATCCTTTAAAATAAAAATGGAGTTCAACAAGAAGAGGAGATAGATGAAGATCTCATCTGGATGTTTTTCTTCTAGCCCTCTGCTATTGTTCCGGCCAAAGAAGAAATGGAGATGGGTTTGTGTTGTTGTACAATGATGGTAGGTGAAATTTATTTTTGTCTTATTTGAGGATATAGTGGACTTTCGCCACATGCAATTATTGTTATACAAAATAAATAATAATTTATACCACCACCACCTTTGGTGGTATAAGTTATGTAAGTGTAACAGTAATTAGTATCGGGCCCTGAAATTGTACAGGGCCCCGTACATGAAAGTAAACAACATATTATCCTATACTATTTTTCTTATTTAGGCTAATACCTCAAAATAAACGGGGCCTTAGTATTGGATACGTATATTATGGGTGTACCAGACAAGTGCAGGTTGAGAGCCGTTCAGGGGGAACCATCATCATCATGCCTCCTCCACAACGGAACGCTCATCTCTGCAAACTGAATTAGACTTCAATAGATGTCTTGCGAAAATCAATAGAAAGTATGCATTTGTTAAGAATTTCATCTTTTTACCAAAAACAAGTGAGAGTTAACATTCCTTATGAAGAAAGTGTACCTAATAAAAAAGAGATTCTGGTAATTGCTACATGTTTTGTTAAATCAGCCACAAGAATCATGTTCCCATTGACTTTTATCCAGACTATAACAATATTATTTGATACCACTACAAGGAAAGCATGCACAATTTTTATTATTTGCTCTACTCTATTCGGAACTTCTTGATTATGATTTAGGGGCTAGCTGCCCCCTATAATTTAAAGATGATAAAGCATGCACTCTAAATTATTCATAGAAGCTTCACGAGGACCTAAGTTCATGAACATTTTTCAGAATATGTAAAATATAATCCCTACATCAAGATTTTGAGTTCTGGGGCTTTGACAATATCTTCATGATCCAAAACTATCTTAATATACCTCATAAACTAATACTTGAATATGATTACAAAGACTTGGGAAACAAAGATGTAACTATGGTCTCTATCCCAAGTCCAATTGATTCAACATTTTACGGGGAAAAAAAAAAGACGACGAAGAAGAAGAAACACTAGTAATTGTCAATTAACTTTCTCTTATTAGAGTTTACAAGGTAACAAAGGATGTAAAAATTGAAAGATGAAAAATCAGAGTAGAAAATTTGGGATTATTATGTTAACATGACTATCTTACATAATTGGATCATTTTATATGACGGCCCAATGGGCTATGGAAAGATTTAGTGAAACTGATCGTCTTCATCGGGATCCAATTTGGTTGTTATTTTTTTTTTCTTTTTTTTGTTGGGCCGGGGAGGGTTGATCTGAATTAGAAGGAACATGTCAATTCAATCAATTAATTGTTGGCACTATGGTTTGGATCTGATAACTTGGTACTCATAATTTTTTCATGGAATTATAAAGCACTTAATTAGGACATCAAGAGATTACAGAGTAACCAAATTTTAAATAAATAATTACATAATATATGCATGTGTAGAAATTGACAATTATGAACATAGTAGCTTAGCCTCACTCACGAGAAGATTTATCGAAGTGAAATGGTGCCAGTGAAATAGAAACACCTAACATTTGATTGAGATAAATAGTGTAAATGAAATGAATATAAATGTATGATTTCATTTTCAGAAGCTATCCCATTAATGTCGTATGATCCGAATACATGCACAAGTGGGATGCTGATCAAACAATTTGACAACTAAATGGAATATGATAGTATTATTCTAAAACACTGATAAAATCAATGTACTAACATATTCTGTTTTTATTGATATCAAGTTTGATGTGCAAAATAATGACGATATGAATCCATTACCTTTATTCAAGGTCTTTTACGACCTAACCCAGTACATTCTAAACCCATTTCTTGGGAACAACAAAGTTCGTCCAAATATGGTCACTATTGGCTTATAAAAAACAAAATTTGTAATATTAGTAAATTTTGAAATTCAACTAAAATTTGGCAGTAGAGCCAGACATAATTGGTGATTAGAACTTAATTTAATGAGCTAAATATTAGAAGAAAATAAAAAATATGTAAGTAAAGAGTAAACCAAATCATTTAGCTGGAGCTATGTTTGCCTTAATTAGTTTACTTTAATGCTTAGATCAGTTTATTAAAAGAACAGATGCTGAGCTGCAAATACTCTTGCCAAATATTCTTATCCATAGTCCACTATTCTTTCTTTAACAAATTTTAAAGAATAAAACTATAACAAGTGGAAACACACCCATCAAGCAGTTTCTAATCAATATAATTGAATCCACTTGTTTCAAATCATCAATAGTTATTTCTCACAGATGTTCCACTATTTCTTAATTTTCAATTTTATAGACCTAAGTAGACAGAGGTGGAAAACATCCATTGGATCACACATTAAACATTCTTAATTAATTAATATATCTCTCTGGTGCGTGGGTGGGGAGTTATGAATCTTTTCATCTACACTATTTTTATTTCCAAACAGGACATAGATAATAGATAGGAGACCTAATACTCAAAATACATGTATTGAGACAAATATTAATTTGCATAAATTCTCTTATATATATGTGTGTGTCTAAAAGCAGCTTATATGCATTAAATTAAATAGAAAACGACCCATAACGATATCTGTGAAAAATTCTTGAAAACAGTTGATCCACAAAAAGATGCTCACCACATCAGCAGTTGCATGGTATAATTCTAGCCTCTAAATATCCTTTATGGTGGTGCTTGATTCCATTAACAGAACATGATCTCATTCTCACCTTTTGTTATATATAAATAGATATACCCTCCATGCCTGATAGTCCATTGTGCAACCAAGAGCCCCTTTGGAGCTTTCTTTAAGGTAATTTATGATGCTTTATTCATTACAGTTTTCTTGTTTCTTCCTCTCTCATCCAAGTTCCTGCTTAAGTTTTTCCAAAGGATTTCATCGTAGCATATACCGTGTACTATTATGCATTGATCTAAAACTCGAAAACTTATAAACATTTATTCCATAGATACATGACTTCGTATTTTCTGTCTGTCTGTTTCTTTCCTGGCATATATTCCCTATATTCTTTCGGCATGTCGATGTAATAATTTTCTATCCTAAGTTCTTCGAGGGTGTCAATATATATCTTCGGAACAACATTAGTTTATTTTAGCATATCTTTGGAACTAGGTATTTAAATACTTTGAGAAGTAAAACGTGAATTCATTTCTTCAGGAACTACTTGATCTATAGTTCTACTGCAAATGGAAGCTGTCGGGGACAGTGGTACTAAATATGAGTGCTTGCTCTTTGGTACATAGCTAATCCTTCTCTATTTATCCTTTCCTTAGCATTTGTTCTTCCAAATTAAAATTACAGCATCAGTTTAATGGTTTCCTTCTTCTTTTCTTAGATATGGATGACACTTTGTACCCTTTGAGCTTGGGGATCAACATGGCCTGTCGCAAGAATATAGAAGGTACAATTCTTTCATACTACCCCAGTTATTGTAATCCTAAAATGTTATGATTTGAGATAGATTATGAGTTTATGATGATTGATAATGAATGCATGCATGGTTTGACTTAATTTGCAGAATATATGTTGAATCACTTGCAAATTGAAGAAAGTGAAGTCCCTAGGATGTGTTTGGAGTTGTACAAAGAACATGGAACAACAATGGCTGGTCTTAAGGTATGTATAAACAAGGAATAGATATATATTAATCAAGAAGATCCAAGGTAGATGGACTTAATTTGTACGGCCACTTAGAAACTTACGCCTTTGTCATTTCTTGCAGGCACTTGGATATGAATTTGATAACGATGAGTTTCATGCTTATGTTCATGGTAGATTACCGTATGAGTTGCTAAAACCTGACCCACTGCTACGAAATCTCCTATTATCCATGCCCCAACAGAAAATAGTATGTCGAATTCAAATATTTGAACTTCTTTTGGAGGGTGGGGTGGGGATAAATATTCAAATTATTCAATTCAAACAGACATGCATGCAAATGGCAAATCTTAAGTACCTGTTATTTTCTGGCTGCAGATCTTCACGAACGCAGACGAAGCACATGCAGCTCAAGTGCTTAGTAGGTTGGGGTTGGAAGACTGCTTCCAAGATGTTATTTGCTTTGAAACTCTTAACCCTCCCATGGAACCTGTTAAATGCATAGATGGAACGTGTGAAGAAGAGCCTCAGGATGCCACTGAGACAAAGAATAATGAAGATTCGAGTTTTAAGACTAAAATTCTGTGCAAGCCTTCCGTAGAAGCAATGGAAGCTGCCATCCGTATGACAAATGTTGATCCAAAGAAAACAGTTAATCCCAACACATACCTAGTTAACACATTCCATTCAACTGCATAGCACAGCAAAAGACTGAAGGGAGTTTTCTTTTTCTTTTTCAGATATTCTTCGATGATAGCGTTCGTAACATTGCCAATGGAAAAGCAGCTGGTCTTCACACTGTAATTGTAAGTTAAGAAAATTTTTAGCACATATATTAACCAAATTCCAATGTTATGAGAAATCCTGCTTCATATTTTGACCTAATTGGATACCAAAATGCAGGTGGGAAGATCAACTCTGGTACCAGGTGCAGATCATGCTTTAAACAGCATACATAATATAAGAGAAGCCTTACCTGAGATATGGGAAGATGAAGGAGAGCATTTGGAGCAAATAATCCAAACTCCTGTGGTAGAAACTGTTGTTCGAGCATAGATCAGATTACACATTTAATAGGTGTCCTAAGAAGCAGCAAACTGACGTTAAACGTCTATGACTTGAAGGAGACTGCTTACCAGAGATATGTTAGTAAAATGCTTGTTGATTAATAAAATGATTGAGTGCGTGTGAAGAAGATCAGTATAACAAATTTGTAAGCAACTGATCATAAAAAATCTGCAACTAGCATAATTCTATCCTATGTGCCCTTTGTTGTTCATACAGCCAAACTACATCTATTATGCATTAAATATCTCATGTAATTTTGTAAAAATTGTTAAAACACAATTTCAGTATCTTGGAAATCCTAACTCGCTTGTATAAGCATCGATGTCCTGATTGAAATTCAGTAAAATGACAGAGGAATTAATCGCAAACCACTCATACCGTACCAGTACCACATAACCTACAGATTGTATGTAACTACAACTATCAAAATGTGATTCTTCAGTATATAGAACTGAGTTCAACAGATTCATTGTTCCTAGATTTAGGAATTGTGATTAAAGACAGCACCAAGCATAGCGTTGTACTATCATAGGACTAAAGTTTTTGGGTGGTAAATGGGAATATTCTTTCATTTAAAACAAGATGCGGAAGGCATACAATTGACAACCACTATGTATTCATTTTTTGTTCCTTTGACAAATTACCTATCGCGCCAAGAACAGTAAACCACACTATGAACCTGAATATAGGATTTAGGTCATACTGATATTACAACTATTATACTGCAACAGGTGCTTGAATAGTTCCAAAAGCTAAGCTGCTCAGATTTGGATCTTCTGTTCATCTCTCGTCGTACATTATGTCAGGATCCACCATGAATGCTATGTAGTAGGTACTTAGCATTGTTCAGAAGAGCATCAATCTCCTCATTTGCAGCATCAAGTATGCGAAGTTCCTTGATCTCCTCCTGCCACTTTTCCATCTGTTCCTTGTGTATTCTGTCAACAAATAAGAGTCATAATATGTAGGAAATTCTCATTTCCAGTAACTGCGAGCCAGTTTTTACTTCTTTTTACTTACAAAATCATCCGTTCTTCAAATTCATTGCTCAGTTCCTTGAGCATTGACTTCCCTGATTCTAGCAGCTCGGACACCTTTACAAAATGGCAATCAGATTCCAACAAAATTGTTACAGAAATAATGTCTTCACGCATTAAGTATGTATCAAAAACGGTAATTTCTAGAGAGTCGTGAATAATCCTGTTCAGATGAACACTACAAACTTTTCAGTACTGGCAATTGTGAAATTTTACCATTTGAGTGAAGTTATTGATCTTCTCGAGAATGTGAGCAATCTCCATCTCCACTTGTTCGGAATTTGTAGCTTGTGGATCATTCTCTTCACCAGGAATCTGTACAATGGATCCACCTTCCACCAAGGTCTCCTTATTCTCCACCTATCAGTTACATAGTGATCAGGATAACAAAACTATACTCCTGACCTCTTTTCGACATCTAAATGCTTGGAAAGAACAGCAGGGCGTAAGACATACAGAAGCTTTCATGCGTTTTGCCATTACACTGACACCTTCGTGTTCCATTGGCACTGAAACTTGTAGATACTGGAAGGAAGAAGTATAAATAATGTCATCTTCTTAAAAAGCAAAATTAAATAATTCAATTATGTATAGACATCTATAAACAAAAATAGGCAGCAAAATACAAAACCAAAAACTCTCAAATCTAAAGTTCGATTGTAAATTCGAATTATACAATTACCAGAAAAAATCAGCAGCGCGAATGACAATATGGGGGTCTCTGTGAGTGTGAGTGTGTGTGTGTGTGTGTGTGAGTGTGTGTGTGTGTGTGTGTGTGAGTGTGTGTGTGTGTGTGTGTGTGAGTGTGTGTGTGTGTGTGTGTAGAGAGAGAGCGGGCTTAATAGATGCAGACGCGACGGTTTTCCATATGCATCTGCAGTAGACAAGAAGAGAGGCGTAGAGTATGGCGCCAATTCCCCCCTTTTGTAGAGAACATTTAAGTAAAACATCTTTTTTGCCCCAAAACTCTTAAAATTCTATAATTTAGTCCTTAACTTTATGTTTGTATATTTTTGTAATCTATCAACTAGCTCTCACACTTTATCGATCGTTTACTCTAAAAAAACATCAATATTTTTCAAATGCTAATCCTTAATTTTGATGGTTTGATCTATCAAAATTTATCTTGATAGTTACTGAGCTATCATTTGCACCTATTTTATCTTTGTTCAGGGTAAATTACAATCTCCTTCAATAATTTTTGATATAATTATAAATATTTTTTTTTATTATTTAAATAATTACAAATATTCTCTAATTTGATCTAATAAGACGCCTACTGCATTAGTTTCCATTAGTTCATTTAATTTTTTTGATAAACTTATCGAAATGTCCTTTTGAATTATGAATTATAATTTTCTAAAATTTTTGATGGACCAATATGCGCTATCAATTTTTTTTTTACCCAGCCTCATTTTTTATTTATATTTTTTCAAATATTTTTCTAAAAAAACGACAAGGGCAAAATAGTATTTTTATATCACCATTTATGAGCTATATAATTATTTTCATTTGAAATTAGTATTTATAATTGCACCAAATTTCAAGAGGATAGATGTATTATACCCTCATTTCAATTTCATAACGCTCAATAACACAAGCCTATGCCCTTCACTTTTTCTCTTTGTGTTTCTTATTTTTACAAGACTTGCAATTAAAATATTGTGGTTTTGAGTCTTAAGAATGTGAATATATATAGTTTACTTTATATAATAATCTTTTATTTATCTATTCTTTTTTAATATATTTGTTAATTTAAAATTATCATTATATTAAATTAGTCATTGAGTTTAAATAACCTAAATGACGTAATATCGAACCGAATCCAATATAAAAAAAAATTAAAAAAAAAGTGGAGGAGAGAGAGAGAGAGAGAGAGAGAGAGAGAGAGAGAGAGAGAGAGAGAGAGAGAGAGAGAGAGAGAGAGAGAGAGAGAGAGAGAGAGAGAGAGAGAGAGAGAGAGAGAGAGAGAGAGAGAGAGAGAGAGAGAGAGAGAGAGAGAGAGAGAGAGAGAGAGAGAGAGAGAGAGAGAGAGAGAGAGAGAGAGGAGAGAGAGAGAGAGAGAGAGAGAGAGGAGAGAGAGAGAGAGAGAGAGAGAGAGAGAGAGAGAGAGAGAGAGAGAGAGAGAGAGAGAGAGAGAGAGAGAGAGAGAGAGAGAGAGGAGAGAGAGAGAGAGAGAGAGAGAGAGAGAGAGAGAGAGAGAGAGAGAGAGAGAGAGAGAGAGAGAGAGAGAGAGAGAGAGAGAGAGAGAGAGAGAGAGAGAGAGAGAGAGAGAGAGAGAGAGAGAGAGAGAGAGAGAGAGAGAGAGAGAGAGAGAGAGAGAGAGAGAGAGAGAGAAGAGAGAGAGAGAGAGAGAGAGAGAGAGAGAGAGAGAGAGAGAGAGAGAGAGAGAGAGAGAGAGAGAGAGAGAGAGAGAGAGAGAGAAGAGAGAGAGAGAGAGAGAGAGAGAGAGAGAGAGAGAGAGAGAGAGAGAGAGAGAGAGAGAGAGAGAGAGAGAGAGAGAGAGAGAGAGAGAGAGAGAGAGAGAGAGAGAGAGAGAGAGAGAGAGAGAGAGAGAGAGAGAGAGAGAGAGAGAGAGAGAGAGAGAGAGAGAGAGAGAGAGAGAGAGAGAGAGAGAGAGAGAGAGAGAGAGAGAGAGAGAGAGAGAGAGAGAGAGAGAGAGAGAATTGATGAATGAATTGTGATATTTCTCTTTGGGTAACATACACAATTATTGTAGATGTGTAGATCATTAATGGGAGTGTCCCAAATGTGAAATTCTGTTATGGCCTGAACAACACTACTTGTACTTGTGTTCACACGCCCACCACAACATTTCTTAAGTCAATCAATGCCCCACCTCATTGGGAATTTCGGCTTTATTTTTTTATAAGTTTTAATCCAATAATGCCAAAACTGACTGTAAAAATAAAATTCAAAGCAATGAATTCAAGAATCTTTAGCATTAAATTACACAATGTCCCCAAGGCCAACGCATTAAATTCTTGTTAGAAGTTTGCAACTTCATTCAGTCTTCTTTGAATCTTTGCTGACTTTGAAGAAAAAAAGTGTGAATTCATCAATTGTCTTAAGACTTGCGGTATTATTAATGTACAGTTTAGAAAAAAATATTAATTATATAACAAGTGTATCACATTTATTTATAAGAGCACCATAAAGAAAAAAAAAATCATTGTATAGATAAAAATTTGCCATACATTGGGATGAGAGCAAACGTCCACTTAGAGAAGCTCTGAGAAGGAGACTCAGACTTGGCACCGACAGCGGCAAAATCCATAGATTGGATTGTTCACATGCCAAATGAGTAAAAGCTGAAAGATTACAAAGGGGAAAAAGAAAAGGAGCAACAAGAACAAACACACAGGACAAACTGATCAACAGAACAACAAACAACACAAACAAAAAGGTGTAGCAGTAAGAGCAAGAAGAAGACAAGTGAATAAGCATTCTTGTGCATGTACAGACATGAACAACTCGGTCACGACCTACCTTCAACTAGGCTGTCCTGGCCATGACAAAAGGAGATTTCATACATAACTGAAACTTCTCGTGAACACGGGTGCGATTATGCCCTCCTTCATGTAGCCATTTTACAATAATGCCAATGAATAAAGAAGTGAATTCTTGGACCGGATCAGTCAGAGGGCACTGGCAGTCTTTCCAGTGCGTCGGAGACGTGCCTCATCGAAGGTCTCTTTTCAGGGCTGATGTTCGTGCATGCCATTGCAATCTTTAGAACGGCGATCATCTCTTCTTCTTTATCGGCATCTTGAGCTAAGTTTGGGTCTAGTACGTCGGACACGGGTTTCTTCTCTTCAATGCATAACTGCATCCATTGGACAAGGTCCATTTCTGAGTTACCAACTTGGACTAATGGTGATCTTCCAGTAATCATTTCCAGTAAAATCACTCCGTATGAATAGATATCCCACTTTTGTGATGGTTTGACTACTTTCAGCGACTCAGGAGCATGATAGTAGGAGCTGAAAGAAGAGGCTGAAGCAATCGTTGCTACATCCGAAGCTGAACTGCTTTGTGGCCCTCGCTGGGGCTTTTCAGAAACCATTCGACTGGATTGCAACGTTGGGGATCCACCCGCTATATTAGCTAGGCGGCCAAGGCCAAAATCAGAGATTTTCGGCTCCATATTGTGTCCAAGTAATATATTTGATGGCTTTAGATCTCCATGAACATATTTCTTGGGACTATACTCGTGCAGATAAACCAGGCCTTTCGCGACTCCTTTCATTATTTTCAATCGCACAGACCATGAAAGAGGTGTAAAAGTTACCAGTCCAGGCTTGCCTGAGGACAGTAGCACAATATACAAATTCAGATTCCATTAAGTAACCAAAAAGGACATCAAAATGACAATATAAACATGAAAAACTGGGCAGGGTTTTGTCAGACTAACCATGGATTGCAGTAGCAAGATTCCCATTTGGTATGAAATCATATATCAGCAGCTTCTCATCTACTGACCAATAATAAGCTCTGAGAGTGGCAATGTTTGGATGTCTGAGCTTTCCAATAGCTTCAACTTCAGTCTGGAATTCTTTAAACCTTTGTGAACCTCCTTCGCCCAGCCTTCGGACAGCCAACGTAAGCCCATCCTCAAGCACGACTTTGTACACAATTCCGATTCCACTCTTACCAAGCACAAAAGCAGATGCCTTCAAAAGCTCATCAAGATCAAACGCCACCTGTGCATCCAACGGCACTAGATCATACTGTTCTACATTTTCAGATAAAGTCTCCGACTCATCCTTCCTGAAGCACAGACATTCTTTCCTTCCTTTACCTCCCTTCTCAAAACCATAAGCATTATCATCCTTACTCTTCCCACAACGGCAAATCCTTGAGTAACAATATGAGAATAACAAGCCAATAACACAAATGCCAATCACATCACCCACAACAATGGCAACCACAGCCCCTTTACTCAGCCCACGTCCACCACCAACCTTTCCTCCAACTTGGGGTGGGTTGTTACTAGGTAAGTAAGGAAATGAGGACGGCGAACTTGCCTCGCTATCAGAAGAACACAGATTTTTCAATGGAGGACCACAAAGGCCCGGGTTCCCAATAAAGGCGGTCGGCCCTCTATTTATTAGAGCACCACTTTGCGGAATTGGCCCGCTTAACTTGTTATAAGTGAGATCAATGTAAACTTTCTCAGGAAGATTACCAAGACTTGCAGGAATTGAGCCATTGAACATATTATGAGATAAATCAACAGTCCCTTGCAAATTAGAGAGATAACCCAAGTCACCAGGAATAGGACCACCAAAGCCATTGAACGAAAGATCAAGCTTTTCCAACAAAACCAAGTTTTTCCCAAAACCATTAGGCAAAGAACCACTAAAATTGTTATGACTAAGCTCAAGATTCCTCAACCTTTTGCACTGAAGTAATGATGCAGGCAAGGACCCATTAAAGAAATTCTGCGATAAATCTAAAGTCTGAAGGAATTGAAGATTGCCAACCTCAAATGGCAAAGTCCCGGAAAAGAAATTTCCATAAAGCACCAAACTTTGCAGCCCCTGAGCCTTGAAAAGCTCAGACGGCAGCCCTCCAAACAACTTATTATTCCTCAAATTTACATGCCTAAGTTCAGAGAGAGATCCAAGAGAGGAAGAAAGAAACCCGGAGAGTTTCTTCTTAGGAATGCTAACAGAGACAACTCTTTGGTCCTTGCATGTAATCCCATTCCATGAACAAGGAGTTTCATCAGAGTAGTTCCAGTTACTAAGTGACCCCTCAGGGTCTTCCTTAATGGACTGCTTGAACGACAGCAGAGCTGTACCTTCATCGTTCAAAGAACTCACAACAACAACATCACAACAACTACACAAGATTAAAACCAAGAAACCAAGAAAAGCTAACATTATCTCCACGAAGAAAAAAAAAAAAAAAAAGATGGATTCTTTAGAGGTCTTACCTTTGTGAAGTAGGTAGGGAAAAGAAAGCTTTGAGAATTGAGATTGATTGTCGTGGCTCACAGAGTGAGTGAGTGTGTGTGTGTGTGTGTTAAGAGTGTGAAAGGTTTGACAGTGGGGATGGGAGTATGGGTATGGAGAAGAGGAAAGAAAAAGAAGAAAGTCGTTCTGGGGAAAAGGTAAAGTTGTTGTGTTCAGCTCAGCAAAGGGGCAAAGGAGGCCTTGGGAAAATAGATTATTAATAAGTTTTTAGGAAATAGGAAACAACAGTGGAAAAAACGAAAAAGAAGCTCTTGTCTCTGCCTCTGCATCTCTCTTGGTGATATAAAGAAGTTGTCTACTGTTTGTAGTATCTGAAGCTATATCTGTTGATGGTGGGATTGGGAATACGATAGGGAATGGGGTTCCCGGTATTCAATTTCTTTTGAGATAGAGATTTGGTATAATCACTCGCTGATTTTACATGATTTGAAAAATCACATATATGTATTCCTTCTAACAAATAAATTCAATAATTTATTAGAATTTATTGAACTTGCTAATATTAACTAAAAATTGAATGAAAATTCATAAGTAACAAGTCTTCAAGGTAATTATGAATTTTCATTCAACTTTTTTGCTAATATTCAAAATTTGGTAAAATTTGACTAATAGAATGATTTATTTATTAGACAGAAATAAATGTTAAGGTTAATAGTGTAATTTTCTAAATAACAATACTTACACCAAATCTCAAGGAAGAACCATGTAATTATTGATATAGATTATAATCACAAATACAGGAGTAGTATTTATAATTTTCATGGAATAATGAATATTTTTGTGTAATTGATTCTAATTTAGAGGTGTATCCTTTTCAATAATGGCAAGTTCTCATGATATTTTTGTTCATAAAGTTAGGCGTTGAGGCTCCGCTACTTGTTTTGCTTAATAGGACCAACAGTCTAATTAAATTATTTACAGGTCATGCCATTAGGCTTTTGTTTAATAAACAAAGAACTCACTTTATAATTCATTAATACCAACAATATAGACTTAGTAATTAAACTATAGAAAGTTCATGTTGAGAGAAACGAAGCAAAATTAAAATATACATACATAGAAATTTACTATGATTATTTATTTTTTCCTTTTTTTGGCTAAACTTATATATATATATATATATATATTGTGTTTCACAATTAAATAGTTCGTTCTACCAACATCACAAATACAGTTAGAATACGTATTTTCTATAATTTACAGTCTTAAAAAAGAAAAATAATTTGGTTATTATTAAAATTAAAAACATTGTAGTTACATTTAAAATATAAATTATTGTATTTGATTTTCTTTTACTAACAATAAATGAGTAAGTTACGCTTCAAATCTCTTAGTTGCGTAATCTACAAAATATATCACCGCCAAAATCACACTAGGAAGGCTTCGATTATAACCCTCCAATATTTAAGTCAAGTGAATAGTAAAAGAAAAATAAGTAAAGGTCGTAAGAATAATCGGATGATCACAATGAGACCATACATATTAGGTTTTAATTTCCGAGTCAAATTGTAACGACCCTAAAATGAATAAATAAAGAATTCAAGATTTTTTTGAAAAACGTAGATATATTGGGAATGGATTTTGATACGACTTTCATAAAATTATCCTATATTATAAAGATAAGACAAGATAAATACTTTTACAAATAAGGAAAGCGCCATGTCATATTTTCATGCAACGGGCAAAATTGACACCCAAAAGTTCGAGCATGACAACTCGCATAAAGTTTGGATTAAACGATTTTATTTCTTAAACTACTTGTATTAATATTCTTATGTCTCTTTGAATAGAGCCACAAAGCAAAAATACAGACCAAATTAATAGGAAAGTGCACCTTGACACTCTAGGTTGTCTTTAAAGTACTAGACCGTTGAGTAAACATAATTTATAATTCAAGATTATGTTAAGAATCTCCACTAATAGCATGATTACAACACATGCCTCTTAATTAATCATGCATATAATACAAAAAATTAAGCTACTTTTTTGTGGTAAACTTTACTAATATGTAAATTTCTTTAACCAATTATACATAAAAAAAAATAAAAATGGAAGACATAATTTTTCAACTTTAATTCATATACCAGTTAAGATTATACTCATTTTTTTTTATAATTGGAATTATTGAATTTATAGGCAGTACATATCGTCATCAAGTAAGCGAAAGAAAGCAGCTTCAAATAATAATAAAAATTTTAAAAAATTATTTGATAGAAATAAACAATTAAGTCAAAATATATTATTATACTGTATAAGAAACATATTAATTAATTTTCTCCACAAAAAAGTTTTAGGTCATAGAGTATTAGATTATTAGCTTGATGTTGACACTTACTAACACTTTAGTCCGAAATTTAGGTCAGAATGGAAATATTGTAAATTTGGGAATATTTTTAATTTGTGTAATTGTAGAAAATGGATAATTACGCCTTTAAGGTTTTGGTACAATTAAATATACATTTCTCGTGATTTGAAAAATTATACTTAGTATCATTAGTTTTTGTTTTCGTCCAATAAATAAATTTATACATATATGTACATGATCAAAAAAGTTGAATGAAATTGATTTTACAGATTGACTTACAGACTTATTGTAAATCAAATAAATCTTTTTTGACTAAACTCTCCTTATAAGGATTACGATGTATAAGGCAGTTTGGTCAAAAAAATATTTATTTGACCTGCAATAAATTTATAACAAGTCAATCGGTATAAATATAAATTTTTTTATTCAAATTTTTTAAATTAATATCAGTAATTCTACTAAATTTTAACTATAGATGAATTTATTTGTGAATGAATATAAACGTCATGAATATTATATATAAATTTTTAAATCATAGAAAACTAAAGTATATTACACCAAACTTCATAAAAGAGTAGTGTAATTGTCCCTTTAGAAAATCAACTATCAGTGGCTTTCTAAATAGCTGGTAACACATGCATAAACATTCGATGCCTAAATATCTCCCCAAGCACAAAATTAAAATAAAAAATTTTATAAACACGTAAAGTGAAGATCTAATGTCTTATAAATTCATGCAGTAATATTTCATAATTTGTTTCAATCTGAATCTCAAATGCAAATTAAGTTTTGGGAAAAATTTAAAAAAAAAAAAAAAAAAATTGGATGCAGTGTCTGGATCTGAGTTTAGATCTGGATTAGGCTTCACATCCTCCAAATCAAACGGCTCTGGCACCTGTAATTTTGGGGCAAGGACAAGTGTATAAATACTTAGTATTTCCAGTCACGAGGTGCAGTTGTACCCATTCTCATCTTCCACGTCCACCCATCACTACTCATATACCAACATCGACCGATCACTTCCACCTCCTCGTCCTTGTTCGCACCAAAATGTTCCCAGAATATAATTATATAAGGGTATTACATGTATTACTCTTCTCCTTAATTACTACTTATTAATTCTCGATATTAATAATGTTTAACTTTTTTCTTAATTTTAAGCTTTTCCAGTACAACTGATTTCTCCTTCTTCTTTATTTCCCCTGAAATATTTTTACGATAGGGCAGCAGAGATGTTTATATATGAGTAGGTAGCATTTAAATTTGATTCACCGTTCCGGCGGCGACGCCCTATGATCATAAGGTGGCGCAAAAAATGGGTGGCGGCCGGCCGAGGAAGTGTTTGTGTACGTATCAATTCTCTATCTCATTTATGTTAATTTCTTGTTTCACTATTGGTAGGAAATTAAAATCATTTGCTACAATATATAATTTTAGAACTATTATAAATTAAAATCTACAGAAAATTCAACTTCAATTATAATACAAAACTCAATTTCAGGACCTCATACATATATATATATGTATATGTGATTATTACATTACTATCAATATCTTCAAATTAAAAATTAATTTAATATATTTAAATCAACAAGCACATTTATTATAAAAGTAAACGTATAACCACGTCGGTAGAACTCCAACCAGACCTCAATACGGAAGACCATGTATATCACAATATTTTCTTTCTTTGTTTTTTTCTTTATAGTTTGATTAAAAATTAATGATCACGTACTTGAATCCCAATCATCTATAAATATGTGTATATTGTTTCCTTCTCTAAGGCCTATTATACCATATTTCCAATTAGAATACTACTCTAAGCAATAGTCTTTAGTGTGTTTTAAAAAGAAGGCCCGCACTGATTATATTAAATATCACATATTATCTAATTATTAATTAATAATATTATAGAAGCATATATATAAAAATTGATAGACACCAACCAAAATAATCCGAATTTTTTCTTTAATTGCAAAATTTTTAGATCTCAAACTTTAGTATATGGGCCTGGCTTGTTGATGTGTTGTTGCATAAAAATGAGGGACAATTACATGCAGAGCCTTTTTCAAATAATTATTTGAGTTTTGTTAGTCAAATAAGTAGACCCCATCGCTATTTAAAATTTATTCGAATTGATTTATTATTAAATTATTATTAATTAAATAAATTTTTTTTGATCAAATTATTTTTAAAAGGGTGAAGATGTATCTTTATCACATGCATTAGTGTGTGCATAGATGTATAAGGATAGTTTGATTATAAAAAAAAATTATTTGACCTGAATAAGTTAATAATGAGTTAATCGAGGTAAATATAAATTTTCATGCAATATTTTTATTAATATTAACAAATTGGGAGAATTTTGACTAATAAAGATCTCTATTTATTCAATAGAAATATATTTCGGGGTATTAGATATAATTTTTCAAATTATAATAAATTTATTTATAATTACACCAAATTTTATGGAAGATCAGACATAATTATCCCTAGACAGTAATCTACTTGAATTCATTTTCGTTTTCTTCTCTCTTACCGACAAAATTAATTATGCTGAAAGTTAATATTGAATTTGATGTTGAGCATGGAGACTTTTGGTTCAAGCTGTGTATATTGTCTTTTTTTTCATCAATCATTTTTCTTGTTTAGAAGTTTTCATTGTAGTATAACTTATATATATAATAAAATTCTTACTAGGTTCGTTGCTAATTTACATTAATAATGAATTCAGAAATATATATCGTTGTTATTAGTGTTATTTTTTATAGTGAAACTCACAACCATTATTTCAAAAGTACTGACGCGATCGTATACAATGTATCTATATATATTTGCCTTTTCAATTCTCACATAAAACTCCTTACACAATCGAAAAAATATTTAATATTTTATAGAGCATTTTTATGTTTTGAATTGATAGTGGAAAGACCTAGATATAATAATTAAGGGGTTTAATGCAATTTACCACCTTGTGATATTGTAAATGTGTAAATTACCTCTCTATAAAAAGAAAATAGCGATTTACCTCCCTAAATTTTTTTAAAATGAAGCAATTTGACTCCCTTTAGATAAATTGCTTTATTTAAAAAACACAGAGAGATAAATTGTTATTTTATTTTTTATAGGAGATAAATTGCTCATTTACAATATCATAGGAGAATAAATTACAATTTTCCAATAATTAAGAGATAAATATGTAGATTGAAAGAAATTGAATAAGAATCGTGGTAACTAGCATGGTTTAAAATTTCCATACGTTTCCATCGAAACCATCAAAACGTTTCTCTTTTTTATGTTATGGAAACAAAAATATATGATAGTTTCGAAATTATTTAGTTTCCTTCGAAACACTTCATTTTTCTTAATTTTTCTTCGAAATCTTTGAGTTTCCTAAGAAACTTTTTATTTTTCCTAATTTTTCAGCGAAACATTTATTCCATACTTCTAGCTACAAATATATAAATTCCTGTATTATACATAAGTATTTCATTTAATGATTTTAATATTAAGCTAAATTAGTAATGTTATATGTATAAGTATCAACATAATATAGATATTTTATAACACATAGTTAAACATAAATGTTATATTATTATTTAGTTTTTATATCAACTACATCAATTAATAACTCCAAATACATAATTATGCTACATAAAAATAATGTTAATTGCTTAAATGATACACAATTAAACTATATATATTTGAATTAAAAAAAGAATGGTAATAATTTAAATTTTTCTATAACTAGTATTATGTATGTTTTTTTGATTTTACGATTTTTTTATAGCATTTTTGAAACGTTTTTGAAAAGTTTCCAATATTTATAAACTCAAAATATTCTTTGGAAACGGAACTTTAATCCATGGTAATAGCAGCCTTCCTTTCATCAACTTGGAGAGCCAAAGAAAGAGTAAGCTGTCAGTGCTGGTCTTCAAACAAATTACATCCTGACAATATAATATTATTCTCATTTTCAGAAACTAACAAAATTATATATAGAGAGAGAGAGAGAGAGAAGATATCAGATTTGTGTGGGGATGACTCAACGTTTTATCTCCAGTGTTGAACACGTCCCAAATGAAATAAGGCAGGCCAACAACCTCTTGACATGTGTTATTAATACGTCCCATTAAATTTGATTGCCAAAACCCACAGAGACAGAATCTATTGTTTTTTTCTTAAAAACGGAAACTTACAACTATAAAAGGAAATTATCATAGGAACAAAATCCTAATTTTCTACACAAAAAACCCAATATATATATAATTGTTGGTTAATTTCTTAATATATATAGGCTTAGTTAGTTGTCAAGAATTGAAATGAAGAACAAAGTTGTCATTCCTCTGGATTGAGGAAGGGTAAAAACGTAATGAGATGAAATTATAGGACCGCCGTGCAATTGCACTGCAAAGGCACATAAATTAACGCTTATTTATACTATTATATAAAATAACAAAAAATTTACCGTTAATGATGCCGTCATATGATTTTTTTTTAATACAAAAAATAATCCTCAATTGATTAGATAATTCAAAATTTTAAATTTTATATTAATTGATAAATTAATTTTTTTATTAATATAATGTATTAATTTATATATTTTACTTTTATTTATAATATATTTAAAATATAAAAAATTATTTATTATATATAAAAAAAACAACTTTCGAATAGCCAGATATATATAAACAGGCAGGGGTGGGAAGGGATGTTGAGACAGATAGTGAAGCTGCTCCTGTCTAATAACTAGTGGATGAGAGTTTCGGCCGTCAGAGCCCGAGAAAAGTGTAACATGTATCTAGGCCGTAAACTAGAACTCATCATTGTTCAACCATTTATTGAATTATTATTGAGTTGGAAAACTGCATTTGAGTTTAATTTGATTATTGATTTACTTGAGTGTAATAATTTTTAATTAAATTAAATATGAGTTGGATTAAAATAATTTTGTATTTTAAAGTATGTTTTATTGTTTTTCACTCAGTTCTTACTGAATAAAAAAATTATTTAAATTTGATTTGTTAAATGTGATGTATCGAATTCAAATGATTTTTATTAATCGGTTTCAATCAACTATTAAGTGATTTAATTTATTTCCAACCCTATTCTATTTATAATTAAAATTAAGCTCTCGTCCCCTCCCCCCAAAAAAAAAACAGAAAACCTATCAAATAAACACCTAATAAATTAGGATTGGGTAACAGCCCAACTCCTCCAAGTAAACATAGCTTAAGAGAAGAGTGGGGAGAGGAGGAGAAACATGGAAGTTGTGATAAAGAGTGTGTGTTGGAGGTTGAGAAAAATAAAATAAAACAGTTGGAATAATTTAAAAAATAAAAAAATAACAGAGCAAAACAATCAAGACACTAAAGAGGTATTTTTCAATTATAATAAAATTAGTATATATGGCACACTCAAATATGTGTTCACAATTAATTTTAATTTTTTAAAAAATATTTTTTTTATAAAGTACATTAATTAGATTTAAAAATATTAAAAAAATGAAGAATGATGAAAGAAAATGAAAAAAGAAAAAGGGATGTGGAAGTTGATAAGGGAGAAGATGGGAAATTGAGAAGAGAGAGAAAATTAATCAGTTGAGAAAAAATACAAAAAATATATTAAAAAAATTAAAAATTGACAGACCATTTAATTGAAGACACCAATAAGATGTTCTTCAATTATATAAAGTTAAGATATAGATAACATTTTATGTTTGTCTTCTGATTTGTCAATAACTAACCTTTTACTTTTTCGAGACGCTGCTATTGTTTTATTCCCCTCTCACTCTCTCTCTCTCTCAACTGTTATTTATGTGGAGAAATGTATGACTTTTTATGTATTAAGATATTCTTGGACCAATGATCTCTTACTCTAGTTGTTAAAGTTGAAGTTCAATCATATATAAGTTTGACATTATGAGTTCGAATCCTATCAAATATGTTGGTATTTATCTTACTTTATGTGAATATTTATATTGTTCTTAATTGTATTGATGTATTAGCTGAATTTGATGTGTTGCTCAATTTATCAAAATCATGTATTTATTTAGCATTAGGAGAAAAAAGAAAAAGGATATTCTTAGCAAATTTGAGACACAAATCTTACACGTATCTTACATAGTATGTATGTTGTGGGTGCAGTCCTCGGAACAAGCAGGCCAGACCATCATATTGCCTACCAGAACCAAAGCATAAACCACACAACGTGACAAATGCCTATAAACAAGAGTTTTTCATACGTAAATTAATAATGATATATAATATTAAAAATCCCCACAATTGCAATCATTCTTCATGTATATGATCATATATGTTCTTGTCACCATATTTTTTTAATTTAAATAATGGCTACTTATTGGTAGAATTAATTCTCGAACGTTCTATATAAATATTAGGGTAGAAATTCAATAATGCCCATGCACGTTATCTACCTCCTTCCCTTCTTGATTTCTTTTCTTCTGCACTATTCTCTCTCTGTAGTTTTCTTTTTTTATTTTTATTTTTATTTTTATCTACAAGCGAATGAGTGAGGCTAATTATAATCAAGTTTTATCAAATAATGATGAAGAAAATGCAAAGTCTAGCGCTGGTGAAAAGCCTGAAAAGTTATCGAATGATTTGATCAAGTTTCTGTCAAATGTGGAGCTCCATCCTAATCCAAAATTATTGGAGTCTATGATGATACTCAGGGAATCGAGTGGTACCAAGAACAAGTTGGATGTGTCGACATCGACTTAAGCACACTCGGATGGAATGTGATCATCATCATCATGTAAGTTTTTATTAATATTGTAATAATTAGCCAAATTAATTAACAATGAAAACTATGAGTAAGTACTTATTACAAGATGTAATTAATTAACCAAATGTTTTGATATCAATATAATTATTAGTTGTTGTGATTTGGTTTTTGTATATATGTATAGGGAGAATATGATGATAAAGGGACGACAGGATGGAAGAGGATGCAACGTAAAAGAACCCGTTCGGCTCAAGTACATGTATCGTGTGAGAGGGTGAGTCACCTATATATCAACATATATATATATGTAATTAAATTCAAGAAATATTTATTATAGATGGATTAATGTGCTAGATCTGCTCGCATATACTTAATCCATCAGCTAAAATTATTTAATTAACTCGAATAATGACATTTAATTTATTATTATAATGTGGACATTTTTAATTTTGATGTTATTAATGAAAAGAAGTGATAATAAATAAATATGAATTGGTAAGAAATTATGATGGATGATGAGTTGTTGGACAGAGGCGCAGAGATCGGCTGAGGGAAAAAATGAATACTCTTAAGGAGCTGTTGCCCACTTCCTCCAAGGTACTTACTACCATCTATCCATCCCAAATTCAATATTTTTGATTTGTTCTACAAGAAAATAATTCTTATTTAAATTAAGTTTGAAGAAATCAACCAATGATCACATAACAGGTGTTAGAGATTTATCATGTGATTAATTACTTTTTGTGTATGAGTATTATATTATATTACACTTACTGTGTAATTAATTTAGATTTAGCTTTTCCTCTATTCCATAATTTATACAAGAAATTCACGGTATATATTGATGTCTAGGAAAACCATACCTAACATATATACCACTATGTTTGATTTGAAAACTCGCAATCTTTATATGTTGTGCGAGTACAAATTGACGTCAATATCACTATATTATATATACACAACATGTACATGTAGACCTATGTATTTTCCATTCAAGAAACTCAAAATTAATTAGAGAGTGCAAAAAAACCTAGCTATTAGGAATTGCATCAAGATGGAAACAATATATAAATTCATATAAACGGAAGATGAAATAATAGCATAAGCAACGGACAAGACAGTAAAAACCTAGCTGTTTCATCGTACGTAGCAATTTAGGAGTTTAGAGGAGTAATTAAGACTAGTACAGCAACAACAACAACAACAGATGTTTCTATGTAATAAAAAAAAAAACAAAAACAAGAAATGAAATAGCTCACACAGTGTAGGTCGTGTGGCCTCTTGCATGCAGCGAAGAAAATGGACAACACTAGATATGTATTTATATAGAGAGAGTAAACGGCAGTTGAGAGTTGATGGATGGGATTGGGGGCAACACAAGAACTGATTTCTTAACCTGTAAGCGTCTTTAAATCTAGTACTACTGTCTGCTTTTACGTATATACGGACGTGGCTGCTCAATTGCCAACCAAAATATTATACTTTCATTCATCATCATCATCATCATCATCATCATGTATATATAGCCACGACATCACTAACATGGAACTACTCTCTCTCACTTTTAATTCCCATGCATAGTGACTCTGGCATCAATTACAAAGCATCTCTATCCTTTTTAATATCGCCCATCAGCTGTGATAATTATATATGAATTGGGCTTTTTAGATGTTCTTCTACTGTTATTTGCTTCATGTAAAGTGTGTGTGATTTCTCTATGGGTTCAGTCGGATCAAGCATCTCTTCTGGATCAGGCTATTAGGCACATCAAATCTCTACAATCTCAACTTCAAGTAACTATATATCCATCCCTTTCCCTTTCTTCTTTCTTTCTTTCTCTACTCCTGGATTTGTGAATTGTGATGATGACTTAAAGTTCAGTCATATGAAAATATGCATTAGGTTTTGTCCATGGGAATCCATCCATCCCATATTGCACACATGCCTGAGTTTCATTGCATTCAAAGGCCATCTTCGTCGGCTCCAGGGAGGATGCAAAAGACCATGGACCCTGGAATGGGATTCCAGGTTCCATGTAGTCCCCTTCCTTTCTTAATGGCTACACCAACCACTATTTCACCTACCATCGTTCCATCGGTTCTTGCTCCGATTCTTCATGCTACCTCCACACAGCCCCGCACCCGGATCGTTCCACCAACTTCTTTCAATCCCAATCACATCTCAAATGTGACTCATCATCAGGTTATCTACATTTCTCTCATATTAAGTTCTTACGGTGCAAAAGTAGGGGCCTGTTTTCTATGTGGGCTTTCATTTTTGTAAATTTTTGTCTTACGTTGGTGTTTTATTTTGTGATGAAACATTCAGAACCTGGAAAGCTCCATGATGTATGGGAATTTTAGCTGTTAATATTCTGACTCTTATGATGTGAACCCGCAAGAATTTGTTAATGCTGTTCCATGGTGCTTCTGATCACTATATATGTTCATATATTGGTAAAACTCCTATGATACTTGATGTTCTCTGTTTTGTGCATAGCACGAGGTTTGGACTCTGAGTTCGCACGATGTGCCTCTCAGGCGAGCATCGGGATCCATTCTCAACACGGGCGTTGGTCATGGACTAGGAGAGCACGACATACCTTCTTCCAGCAGAGGTTCCAATATGTTCCTACGCACACCGTCTGATCTCAGTGCATTGCCTTTATCAGCAACAGGTTTAGCTCCAGCATTTGGATCACGAGTTCAATCAGTTGCTCCCGCCCCGTTCCCAGCTTCTGATTCAGTAGCTCCGTCCACTTATCCAAGACTTTCCACCTTTAGTCACTCCCTTCAAGGGGAATCAGGCTTTCCCATTGTACCAAGAATCGGGCCAGAGACGAATCAGGTGTTTCCTCTCATTTTATGATACCATCATATTTTGTAGAACTAATCACACTGAAGCCCTTGTCCGAATGAAACCTGGAGAGGTTTCATCACAAAACTGGCTCTTCTGAATCTGAAACACAGTCCTTTTTTTCATTACATTGCCATTTACCCTTTTCCCCATGTTAGGATCTGAAGTTTTCTATGTTCTTTGGCATTTTTCAGACAACTCTCCTGCAAGATCCATTTGCAACGATCCAATCTCTACAAGCATTGCCGTCCTCCTTGAGTAGCAGCATACTAGAGATGGTTAACCAGACTTATAGAAACACTGACGATACAGGTCCGTCTCCTCCCATTAAATGTTTGCCGTTAATTTGTGATGAACGAACCAAAGCTCATTTTGCTTGGTTTTGCAGATTGAAAGAAGGGCCAGCCCTCAATATTGGGAGCTGAAACTAAGGTAGAATTCAAATAATGTTCCTGCAACCTTTGCTGAAAGGATGTAAACTGCAACAAGGTTATTGACTATGTTAAACTGTTTAGGAATCAAAATCAGTTCTTTTGCCGTCTTTTATAGACATTGGTTACTCTTCTGAGTCAAGAAATGGATCATCTTACTTCCAATTTTTATTTCCTTGAACCTAAATCAATCTGTGTAAATAGCCAAGCCAACAAAAGCTGGAAACTTTCTTTGATTTCAGACATGTTTTACATTCATGCACTTATAAGTTAGGCCACAATAAAGAGTTCCCGATTCCTGAGACGATGTCTGCAGGCAACATAAGCTCTATAATCTTGCAGGATGTGTGAGTCAGTGATTGATGCTGATCAAACATCCTTCAGTATCTCTTCTTTTCTTTCAGAGGTCCTCTTGGAATCTTGTTGAGGACCTTGGAGTCAATTTTCTGGTATAGTTTCTTCATGTCCCTGTTTCCTCTGCTCGCAAGATAATCCACCTGATCTTGATACCGTTCATATAAGGCCGGTATAGTCATCAAGAAGACAAAACCTTCAAATCACCAAACAATAGAAAGCACTAAAATTAGTCTCAGAACATAGAATCACAAAAAACAAGAAAATGAAGGATGCACGGTCTTTGCACCGGTGTATAGCAGGTTCAGGGAGCTGAAGTAGTCTCCGATTCCTGACAGGATCCAGAGGAACCCGATCGCCTGAACCGAAAAACAATCAGGGAAGAAGGAAAGATTAATGAAAGAAATGCCCTTTTCGTGAAAGGTTTATGTTGTAGACGTCAAGTACCAGGATAAATGTCTTCAAATCTTTCCCAGACGAAACATCATAAAATCTTAACAATATCCTGTTGGTTTTGGCAAACAGCCACCGGAATGTGGATTCCGGAACTGTGATTGTTCGAGGATCAAGACGATTCCTTTACATGGAAAGAGAAAACTCGATTGTGAGACATGAATACACGTTAGCATACAACAAAGTTGGGATTCTAAGAGTGTCGTAATGCTTACAAGTCGACCAGGTCTGCCCCCATCGACCAGAGCAACAGGGCCAGCATCAGAATCATGAATGTATGGCATAGAAGTGTGACGAAATTATATTCCACGACTTCAAACAGAAACCAAATGATGGTGGATCCGATCAGTATTGCGGCTGATAAGTTCTTGTTCCTCCATAACAGTATGTCAGCAGCTGCAAGAAGCATGTTTATGCATGTCATTGTGATCATCATAACTCAATTCTGATACTTAATCACTAGCAAGATTTCTTGATCACGTCGTCGGGACCAAAAACTGAAAACTAAATAGGAGAATACGTATAAAGTTATAAATAAATATGTTTACACTTTAATTACTGTTTTGAAAGCTCAGACTAAAAATGAAAACATAAACAAACAAGCGGATATCGTACCTTTTCCTCCTCCAAGAAGTGCATGCAATGGCTTTTCACTTCCAAACAATCTTTTGGGAGATGCAGGAAAGTCATCCGATTCCGAAGAGGAGTAGATTGGCATTTTTCACTTTTCAAATTTAGAAAGAAAGAGTGATGTATGTATTACAAAAGTTTTTTGACAACCTTAATAGATCAGCAGTACATTGGTTTGGTTTATATAACAACAGTAATATACCAAGATTTGCAGGCAAGGAACTTTGCAGGTAGAAAGAAAGGAATGCCTTTGGCATCTCTGAAAAGATTACCTTCATGCATGTTTAAGCCCCATTATAAAATTAAGGAAAAATTATTTTTTTAGTTCGTTTAAATATGTCTAATATTAATTTTAGTTCGATAATTATGGCTTTTTTTTAAGTCCCAACAAGGTGATGTTTACCCTAATTATACTTAATGAAGGGTTAATTGTAAGTATTTCTTCTCTAAAATACCTAAATTACTAAACTCCTGTTTTACTCTTTTTAAGTTTTTATTTTTGTGAAAAAAATAAAAGGGATGCGATGGATTAACATCAATTCTTTTTAAGTAAAAGCGGTAATTATATTATTATATCAATATTTGAATGCATTAAACACATTTGGTGGGATTATAATTTATAGCCTCGAATTAAGTTATGGAATCTTAATCCAACCATTAGATTAAATGATCATTTGTAGAATAACATTCAATTTAGACATGTTAATTAGTCCAGAAGTGAAAGTAATTGAGTCATTTGAAGTCCCAAGATATGACTTGGGTTTAAAAAGGAGCCCAACAAGGTGGTGATCCAATTAAAGGGCCCAAAATACAATATGTTTTCTTCTATTTTGAGCAAAATTTATTTTGACATCCGAGTTTTGTTATTAATGTCATTTTGATACCTGAGTAATTACAAATGACTCAATTAGTACTCGAGTTATGATTTTAATATTATTTTGGTATACGAATAATTACAAATGACTTAATTAGCACTCGAGTTTCACCATTAATATCATTTTGATACCCAATTGATATTTTTTATTTATTTTATTTATTATTATTTTTATATAATAATCATTTTACCCTTAGATAATAAATAAAAGAATAAATTTACTAAAAAAATGTGAACAAAATTTAATCAATATATTTTCTAACTTTCATGTTCTATATTTGAGTATTATAATTTATAATAATATTTCATTAATTTTTTCTACTCACTTATTTATCAATATTATAAAATAAGTCCAAATGCATTGCAACCATATAAAAGTTAAACTTGCATTCTAAAATTTGAAAATTTATAAAGTAAAATTGAAACTTTTGACTCTATATCTAAGTTTTGCAATCAAATTTTAATATCTCGATGAAATGAAAAAGTACCTTTGACAATGAAAACTTTGATTCCCGTGACTTGACTATTAATATAAGTTAATTGATAATAATATTTTTAATATATATATTGAGAGATAATGATAGTAGATAGTATTAATTAAAATTAAAATATAATAATTTTGATAACCAAATATGGGTCATAATAAAAATTTATCAATAGAAATTTATGCAAAATTTTCTTTGGTATATTACTAAGGGTAAATGGGCATTATATAAAAATATAATAGAAAAAATAAATAAAAAATATGAAGTGGGTACCAAAGTGATATTAATGGTGAAACTCGGGTACTAATTAAGTTATTTGCAATTACTCATGTCCCAATATGACATTAGTTGCGAAACTCGGGTACTAATTGAGTCATTTGTAATTACTCATGTACCAAAATAGCATTATTGACAAAACTCGGGTACCAAAATAAATTTTACTCATTCTATTTTTAAATAATTAATTATGCTTCATATTTTCAATATCAAGTAGTAAAAGAAACTTCCTCCGTATTTTCCTCTCTCATATTAAATCTAAATTTTCATTAATAAATTTATTTATGTATTTATACTTTTTAAAAAATTAATGGTGCTTCGTATTTTCAATATCAAATAAAATAGTAAAAGAAACTTCCTCCGTATTTTCCTCTCTCATATTAAATCTAAATTTTCATTAATAAATTTATTTATGTATTTATACTTTTTAAAAAATTAATGGTGCTTCATATTTTCAATATCAAATAAAATAGTAAAAGAAACTTCCTCCGTATTTTCCTCTCTCATATTAAATCTAAATTTTCATTAATAAATTTATTTATGTATTTATACTTTTTATTAAGTGATAGTACTTTTTTGGTGTTATTTTTAACCAGTCATTTATTTTTAAAAATTTAAATTTATTAATTATTTTTACCTCTTATCATAATTTTTCATAACCACCTTTTGGTAGTTATTTTTTTTTATTTCTCCTATATTATTTATTATCTTTATTTGTCAAATTTTTTTAGAAATCAAAATATTTATATTAATTTATTATCTTAATATATATTTTTTGGCATTTTTTAACTATAATATAATATATATATTAATATTTTATTTTAATTCAGTTTAAAAAATCATGCAATATATAGAATGTGCTGCACTTACTAGGATCTATCTATATTTTATTATTAAGGGAGAGCACCAATTTGGTGTCTCTCAATTTTTGGTCTGTTTTTTTTTTTTAAAAAATATTTATTTTTTATTTATTATTTAACTTCCCACTTCCCCACTATTCTTTTATGGTGCTTTCTTTTTCTTTTTAATTTTTCATACATATTTTTTTATCACTATTTTCTTATAAATTTAATGTGAGTTTATTATTTTGTATATACTTTATGAAATAATTTATATAAATATTTTATTTAAAAAATATTATAGAATTTGCACACGCATAGTGTGTGCCACAAATTACTAGTACTATATATTAAGGGAGAGCACCTTTTGGTGTCTCTCACTTTTTGGTTTGTTTTTTCTTTAATTTTTTTTTAAATCTTTCATCTAATTTCCCACACACCCTATTATCTTTATATTGTTATTTCTTTTTTTTTAATTTTCATTCATTTTTTTTTATCACAACTTTTTTATAAAATTAATTAAATAATAAAAATTTAATAAATATTTTATTTTAAATAATATTTATAAAAGTTGCATACATATTGTGGGTGCCAAAATTACTAGTTATATATATATATTAAGAGATGGCACCTTTTTGGCGTCTTCCCTTTTTTAGTGTGTTATTTTAATATTTAAGTTTTTTTTCCATCTAAGTTCCTACTTTTCCATTATTTTTTAATAATTTTTTTTTAATTTTCATACATCTTTTTGTCATTATTTTCTTATAAATTTAATATTAACTTATTATTTTATATATATTTTTATTAAATAATTAATTATTATTTTTTAATTAGTATTGTTAAAGTTGCACACATATAAGATGTGTCACAAATTACTAATTTATGAGAAAGGGCGAATGATTATTATCATTACGAAACTCATGTAATGCTAAAAATTAAAGTATGGCCATCACTACTTGAAATTAAAAAGAAAAAAGGTTGTCAACTTTAAACAATACGGTGCCGTTGCTGTGGCTTTTGACCTTGAAACCTGTAAAGATGTTTTACTTTTAAATTTTTTATAAAAAAAAAAAAAACATTTTATTTCCTCACCACTTTTGATCATTACGCACTCATTGTTATGCAAAAATACTTTTTCAATATTTCGAAAATCAATATAAAATTAATATTCTTATGTTATTTCCATGGAATGGTTTTAGATGATTCTTGTGAAGGGTTGAGATCAAACAAATAATTCATATTGGCCCATTTATTATGTATTTTCAGTGGATTAAAATAGAAACAATTTGAAAAAATGAGAAAAGTTGAAGAAAAGAAGAGTTTAAGTTGGTGATGATTTCAACGGGCGCATGCGATTTGCATCTCATATCACCACCGAAAACAACTTAGCGCCCCAATTATACTAATCCCCCTTGGGCCCTTCCGCCAGTCATATTGTCATTGTCATCATGGTCGTCGTTAGAAAATATTTATTTGAGTTGTAATAAGTTAGTAATTAATCAATATAAAGTAATATATATTTTTATTTATTTTTTTATTAATATTAACAAATTGTGTGAATTTTAATTAATGGATAGAAACAAATATCACAAGTATTAGATGTAATTTTTAAAACCTACAAGAAATTTATATGTAATTATACCAAACCTATTGAGAGAGGACAGTGTAGTTATCCCTATAATTAATGGTGAGGGTGAGAAGTTGAAGGGAAAATGGGTAAATTACAACGGTCTGTCTTGTGGTTTGTAATAAAAATTATAAATATTTTCTGAAATTAAGATCGTCTAACAATGCTCCTTGTAATAATATATTGTATGAGATATTTATTGGACGTCTATTAATTCAAAAAAAAATATTATAATTTTTAAAATAATGATAAAGTACTTATAATTATAACAAACTCAGTCGTATTTGAGGCCGTTTCATTGTTCCAAGAATGATTAAGGAGGCATTAGTATGAGCATGATGAGGCGTAGAGGATGGATAGTATTAGTGCACCATCACATCATCATTACATCTCATCATTTACAAGCGTGACTACCCCTATACCTACAAAGTCTTCCCATTATCACTTTATGCCACTGCTAAAAAAAAGTTTTGTTCTATTATGAATGATCACAACTTGAAAATTAGAGTAACTAAGTCGTCACACACTTTCCCTGTGAGTATATAAAAAGAAATGTAGCGTGAAATGAAAGAAAAAGATTGTAAAAAAATCAATTGTAGTGCGAGAAAATGAAAAAGAAAGAAATTCGTGTGAAAATAAAAATATAGGATAAAGTGAGAAAAACGTGGGGACTAGGATTGAGATAAAAAAAATTATAATGTAAAATTATTAAAAAAAAAAAGATTGAGATTACTATTTTGACCAGTTTTCTTTTTAAGAGAAGAATTGAATTAAATGGTCAATTTGGATATTCAAAAGTAGTTACGGTAAAAAATTTTCTTTTATAATACTATAGATAATTAACAGCACTGAAAAATAATATTGTCTACCATTCCTATTTAATCTAAATATGCATCCATCATCTTCAGAGGTTGACATTTCTGGATTCTGCAAATTCTCATTCTCTTCACACGAAAAAAAATCAAACTATCTGTGCATCTTTGTCTTGAATTTCTAACAATAAATCGACAGAGCAAATTGTGAGAGGATACCAAAAAATTTCGTACCAACTTTCACAGTAGAATCTTGAAATTACAATTGGCATGTGGTGAAACAATTGACTCATTATTCCACTTGTAACAATGGCATAAAGTAGTATGAAAGAGGTACAGTAGGTTATCTCCATTCCACCTTTACATCATACCATCTCCCTCTATAAATTCAGATGCAAACCCATAATCTTTCCCCACACATCTCCACCTCTACCCCCCTAATCCCACCCCACGCCAACCCCTGAAAGCAAAAGAAGCAGAAAAAAGACATGAACACCAAAACAACATTTCTGGCACTCTGTGCAATCCTTGTGCTGATTCTTGGTGAAGTTGAAGTGACAAATGCAGTGACTTGCAACCCACTGCAGCTGAGCCCATGTGCATCGGCAATCACATCGTCCAGCAAGCCGAGTGCTGCGTGCTGCGCCAAGATTAAGGAACAGAGGCCTTGCCTGTGCCAGTACATGAGGAATCCCAATCTTCAGAAGTTCATCAAGTCTCCTGGTGCCAAGAAAGTTGCCAATTCATGCGGCACGCCATACCCCAGATGCTGAAATTATACCGTGTTTCGTTCTCGATGACCCTACTGCTTAAGTATCATATAAAGTGAAATCCCATGTCATAGTTACTAAATTATATCCTACTGTGGTATAGTTTATTATATATATCTTTGCCTAAGAGTAATTTATCCTATGATGAGTCTCTGCTCTATACTTGTTTGGTGCTAGTAATGCCCTGTTTTGTGCTTGGACTTTGCGGTGTGTTTATTATGGTAATAAAATTGGTCTTTGCATGGATTTATCTCTAGCAGGTCTATGCATATCACTCTGACTAGAGTTTTAGTCATAGTGTTCATATCCCATTGTCTCCAGAAGAAAAGGTTAACTTACCTAGATTGCGATTCTTCCTTTGTTCTGAGAATATACAGTCCATAGTGATTGATATGCTTGCAGAAATGGCAAAATGAGCAGAAAATTGTAGTGAGATGTGATGATATTTGCACAAAGAATGAAAGAAGAACAGAAGACAGAAACAGTCTATACTCAGAACCATCAAGTCAATGTCATTTTTCAGATTTGGAATTGGACAACCTTAAAGAAAAACCAAATAGACAGCATAAAAGGGCACAGCCAAGGGGTTCAAATAAGACCCTACATATTTGGACAGAAACTTATCATTTTCAGTGACTTCAAAGCACATGTCAAAACATACAGATTTATATGACCCAGCTCTAAATCTTTGCCTTTGAAGCATGACGACCAGTGACCACATTCTCCCTGAAAAAACCACCACCAAATTCTGTAGTTATATTGTAATATTCCCCTTCTTGTTTCTCGGAATGGTTAAAGTCCCCTTCTTTTGGTCTTGGCTTAGTTACAATATGGAGTCCTCTCACCTGAAAACTGTCTAAAACTCTGTTGCATCCATTAGAGATGATGTGGCATAACATGATCACGAGTTATTGAGCTTAAATTGTATACAGGGTTAAGGGACGGGATGCATAAAGAAATCAATTAAAATGATAAAGCTAAGAGATTATCTTGGTATGTAAGTACAAAGGCATAATATAGTAACTTCGCTTTCTACAAGAACATTTATATATGTGTCACATTATATCCAGAACGTCTTAATATCTCTTCCATCAGAACAATACCCAAAACTTTTAGCAACAATTTCGTAAAATCAAACAAGAAGTTCAGAATTCACTGGCCTTCAGATGATGTGCATTTTCTCTCAAATTTGAAGAGGTCATCCCAAGTCCTTCATTGTGGTGCTTCTCCCATCCACCTGTGTCGGCCTTGGAATGAGTCCAGTAGTATAATATAGAAACCATCATTGATATGAATGTCAGGGCAGCACCAGCAGCAAAGACACCCTTCCGAAGCGTGGCACATGACAAGTGCTCAACATGAAAAACGGCCCGATATTTTGTGTGGTAAGCATTCCTAGCTGACCCTGCCAGTAAGCATGCCTCTGCTGCTAGAAAGCTGATCCTGTTGGTGTCTCGCAATTTTCAGTGCAAGTAGATTGAAAAAGTTATCAGTGTAAACAAAAGAAAGGAATCAAAGCAATTGGGAAAGAGTAAATCATTTCATACGTCCATCAATGATGACATAAAACTTATTTTGCAAACCATTACACAGCTCAGAGTGTAGATAATGGATAAGTGAAAGTAATGCGTATGAGAAGGCAAACAGCCAGATACTGCAACTACAATTAATACAGTTTTCTTTATTTCTGGGCATCATCTTGTTGACCCTTTATACTCGGGCGACGAGTACAGACTCATTCCAACACATTCTCTTGTTGACTGCTAGTGTTCATAGTAAAATACATCCACGATCGGCAGCCAAAAGATGCTTTGATCCCCAAATCTCTATAGCTCAAAATGCAATCTTCAGCGCTGAGGATGAAGACTAACACAAAGCTTGGTGAAGGTAACTGGAGGTGCCCATAAATCGTGACCCAGTGGCAAAGCCGGTGTAAACTTCAACAGACAATCGAACAAGGACATATATTGGCCAAGCTTTTGCTCAATCAAATCGATTTTATTTATTTTTCATGCTTTAATCTTCACAGGACATGCAAACTGCCCATTAGAGTTGTTTCAAATGTTTTACATCTCAAAGCCTCAGAGTCAACAATAGCCCAAGTGTTTGTGGTGATAAAGAACGAATGACTGGCGTGTTAAACAAAAATCACCTCAACTAAACAAATGAGATCAGTACCAAAACAAAAGCAGGAAACACACACACACACAACTTTCATATACTATCAGATATTAGGTTAACATCAAGAAAAAGAAAAAACAAACAGTAAACAGCAATGATTTATTAGTCCATTAACCAAGCAAGAACACACCATGTGGGTGGACCTACACACATTCACAATCTACACTATTGAGCTTGAGGAGGTGGACGAGAATGGTAAATAAAGTGACTGAACAAGGAGAAAAGTAAACAGTGAAATAGCAAAAAAAGATTACCATGAGAAACTGAAGAAGAAAACAGCACAAGAGGTAGAGCGGCCACCCATCATCCCTCTCCCGAAACACAAGCACTTAGTGACGCCGTGAACCACCGTTTGGCTAATCAAAAGCAGCCCCAAGGCCGTCAAACCGTACGCCGTCGACGCGTCCGTGCCGTACCTACAGTATGTCTTCTCGTCGTACTCATCCGGCACAACCTTTGCCTGTACGGAAGGAAATAAATAAACAGAAATGAAGACAAAAACTCACGAATTCTTGCATGAAAAGATAAAGAAACGAAGCAAAAATGAGAAGACGGAAGGACAATGGCACCGTGCTCCGGCGGCGTTCAGCGCCGACAGCTAGTACAAAGGCAATGAGGTGAAGGGAGATTGTGATCGCAATAATGGGAACTGAAACTCCCATTGTTCTCCTCCTCACTTTTTCTTGTGAGCTGATTTTGTCTTCGAATTACTGAGAAAGTGATGAGGAATCGTAGTGTGAAGTATGAATTGGAGAGAGGAGGAAACGACAAAGTAAAGCGGGAATTATGGGTTTATGTCTAAGTATTACTTTCTTGGATAGTTTGTGGGGAAGAGATACTACATTGCTACTTAGCAACATTTTAACATGTATTGTTGTTATATTTGTGCAACATATTTGATAGTATATGATTCGTGTCGCTACCTACGATCTTTGATAGGTTTCTTATTTAGCTATTTTAGACGCTTCCTAGACTTGAGTGTTTTTGAGAAGAAAAAAGCACGTCATGTTAGTCGACAAAAATCTTTCGGTGCCTAAGTCACTATAGGTCGAGATGATAATGTGGGGATCCAAGGTAATGAATGCAGTCGAATATAATTTTAGTAACTTACCATAAATGCTATGGATTAGGTATATTTATAAGGCCAAATATGTGTACTTGTCTGGTTCACGTGGATTTATCTCAAGACTTGAGTTGTCACATAATCAAGAACCTAGATCTTGGATACTCAGCATTAGATATGGTTCGGGTCGCCAGTCTTGGATACTCAGCATTAGATATGATTTAGGCGACCCATCCTATTCATTTATTGGAATGTAAGGTTGGCATTTGGTTGTCTCATTATCGAAATTTAAAAGTGTGAAATTGAAATAAAAATTTCAAAATTAGTCGAATCGAATCAATCACACAATAAGTATGATATATTTATCATATGATTTGTTACGTTCCTTGAATTGTATGTTAATCATACGTTCAACCAATTTAGTGAGTAATTATTTGTTTTCTTGAACTGTACAATTGATTCAGCTCTCTTTCGATCTGGGTTAAAATTTCTATGTCAAACCAATTAGTGAGTAATTATTTGTTGAGGGAAATATGAGAAGCGGTAGATAGATCTTGAGTTTTGACCAAACCAAATTCACTAGAACCTCACCCTCAACTCCTATCTTCATTTTGTCTCTAATTCAAAAGGGAGGAGGAAGCGAAAGCAAAAGTGGAGATGCTGACCAAGTCACATTATTACAAAAGAAAGCTAATCCACTTAGCTGTGACTGGACAACACCGAAGCAGAGCAGACATACAAGACAATCTCCAAGCTGTTGGCGAGCACAAACCACTTGTATTGCCTTGTCTGAACTGGAAATCTTGAACATGCAATGGTGCATGACAAGGCTTAGATTTTGGGTGGACCACATTTATAGTCTGTTCAGTGGCAATTATGAGTTTTTGGGCAGCACAGCTCAACAACATGCTATATCTAAGAAGACGACAATAAGAATCATAAATATGAAAGCACAATGCATTTGTGAGCAATTATACTTAAAAACATTACTCATTAGTCTACCAAGAGAGTTTTTTTCTTTTGGGTAATTGTCTACCAATACAGTTAGTGTACATAACATGAGGCAATGTAACTGAACTCCCAGTTACAATTCTCTATCAAATCCCTTTAAAATGCAGAAATAACTCACGGCCCCTACGCTAATCACCAGGGCAGAAAAAAACAGCCTGTTCTATGAAACAACATAACAAAACACAGGTAAAAGTTCAAATATATAAGTTTTCAACCAGCCAAGGTGCTGCATGCTCCGGTTCAGCCCAGCTCTTACCACTCAACAAAATTTCTTTTCCTCATCTCATTCCTCAATCTTGATCTTAGGCCACCCGTAAAGCATTCTGCAAGACCTTCCCACCCCACCCCCTCAATTTTTGTTTTGCCTTTTAACTCAAATAACAGCGCGGTAACTTGTGACAAATTCGTTCACTTAGTCAACCTTCCTCAGTCTGGTGCACCTTCTGCATCAAGCTTAAAATGGCCCGGGGTCCTTATAACAGGAGCTAAGACAGCGGTGAAGCAATCTCAAGATTTACTTACGGCAGAAGAAAGTGAAATCTGGGTGGGTGACTTGGAGTAAGCTTAGCCAGTTATCAGCAGCCTGCAAGAGGGAGTTTGCCATCTGGCGCTGACGACCTGCATCTGGAGTCCACAATGATACTTTATATTTATATGAAGCAAGGCCAAATACTGGCAGCGAAATCTGTGGAACACCATCACTCTCGGATGGATATGTCACAATTGGAGGATGCATGGCTTCACTTCCTGAATAAGTGTAAATGAGAATGTTACATGCATGAAATAAGATGAGAATGCCATGCGTCTTGTTCCCTTCAGGGAACACATGGCAGGCAATGAAGTTCTTCAGAAATAATAACTGTGACTGGAAAACAAGAGACCAAAACAAAGTTCATGTGTCCAGCCCCAGCAATACTATTGAGGCTCTACACATGCCTTTGCACTAATTCTATTAACAGGTAGAAGCACATACACCCCCAGAGTTTTAGCTACCTGACATGGAAGTATGAAGGGAATGAAAAGTTAAAAAGCAAGCGTCCGTATCTTTAAGAGTCGGTCCTGTTGGTATTCTGTAAATGGGGTACCTACATGATAATTGTTTTGCATTAGGCCAGCAGTAAACATAAATCAATAACTACAGACAAAATTTATGCATGTTAAACAAAATAATACCAGGCCACAGAAATCCAACTGGATGGAAGTAGATCACAACTTCTAAGTGTTTTTAGTTCTGGGAAGTGATGAGCAAGATCAGATATCTGTGAGAATTTCAGCATTATATAGTGTAAGGAACAGAAGAGAGTAATCCTTTCTCAACAAAAGAATATTTAAGAAAAATTAGCGAATTCAGGATGGATAGAACAAATGACCTTGTCTGCCAAAGGTTCCCTGCAATATGGTTGCTCTCGTGCAAAATACTCAAACAACAAGCAACCTTGTGAACTTCCAGATTCACCTTCATCACTAGAAAAGCCTTCTTGGGATGCCATATGCTGCTCTCTGAACAACTGATCCACTCGAAGAGAACCATCACTTGTTTGAAGACAGTTAAGTGGCTCCCTTGAATAACTCAAGCCACCTCTATCTTGTTCACTGTCGCTGCTGCCATCACTACTAGAATCCCTAAAGTATTCACCATCACTTTCTTCACCAAGTCGCCTACCACAAAAGAGAAGAAATAAGAATTGGATGGAGTGTGATTGCTAATCAGTCTGTATCAGTAAATGCTGTAAGTAAAACAAATAAATCAGAGCTACAATTGACAAGTACAAGAATGAGACAATAAGCACAAGTACACAACTACAAGGGGTAGGATATGGTGCTCATGTATATCAAATATATATTTGCAGAGTTTAATCACCAAAACCTGGCAGAAAGTTTGTTTTCACCTGAGTAGGACAATTACCACTAAGTACCATAACCTGGCATAAACTCAACATCAAATACGATTGCAGTACTTGTTTTCTCAAATTTCACATTGCAAACAAGAGAATTGGTGCAAAATAGAAGTCACTCATAGTGCTTTGAATATAAAGTGATAATTCAAGCATAATGAAGTCGTATTGCTTTCAGGCAATGTAGATACAAAATTAAGGCCAACAAGCATATGGGATGAATGCAACTTATTCACAAAAGAAAAACCAACTTAGAAGACAACTACAAACCATACAAGCTATAATCTTAGTAACAAGGACATCAAATCAGTAATCATTTCTCAAAAAACAAATGGCAAGTGAAAGCATGAATTCTGAAAGAAATGTAAGCGCCAAAAACAGATACCTTAGTTTTGATGTACTCTTTGAGAGATCAGCATACAATTGAATGCCTGACAAATAGGGCACATAATACTGAACTACTCTGTCCCTGTCATTCAACATCAGAGGCACGCCGGCACCATAGACACTCCATTCCTTGAATGATGCCCATAAATCACTAAGCACAAAGAATGGCTGGAACTCGACATTGCATGTTCTCCAATCCCTCACTGTCATCTGTGACATTAAAGATGCATTGAGAAATACCCATTTAACAAGAAAAATGCTAGCACTTCAACCAGGGATTCAGGTAACGAAAATGAAAAAAACTCATTCCAAATTAAAGCAGTATTTATCCTCTCTCAGTTAAAGGCAGTGGCCTCATACAGCCCGTTTAAACTACTAACTTATACCATCTGCTCAAAGAAAGAAAATTTAAGTTAAATCCCGTTTAACAATAATCATATAGCCAATAACTATATAAATCTCGAGATCATAACATATGCCTCATTTCAACAAATTAATCCCTAGTCTTAAATAAACCTTAATCTATTCACACAATAAAAAGAGGAAAAAAAAGGAAAAACCTTGGATAAGTACTGCGCTGGGACCGATGGCGTGACTGATTCCAAAAACCTCTCCAGATTACACAAAGGAGAAGATTCTAAAACGGGAGCCGAAGCCGGAGTAGCCGGCTTAGACTTCTCCTGTGGCAGCTCATCACGCCTGTTCCGCCTCGAGGTGACATCATTCTGAGGCCTCCGCAAAGAATCTTGACTCCGGCGAGCCCTCGTAGTGCTGTAAAACCGATCGTCGCCATTACTACTCCTATTGAACTGCACTCCTGTCCCCAACATATTTAGTCAAACAAAACTAACACCACTAACTACTATATTTGTATATCAGAAAGCCCTAAACCCTCTTTCTCAGAAGACCTTCCCCTGCAAAATCTTCCAATATACTTATCCAGAAATGATTTTATCTTAATACGAAAGATTAATATATCCAGTCGTGGCTACTGAATTTAATGGAAATCCCGCCGCAGCGGAAATCTAATCGACCGATTATCGTACACGAATTTGTCCAGAGCAATATTAACTCGGATCAAAACGTCAATGGCAACTTCTGCAGAGAGGAACAGAGTGTGTGTGTGTGTGTCTTATAGAAAGAGAGAGCGTATATGCATGTCTATATATGTATGTATAGAGAGAGAGAGAGAGAGAGAGAGAGAGAGAGAGAGGAAGTGTGTGTGTTTGTGTGTATGTGTGTTAAGACAGAGTGGGAGGAAGAAATGGAGGAAATGAATAGGTAGGAGAAGAAGATAGGAAAAGGAAGAAAAAGGAAACTATTAAATTAAATGAGTTATTTATTAATAAAAACAATTAATTTTAATGAAAGAGATGAGAAGAGAAAAATGTTGATGTGTAATTAGTTGAGAGGGTTAGGTGAATGGACACATTTAACCACAGCTTAGATATTTTTATTTAAGCATTAAATTAAAGCTTGTTATCACGAAACTAAATATAACAACGTTAACATAATTAAATTCCACGTTTTGTAATTAACTTTTGAAGCACAAAAAAATATTCTGTAAATTTGTAAAAATATAATGCCGGGGTCTAATACGAGAGAATTTTAAAAGGAAATATCAAGATCTTAAAATGCTTAAACAAGACATGTTCCATGCACTTTTCAAATGGATCAAGTTGCACCCGACTCGATCTGCCCAAAAACCCAAAATCACAACCGTCGATCACCCAATATTTGAAAAGTTGATATCACAATACATGGATTCGTACAAATACAAATATTTGACCGTATGGATACTCCAAAATTATTTTGGTCAAGATACGCCACTTGATTGACATATTAAAAAGATTCTTTTTTTCTCAAATTTATGATTCACTAATTTAAGTATCGAATAGTTTTAACTGAGAACCTCTCAATAAATTTAATGATTTGTTCGTTTTCTTATATCCCAAGTATGTTTAAATCGAATTATCATTGAGATCACCACAATCTTTCAATTTGAATCACATTATAATTTGTGTTCTAATTTCTGGTGAAGCCTATATCGTTGTCTTGATTTTAGTTATAGTTTATAAGAGGTAGGGTTTTGGTGGCGTAGTACCGATGACAATTTATGTAGAGTGTAACCGACCAATGGGATCATCAAAACCATTATTGGACTTAGTAGCACCCCATCACTAACGTGATTGGTTCTTCATAGATTACCCAAATTAATAATCTCCTATGGGGGAATCAGGACGGTGCCACGTGTATGGCTAGATCTTAAGAGGAGGTCATTTTCTTATCTATTCGCCCTTTGGCTTTGGCCTCACCTCTAAGAATTTTCCACCTTGGGTGGTGCGTCACTTGTTAGAAAATTTATTTACTATTTTAAAATTATACAGTAATTACATATCAAGCGGAGTACGCACATCAGATTCTTTAATTTTATTTCATTAAATTTGATTTTAAATAATACTGAAATTAATAGCATCTTCTATAATTAAGAGCAAGAACTGATTCGCGTAAATAAAATTATGGTTTGTAAATATTTTCTTAAAGTATAGTTAAATGTTTATATAAATATTTAATGAGTATTGACCCGACTCATTAACAAACGTAATATATATAAATATAGATCATTAAATATTAAATAGTTTAAATCACATTAGATAATACAATCATGGTTTCGACATTCATTTTGAGCTATAATAATTATGCCAAAAATTTCAGTGCCAAATAATAATAATAAAGAAAAGGGTATGTGTCGTAATATTTCACCTGGTTAAGTCCTGTGCTGGAGGGCCCCTAGCTTATGGTGTGACAGTTTAGAAATTATGGGTGGTAGCTGCTGCTTACATGTGGGATGAGGTGGGGTGGGGTGGGGGTAGTTGAAATTTTTT
The DNA here is from genome assembly GCA_034509735.1 of Sesamum alatum. Taxonomy (NCBI): domain Eukaryota; kingdom Viridiplantae; phylum Streptophyta; class Magnoliopsida; order Lamiales; family Pedaliaceae; genus Sesamum; species Sesamum alatum. Next base: position 41,579,170 of record JACGWO010000004.1, on the reverse strand, counting down.
TTCTAATAAGAATTTTTATATTTTTTGATTTATTTCGATTCTGATAATTTACGGTGAGTCATTACATATATTAGGGACCATATATCATTTATATGAACAAATGTGGGGGCTACATCTAGTTCTTGAAACAATGAAAAGAAACTTTACATATGTTTTTAATAACTTAAACTAATTTGAATTAGTGAGTTTTATTAGGTCCTATTGATGTGAATTTATCCCAGTCAAAATCTAAGGATGTATATGATTTTTATGGTCGTTCTGTACATGTACGATTTTAGATGTTAGGTACAAGATTTTTTTATTTTATTCTATTCTCTTAAATTTTATATTTAGATAATCTTACTGATTTAAACATTAAAGAACTGTACTCAAAGCCTTACTAATTTTGTTCTCACTAAATTTGCGATTATAGGTGTACTTGAGAGACTTAAATTTGAAGCCGAGGTTAGGAGACATACTATACTTTGCATAAATTTGAACTTAAAATCATAAATATTTATATATTATCTGTCAACATAATAATCAGTTAAACCTATATACGACGTAAAGAGGTAGTTGAATGGTAGCCTAGAAAAAAGAGGATGGAGATGAAGATGAAGAATGAAATAAAAGTGGCTGAGGGTGCAACAACACCACCACAAGGTACAATCCATCTTTAATGAAAGTGGAAAAATAGCATATCCACAGGGACGATTCTATTTCTACATGACTAAAGCCATTGGAAAGCGACTTTTGTCCTTTGTTTTTTTCGTTTTTGGAGGGTGACATTTGGGTTCCAATTGCTCCACCACTCCTTTTTAGTTGCCCTCTTCTTTAATTATTTGGACTAAATTATTGCTCGAATATACCTACAAATATAAAGTAGGGGTCGTCACATTTTGGAGGATTCCAAATAATTATAAAATTATTATAAATACATAATCACCATTCTTTGTTCTATAATAAAAAACATCACGTGGAAATAAATTTCAATCGGTCCTCGGGTCGGGTATGGGCCTAAATATGAATTTTGGTAGAGTCACCCAATGATAGACTTATGTTGATGGATTTTTAAAATTATTATAATTTCAGGTTCTAATAGAGCATAGAAGAAAGGATTGACTAAAAATTGACTGTGGTAATTATCAGTATTTGATTTTAGAAATATTTATGTTACACCTTTCTCTACATTAGTAGAATCGAAATCAAATTTAAGGTAGATGTAAAAAGTAAAATTACTGCAAATATAAATATTTATTGCCTATTGGAAATGAAAATTGAAAGGGGTTGCTCATGACAGGGCCCTGATCTTGTTCATAACCCAGGAAGATGAAGCCCATACGATAATTGGGTTTCAAAGTGTTTGTATTCTATGAAAATTTGGCCCACTAGCATCTTAGAGACGAATAATATCAAAAAAAAAATTTATTGGTTTTGATCAATTATTTGTATTTTTCTTTCATTTCATTTAATTAAAAAAAATCAAAAAATTTAAATTATACACGTATAGATTATGTGTTTACGGCCGCAAGCTCGCAGCATGTTGTTGTGTCCCTCCTAATTGAGAAGGTCCACCAAGAAATAAAAATAATGCGATTTTTCATATGCAACTCTAGAATTTTTAGTATGGATAAATTATTTTTTTATTTCTAAAATACATGCATGGAAAATTAAATATATGTTTTAGGATTTCTCCAATAATATTGAATTTTTTTTGGAAAGCTTCACCAAATCCTCAATAGATAGAGGAGAGGTGGTGTGTCTTGATACACCAAGCAAGAGACAATCCACCTCAACTGAAGAAGTTGGAGGACTTTTCATATCGCTTAAATTTGCGTGAGTAAGTTAGAAAAAAAAAATTTATTGGTGAAGTTGGGGTCTCATGATTTTAAAGATTATGGTTCGAACACTGTGTGAGTTGATGTTGTTTCTATAATATAGTAGTTATTATTTATTGTTGTAATAGCTAATTGTTAATTCATGTGATATTGTTAATATGATTTGTTTGTAATTATCTCTATTTAATATTAATAGCGGACAGAACTAAATGTAATAACTTTACTTTTGATTAATAAAAATTTATCGCTTCCAATTTAAAAAAATTAGAATTTTTTTTTTGTAGTTATCATCTTACTTGGATGAGAATTTCGCATTGAAATTTTTTAAATTTTAGTCAGAGAAAGTAAGTGTAATACTACTTTAATATAATTTAAAATTTCCTTCGTAAATTGGTGTTTTCCGTTTACTCTCTTATTTGTATTGTTCTCGTCTTATTTTAAATCACTCAAAAAGGGACATATTTCGCATTCTGCCATTGCTCTCGTTCCATCCAAACAATTTAATCCAAAATAATTAAAAATTAAAAAAAAGGAACAGTTTTAATTTGATTTTAGTTTTTAGGAAGTTTTTTTTTTCAAATTGAACTATTAATTTGAAAATATAACAATATTTTAAAGCGACTAATTGCTATTATAATATTCAATGCATAGTATAATAACGTCCACCAATATCAATCAAAAAAATAATATAAAATATCTTATAAATTAAACAACTTTCTATAAATTGGGGTGAAGTCGTCGAGAAAAGAAATTTGTTGGTTCAATTTCAGCCTCTCAATTTGGATCTCATGCAAGTGCGATATCCACTTTCCAGGAGTCGTCCACGAAAATATACCCAACCCTTCCACCACGTTCAATAGAGACAATCATTCATTGAAATTACTTTGTGAAACTTAAAAAACAAAAGGGATAATCATTAACTCCATAGTATATTTACACAAATTATTAATATTTTTTGAAAAATTATACATTCACTCATCATAAACGTCAATATTATTTAGACAATCACTCATATTTTTTAAAAAACTACATATACACTTATCAGAAACGTCAACATCGTTACACAAATTATTTTTACTTTTTTGTAACCCGGGATGGTTTTAAAAGATAAAGATAATTTACGTAAATAAACCATAAATTATGGATTCTTGAATGGAATGTGAGTTCGAAATTTTGTATCATAAATTAATTTTATATTTTTCACTTTCCATATTCACTACATCACTTTCGTATATAAAAACAATATTTGATCCATATAAAATAAGTATATAAAATAGAATACAAATCTGAAGATAAAAGATGGGAACAAAGACAGCCGACAAGTTGCAGTGTTAGCCCACTTGATTAATGGACCATTTTCGCAGTTCTTGCAGTTCCATTCATCCTCAAGATGATCATGAAATCATTACAACTACGAATCCTGCTCCTGTGCCCGGCATCATATTGGCCCAAGAATTCCCTTCTTCACAATAACTATCAAAGTCCAACATATTACGAAGGAATAATTATATTTACACAAATTATTTTTGTCTTTTATATAATTACAAAAACCATATTTGGCGACTAAAAGTTATGGATAGATTATGTGACGATGTTGATGTTTTTTGGGATGCATGTATAATTTTCACAAAATATAAATGATTTGTGTATATGATGCTGATGTTTCTGGCAAGTGTACGTATAGTCATCTAAAAGACAACTTGTATAAACAAATCATAGGTTTAAAGGATTAGATGTAATTAGTCATGCTATTAATTTAGCCAAAGTACCAAGATTAATACTAAACTCCCAAAAGGTCAAATAGTTTAACAAGATTGGTCAAATCATGCAACTATCTTAAACTGTCCCCATTTTGCATACTCTGCAATAACTTCAGTAGTCCAAGAATTTAGGTAGATAGAGACGCCCAAGCTTTCCCATTGTCAGAAGCTTTGAATTCATTCATCTTCACCAGATCAACCCCTCTTCACATATCAAACTATCCAAACATGAGATATATGTATTATAGTTTATCTTCATGATTGAAGCTGTTCCAAGATGATCAGCAAAGAGTATATGCACGGTTTCTTGGAATCTTTAGGCCTTTGTATATTCTGTCTTATCCTCTTTTGTAGAATATCTTGTGGTGCTCATTATCAGTACGAAGCGTGCGTGCCGACGAATTGCAGCAACGGCCCAAATATAAGCTTCCCGTTCTATGTTCCGGACAGGCAAAAATCTTATTGTGGCTACCCGGGATTTGTGCTCTATTGCAGCAGAGATGGCTTTCCAGTTCTTAGGTTGCCTGAAAATGATTATGTGGTCGAACATATATACTACCGAAATCGATCATTACATGTGTATAATGCTGCTGTGGAGCCTGTGATAAGATCGGCTGGCAGTAGTTGTCTTCCAAGAATCAGCAACACGAGTCTTGCTGCTGCAGCCGGGTTTGATTATGTTAATGTGACAGGCCTCCATTTGTTCTCCAACTGCACGAAACCGTTGCCGGTCGAGCTGTTAGAAAACAAGATTGGCTGTAATAGTTCTGAGGATGGAAAGAACTGGGATGTCGCTTTGTATGACAGATGAAAACTTGAGGAAAGCAATGGAAACATGTCAAAGAAATGTCGTTGCACCGGTGGAAGGGTACTACGGGAATGAGGGAAATGATGGGATGCTAAATCTTGGAGAGGTATTGAGAAGGGGATTTGGGCTGAACTGGACAGCCAGTGATTGCAATACATGTGAAGACAGCGGTGGCCGTTGTGGCTTTAACGAAACTACTTACCATTTTAGGTGTTTCTGCCCGGACAGGCCTCATTCCAGGAGTTGCAAACCTGGTAAGTTGTTCATAAGTATGCTATCGGGAAGCAATTTCTTTAACGTTCGTGCACGTGTTTCGTGATCTGTCTTGCAATGTTCTAACACTATACCTACTCTATGATGTGAACTCTTTCTGATACATTATAGTCATAGTTGATGATTCTATATCTTGGTTTTAAAATAATAAATCAGACAAATAGTCCTAGTCTTGTTCTTTGAAATCTGGAAAGAGCTTAATATAATCATCTGGCAGAAAACCGAGCATTAAGTTCAAAATGGTGAAAATTACTTGATTATTAGTTATATCCTTGATTCTCTTTACATCATTGGTCAAGAATCTGACTGTATTCAGCTGGAGCGTTAATCAGACAGGTTCAAATTTAGAACTTTTGACTAATTACAAAGTTAAAAAAAGAGAATGTCTGAAGACAGTTAAGTAGCTGTAAGAATATCCTAGAGTATGTCAACGTTTTTATAATACTTTGCACTTCTTTTCTTCAGTATTTCCTCAAGAATGTTTGTGCATTCCTACGATGTCTCGATAGATATTGCTTTCTTCTGAGGTTTATCCCTGGAAAATGTCAATACAGGGGAAAATCTGGAACTTACTAGTCTAATTGGCATCCAAGAACACTGAGAATCAGGGGTGAGGTCATCTTTTGGGAGCTTGAGTTACCCCTTTAGTTAGTACTTAACTTACCCAATCCGTAACTGTAATTACTCCTTATGCTAAAAATGGATTGAAACTGTAACTTGGGTCAGCCTGAAATTCATTGTTCTTCAGCAAAAACAGCTAAACAATGCTATTTTTACTGTTCTGGCAAGTTTTTCCATGCCCCAGCCAATGAATATGATGAAATTTTCACGTCGGTGAAACTGATTGAGATAAATGACATCTTTATATTCACGGTCTTACTGAATGTTCCCGTGAAAAGAGTTGGCCTACTGTACCCAATTTTCAATTAGAGTTGCTGTCGGCTAAGAGGAATGCCAGCTTTACTATTGAAGATTTCCAATAAAAAAAGAGATTATGGGGCCTGAAATGGAAGATATAGTGCTTTTCTTTTTCTTATGGTGGTGATGTATCAGCCTCAAAACATTGAACAATTTCAGACCAGACAAAAACAGCTAGTGCTCTGGTGAAATCTTGTCCATATTACTGTACCCAGAAAAAGAACATTATTAAACTGTCACTCTTTCTTGTGTTCTCATTAATTATGAAAAACGGAAAACTGTACAAAACCCTCAAACAAGTCTTTCTACGTTTTTGTTTGCTGCGGAGAAAATTGAATGAGGAGAGGAGAGGGTTTTCTTGATGTGGCCCATTTCGAAGTTGTTTCTGATTGGTAGGAATTTAAAGAAATTTGAGCCTTGGAAGGGTCAGGACAAGAGCAGTCAAGTCTATTACAATGTGGTGATAGTCAACTGGAAAGTGTGGAGTAGGAAACTTCATGGAGTTTTGGTTCAGGCTGACCATTTCAAAGGTACTATTATTTACCTCAAAAAAGAAAAAGGCCAAATCGTTTCTTGATATTTTGCAAGTGTGATTTCCAAAAAGACTTTCCAAGTCAACTGGCGTGTTTCATAGAAACATGACTAGTTGTATCCAAGTTGTGAAATTAAACAGAAGAGAATAGAGATCGATCAAAAGAACATTAAGTAGCCAAAGAGAAGAGCTCTGGTTTCGTCTCCAGGGGGATTCTGAATTCCAACTTCTTGTTTCTGTATATGGTTTTAGAGGGAAATTCAGATATGGGTCTCGCCAACTCCAAGAATTTGTTTCTCTTCTTCCTTTTGCATCTTGTTCTTTTACTCCATTCAGCTGATTCCAGTTGCCCAGAATCGTTCCGCTGTGGAAATCTTGGCTCCCTGGAATTTCCATACTCCAATATGGAACCCGACTGCGGGTTACTCATGGTTGATAAATGTGAGTCTGAACATCCTGTAATTCGGCTGGGGACTGGAGGAATTTGGTATGATTTTCTGGGCGGGATACCCGAAAACAAAATATTGATCCGCGATCCCATTCTTCATCAACGCTTGGTTGCCCAAACTTGTCCCGCCGTCGGTGCCGGGAATCTGTCTCTGCCTAAATCTCCTTCTATTTCATTTACAGTCACCCCTAATCTCACCTTGTTCACATGCTACAATCAATCTTACGATGAACATGTACACGATCATTTCAAAGGCTACAGTCATAAAACTTGCGGTTTCTCCACCGTTTACTATAGAAATCCGGAAACTGGTGTTCCTGCTGCGGAGGAAAGTAGCATACCTCGAGGATGTACATTCTCTCAACTGCCTGTGAAGCCTGACAAGAACTCCATTGAGCTGCTCGATATGTTAACTGCTGAATTTACCCTAGAGTGGAATCTAAATGAAACTTGTTATGAATGTCACCGTGGAGGTGGTCAGTGTCTTACTAACACCTTGAATGGATTCGAATGCAAAAAAGGTATCATTCTGCTAACATTTGGATAGTTTCTGGGTAGACCCGATTATGCGTGTTTTGTTCTGCCAGAAATTCGGGTCAGGAATATTCCTGTTTCATAATTTAAATCGTAGAAATTGTTCTGTTTTTGTGTATCTAGGTTCTTGCGGCTTAATTTTAATGCAAAGACTTGATCAAAGCAGTATGTCTTTTACATGTCTATGCTTATTGCTACCTGTTTCTATGGCTTCTGTAAACTGAATCTGACCTACAAAGTGTTTGATAATGGGCGCAGGAAAAAGTCGATTGACGCTGATACTAGCCATAAGTAAGTGTTGCAAACAGACATTCATATCTTTCCTTTCACAATTTTCTCACTCATTCATAGTATTTCAGACCTTAGTGACTCTGATTTTGGTGCTCAGCTTTACCTGGAGTTGTAGTCTTCCTTGGTCTGTGCTTGTTGGTCACCTATATGATGTGGCAACGCAAGAAAAAGATCAGCAGGGACTACCTCCTCTCGAGAAACATATCTTTTGATCCCTCATCAAAATCGGACATCGAAGGTGGGAGCTTATACTTTGGTATACCTATTTTCTCATACTCAGAACTTGAAGAGGCTACCAATAACTTTGATCCTTCTAAAGAACTTGGAGACGGAGGCTTTGGAACAGTATACTACGGTAAGGAATTATTTTTCTTGCGACTGATAAAATCAGTTAATTTAAGTTTTGATGACTCTATAGTGGCAACTTAGCCTGGCTCATTGTGACTAGGCAAACTTCGGGACGGAAGAGAAGTTGCAATAAAGCGTCTGTACGAGCACAACTACAGAAGGGTGCAGCAATTCATGAATGAAATCAAGATCCTTACTTGTTTGAGGCACCCGAATCTTGTTTCTCTGTATGGCTGCACGTCTAGAAGAAGCCGGGAACTTTTACTCGTCTATGAATACATTCCCAATGGCACAGTTGCTGATCATTTACATGGAGATAGAGCCGAGGAAGCACCCCTCACATGGCCCGTCCGCATGAACATCGCGATAGAAACAGCAAACGCATTGGCTTACCTCCACAAGTCCGACATAATCCATCGTGATGTAAAAACGAACAACATATTGCTTGACAGCAACTTTTGTGTCAAAGTTGCTGATTTCGGGCTCTCGCGGCTCTTCCCCACTGATGTCACTCATATCTCAACAGCCCCACAAGGGACTCCCGGATATGTTGATCCCGAATACCATCAATGCTACCAACTAACAGATAAGAGTGATGTCTATAGTTTTGGTGTTGTTCTGATTGAGCTGATTTCGTCTATGCCGGCTGTGGATATAAGCAGGCATAGGCACGAAATCAACTTAGCTAACTTAGCCATGAACCGGATCCAAAGGTGCGCGTTTGATGAGCTTATCGACCCCTCACTGGGATACGAGACTGATGCTGAAGTCATGAGGATGACTACCTCAGTGGCCGAGTTGGCTTTCCGTTGTCTGCAACTGGAAAAGGATATGAGGCCTTCTATGGATGAGGTGTTGAGGTTTCTGCAGGATATTCAGGCTGGTGAGGATTGCAAATTTGGAGAGATTGAAGTGGCTAACAACGGTAGTCGTACCGTGCCTGGAAAGATTCCCCCTTCCCCTGAAACAGACGATGTTGTGTTGTTGAAGAATAAGGCTTTCCAGTCCTCACCAATTGCTGTGACTGATGTATGGGCTAGTAGTAGTTCTACTGCAACAAGTTCCATTGGGTGAGACTTTTATTTCCATTTGGTTTGTGAGAGTAAATAGATGGTAAGGATTCGTTCAAACACCCTTTTCATTGTTTCCCGTCATCTTCTTGTCTGTTTCTCTTACAATTCAATAACAATTAATTAATATTATGTATAGAAAATGAAACAAGTAAATCAGGGAATGTACATAATTGAAGGAGTTTTCTTGGCAGGGAACTATTAGATTGTTATAAACTCATGTTAAATGGATATATTTCTTTCTCATTCTCCCTCTATTTTAATCCTGCTTAGGGGAAATTTTGGTGGTATTTCTGTTAAACAGACAGATATCAGGCAGATGAAAATACCAACTTAGTTGGGGGAGAAAGTTTTTAAGTTCTTGCAAATTTGTACATGCGATTGTGCGTTTATGTATCATCAATCTCCAGTTAACTCAGAAACAAAGTTCGTAAGTTGTCATTCTTCACCTGCCAATTATACAACGTAACAGAAGAAAGAAGCATTCAATGAGGGTAAACACATCAGAATCGCTTTGATGCAGCAAGGGCTGTCGATTACAATGGAGAATGGGGGAAATTAAATAACGTCGAAGATTAAAGTAGTTACGTACAAATAAAATGAGTTTCCTGTTGCTTTTTATTGACTTCAAAATCTAAAAATGTTCAACTTGTGGTAAATAATCTGTGAGCTCAATGCCTAGCAGCTACTTTATCCGTATTGCCCAAAGGAATAAAATGAGTTCTATCGTTAGATGGGTTTACAGATTGGTCTAAAGTATTGTCGTCTCCAGGGCTTGTCGTTCCCTTTTGGGATTTGATTCCACCATCAGGTTTAGGATGTGGCTCGGGATGCTTCTCCTTGGGAGGTGAGACATTCAGCAAAAATCTATGTATCATCTCATAACTAGTGAATGTTATCACAGCAGACGGAGTTGTTCTCAAGAGATTAGTAGCACAGCCACGATAAAACCCGGGAATGCCTTCCTTTTGGAACACCTTCTTAATGCAGTCAACAACGCCTGTATACTGTAACTCAGAGTTCCGTACTTGACCTTGTTCTTGTAGCCTTGAACGCACCACCTGGTGTGAGTTCAAACATTAAATAGGAATAGGAAATGCACAGCCCGATGGGTAAATCTTTCCTGACTGTGGCTGGAAAATGTTAAATGCTAAGTATTGAGTTGAATAGCAAAAGGAAGTAATACCTCATGTGGATAAGTCGATACAGAAGCAATTACTTTTGAAAATGACGAGGCAACTGCAACTTCCCAGGGGCTGAGCTCATTACTGCTTTTATTGTCTTCCAAGGTGGGAAATGAATGAAGAAAAACATGATTTAGTCATTTTGGAAAATAGAAAATAAACTCCTATCTCGGAAGAAAGAACTCTCCCCCTCCCAATAGCCAAACAGAACAACTCCAAATCACAAGCACAAAAACATTACGAGAAACCAAAAAAGAAATACAGTAAATAGGAGCAGCAAAACGAAAGCAAGACTAATGGTCTTTACCTCGTTTAGCCAAGTAGAACTTTATTCTTTCATATGCAGGGAACTGGATTGCAACGTGACTGATTCCAGCCAAGGAAGGCAGAAGACCACTGTGCAAGAGACGTCAGGAAAAAAGTTAAACCAAGAACACATTACTGTAAAATGCCAATAGAATCGTTTCATCTCAAAGCATTATGGTTTGAGGACAGAAATGCCTGGTAGAACAAATTACTCACTCCTTCTGGGCTATTGATGAAAAAGTTCAATGTTTTGCCCCAAAAGAACGAGGACTGACCTGTACCATCCTCGAAATCCTTCTTCATGCGCAATTCGTCTCAGGGCAGAAAATATATTCTTGTAAGGAACCACATCTTGCCTCATTCCTTGTGTCTATGCACCAAGATGAATGTCAAATCAATTTCATAGCGCAGAAAAGGAATAAATAAAGGATGGAAAAACTCAATAATGTACACAACTCTTATCTATATAACAACCATGGAAATGAACAGATTCATGAAACATCAAATTACATCTTCTAATAGACACCCAATCAAAAGTCTCAATCTTATGCATTTGATTTCTTCTCATTATAGCATGATTTTTAGAAATGGAAGTACCATATGAAAGGGATTATCCAAGAATAAGTTTTGCCGAATTTTAAGAACGAAGATTTAAAAAGAGAAGAAAAGTTGATGCATACAATTTACAATCAAGCATGCAGGATTATTTTTATGACATGTTGTTACAAGATCATTCCAACCTACTTGAAGTCGTGTCTTGACAACCCATAATGGATTTGTTGCGATGGCTGTTGCAGCACCAGCTCCTGCAGCAGCTATCATGTTTGAAGCAATTGTAAGCTGGCCCTTGCCACCCTCTGCAATGTAGCAAAATGAAACTGAGAAGATCTCAAGAATTTATTTATTTATTTATTTTTCCATAATATCAACTTTAAATCGTTCTACTTCTAATACAACCAGTACTAACTATTAAGATCAGAAATGGAGTTATACATGTATATTGGCAAAAGAAATAAAAGAGAAAATATTTCCAAGGTAAGTGAAACCTACCATATGAATGTAGTAGCTCTTTAAGATGGCCGTAAACTGTAAAGTACACCTACAAACGATGAATATGCTGTCATTGCGGAGGTGTATGGAGATATAAGATAAAATAGGAGGTGTAATAATTTTAGTCAATTGGATAACACTAGGTATTTAGGAAATTGATAATGAAACCCCGCGTACTACTATTGGCGCTCTACCATACCCTATTTGCTTCAGCAACAACTAAGAAGGAAATACCATAGAAGATTCACATAACAAAAACAATTCCAGTGAGAGAAGAAAGAAAATGAAGTCTAGGAGGATGACCTTAAAGTTCTAACAGAAATGCAAATATTTAATCATAAGGTACCTGCATATCAAACTAAAGTATTCTATTAAGAATACAGCACAAATAATTGGAAAATAATAATAATACAAAAAATTAAAGCACAATTACTCCAATGCAATGCAAATAACAAAAGAACTTTCAGGTACTTCAGGGTAAGACTCACTGCCCAATTTGGAAGTAATGCTGCCAATGTTGGTGTAAGGCCGCGGTAAAGTCCCTTCAGACCTTCATTCCGGACAACATTCTGTAGGCTCACAAGGATGACACTGCCTAATTGTCACCAACAAAATGCGTTAACATAAGATACTCCAGTGATGCTTAGTGATAAAAACAGAGCAGTTTAATCTAACAAAGGCCATCCTTTTAAGGTTCATATGGAAAAAATGGAGCCCCAACCACTGTTAGACGTTCTTGGTTTTTAAGCATCTAATTCGATACTGAGTTATAACATAATTTACAAATTTCTATCGATCATTCTCAGTGTCAATAGCAATATTGAATGTCTACTCTCTTTGAATGGCAAAATTTGAGCAAGTCATAATATAAATAAGCGAAACTGCACACGAGCTCACACATCCATCAACCCCTTACACCTGCACTCACAATTCAAACCTTTAAACCCTACCCTAATCCCATTAGCTCTCCACAACTACATAGGACCAACAAGACACAAGCAACCAAATTTTTAATTTACTAAGATACAAAAGCGAAGAAATTGTAGTTATCAGCAAAGACACCTCTACGACCGGAAGGGTGCATTTCAGGCAAGCCATGAACTTGAAACCTCGTCTTTATTACATCCAATGGGCAAACAAATGTAGCTGCTATTGCACCTGCAATTAAATCAAGAAAAATACTCAAACAACTACTTCCAGTCTTGCAAAAAAGAATTAAAGTATTAAATTACCCGCAGCGGCACCGGCGGAGGCATCATAGACAATCTCTTTCACGCTCCGGCGGTCACCGGCGGCGGCCATCTTCCACAACTTACTCCACCGATCCCCAGACAAGAACAAAGAAAAGGGTCGCTGTTAAAAGTTCACAAGATCCCACCTTTAACTAGAAAGAATGAATACATGTAAGATGTTGGCATATCTATGTATAGGAGTTTAATTTGGGGGCGTGGAGGAGACTTGAGTTGAATGGAATGAGTGTGCGTTTCTGACCCGACCAAACCGTGTTTGAAGGGAACTCAAAAATCATCCGTCTCTGCAGTGGGTTTAAAGCTGTACCTATCCAAGAATTGGGAATTTCAATTGATTGATGTCTAAGAAAACAAAACCTATTCTTACAATCATAACAATCTCTCATAAACACTTTGAAGCAAAATATATGGTAATAAACAAACCACAGGTCAAATAATAAACTTTGTCAACTGATTCATTACATTATACATCTTATTTTATTTTAAAGTTACAAAAAGTATTATTATTTTCGTAACGTGAGAGATTAAGTTTTGTATGTATTTGGTCTAAGTTCTTTTAATGAAAAGATTATTTGATTCTCTTTATTAATATAAAATGTATAATATTAAGTAATTTGCAAGTAGTTGATTTTTGCGATTAATTTGACTGGCAATGGCTATCAAATCGAAATCAGTCAAATTGTTATCTATACTATATATAATCGAACAACACTCTATTAATATTTTTAATTCTATAGACGGTTAATTTTTTTTATTATTTTTAATATTTTATTAATTTTTATCTCTTCCTTTTCAATTTTTTATTTTCTTCTCTCCTCTCGACTTTTATTTTTTCTCATCTCAATTTCCACATTCTTTTTTCTTCTTTAATTTTTTCCAATAGTTTCTCATAAATATTTTACATCTTTTGATATTTTATTTATTTAATTAATATTTTTTTAGAATAATAATAATTTTTTAAATCTTCAATTAATTTTGCACACACCTCTGAATGTGCTATGTATACTCAATGCTGAAGTTAAAAAAGAAAGAGAATTATTACATAACAAAAAAAAAACACATGATCAAATCAGTCCATTTAGTCAAGTAGCCCATTTCTTTACTAAATGGGCTGATACTTTTTTTTTGTTCTTACTAAATGGGCTGATATTAGTCACAGGGATGGCCCAATCCCCTCATTTGAGATTTGACCCCTCCTGCTCTTTTGAATTTGGATGTCTTTTGACTGACAAAACTTTTGTTCATACCTTTGGTGGATGTCAATTACATAAAAAGGGATTAAACATCTTTGAGCAAAGAAAGGTAAAAGTTATTGAACATCTTTGAGCAAACACTGCTCCTGTGATGTTCTAAATATGCAAAAATCATCATATGATTTTTTTTTTAAAAACAAATTATTCTTTGGTATTTTTAAAAATAAGCAAACAACTCCATAAAAACTACGGTATAATGCATGCTCCTGTTATAAGTTTTTGCTTGATTTTAAGCAATTAAATATTATTTTAATATAATATAATTTCTTTTTCTTTATTCTCCCCAATTTCCCGTCCCTCTGTCACGATTTATGGTGAAAACGCGACTTTAAGCATTGATCGTCAGATGAAGAAGGATCATTCGGACCGTCTGATTGAGGGCTCGATTAAGATTGGGGGCGGAATTGAATTGGGCGACCTGAACGATGCCGTTTCAAAGAAATTAGGGATCAATCTCGATAGCCCTAAAATTCCTGGAAAAATGGGATTTCTTGGGACCACCTGGGCAGCCGACAAGAAACCACGTGGCGAGAAAGGAGCGGGCCTCTGAGGTGCGCCGCTCAAGGAACCAGTCTCACCAGTTCACTTTTGTGGCAGAAGACCAATCCTGAGCTGAGGGGAGAAGAATGGCAACTGAACTTCATTTTTTCTGTCCGTTAGGGTTTAGCTAGTTTCCTCTTTTGTCAAGTTAATTTCAAACTCTTCTTATGTATTGGAAGCTGGACACATTTTGAATCAATGAAGTATTTTTATAATTTTCTGCTTTATCTCTCATCTCTCAATATTCTCTCTGATTTCCCCACCACTTTTTTGTGAAATACATTACATTTACCCTCAGAGCCAGACCTTCCTTGGACCTAAAAATGGTGGATGGAACACGTATGCAAGAGCTACATGAAGCTCAAAAGAAGACTGAGCTCTTGTTAATGGATGAAAGGGAAAAAAGACAAGCGGGTGAGGATGAGATTCACTGAAGGCTTGATCAAATGATGGAAGCTAATGAAGGGCTGCATTCTGCAGTAGCTGCTGTGCAACAACAACTGCAAAGTATTGTTGAACAACTGCAACAATACAATAGGAACAAATCTATCTTAGGAGAGGGATTGACAGCCTCTGTTGAGAAGGGATCTTCCTCCCGTATCACCACCCTTCAAACTGCCAGAAATGATAACACAAACCAGAAAAATTCCAAACATTACAATGCTATCAACAGGATGGAGTTCCCTCACTTTGATGGGGATAATGCAAGGGTTTGGATCAAAAAATGTACTACTTACTTTCAGATGATCCCTATACCTAATCATCAAAGGGTTCCATTTGCATCTATCTATCTTGAAGGAAAAGCTAAGTTGTGGTACCATGGTTATGTGGGAAAGAAAGAAAACCTGTCATGGGCTGAATTGGTGATAGCAATCTTGGATAGATTTGAGAACTTAAACAGTGAAAGAGTGATGTTCGAGTTTAATAGATTACAGCAAGAAACCACTGTTGATGTGTATCTGGAGAAGTTTGAAGAGTTGAAAGATCAGATGCTCATCTTCAACAAAAATTTGGATGAGGAGTTCTTTAGATTGAAGTTTGTAAGTGGTCTTAAGGAGGAGATCAAGGGGAATGTCATCTCACTGAGACCTGCCACACTTGGTGAAGCCATTACCCTAGCTAGACAGCAAGAACTCTCAGTTAATGCTATACTAAAAAAAACCAACCAACCTCACAAAAACAACCCCTCTAGACTTCCTTTCAAGGCCCAAAATAGAAATCAAATCTCAAAACCAAACTTCCACCTAGAAGGTATTTAACTGAGGCTGAGGTCAAGGTTAGAAAGGAGAAGAATTTGTGCTACAGGTGTGATGAACCTTATACACCTGGTCACAGATGCAAAGTGAAACAGATTTATATGCTTATGAGTGAGGAAGAAGCCAAAGCTTATGAGGAAGATACAGGCCAGACTGAAGGGCTGGGTGAGGGAGAAGAGAATGATGATATCACCATATCTGTTAGTGCCATGTGTGGGAATGTCAGTGGAAATACATTAAGGGTTAATGGGCTAGTGAATGATAAAGAAGTACACATATTGATTGACAGCGGTAGTACCCACAGTTTCATTGATGAAAAAGTTGTGGGGGTGCTTGATTGTAAACTAGAACCAACCACACCTATGGTGGTTAGGGTAGTTGATGGTAGCAAGATCCTGAGCAGGCTGATACGTAAGAATTTCTGTTGGGAGATACAAGGACACCAGTTTTCTCATCATGTGAGAGTACTGAGATTATGAGGGTGTGACTGGCTTAACGCCAACAACCCAGCGAAATTGGATTTCCATCAGCTTAAGGTGACAATCAATAGGTCAGGTGATAAGGTGACCTTGAAGGCTCTCACCAGCAAGGTTGATTCTAAGGTTTTATCAACATATTCTCTGATGACTATTTTGAGGAAGGGAACCTATGGGGTCTGTGGACAAGTGTTCTCATCTGATAAGGAAGGAAATGGTGAGAAGATGAATCCTAAGATACTCACCTTACTGCAGCAGTTCGAAGTCATATTCCAGGAGCCACACTTATTACCTCTAACCAGGACCATTGAGCATTGCATTGAGCTCATTCCAAATGCCATACCTAGAAGACAACATCCTTATAGGTATGCCTATGGACAGAAAACTGAAATTGAGAATATGGTCAGAGAAATGATGAACAATGGAATCATTAGATCCAGCCAAAGTTCATTTGCATCACTAGTGCTCCTTGTAAAGAAAAAAGATGGAGGGTGGAGACTATGTATAGACTACAGGTATCTTAATAAGCTTACTGTCAAACATAGCTTCCCCATACTTATTATTGATGAACTATTGGATGAATTGCATGGGGCTAAATACTTTTCAAAAATAGACCTCAGGTCTGGATACTTTCAAATCAGAATGAAGGAGGAGGATATCCCTAAGACTAGTTTCATCACACATAATGGGCACTATGAATTCTTGGTTATGCCATTTGGATTATGTAATGCCCCTTCAACTTTTCAAGCACTAATGAATTAAGTGTTTGAGCCTCATCTCAGGAAATTTGTCCTTGTTTTCTTTAATGATATATTGGTTTACAATAAGGATTTGGAATCTCATCTGCAGCATCTGTCTCTGGTACTTGAAAGATCACCAACTTTATGCCAAGAAGAGCAAGTGTTCTTTTTCTCAACTACAAATTGATTACTTGGGACATGTGATTTCAGAGAAAGAGGTATCTACTGACCCCCAGAAGGTAGAATGTATGAAGAAGTGGCCCACTCCCACCACTGTCAAGGCCTTGAGAGGATTTCTTGGTCTTACTGGGTATTACAGAAAATTTATCAAGGGGTATGGACTCATTAGTAAGCCCCTAACTTCACTACTCAAAAAGGATGCATTCATGTTGAATGAAGAAGCTAAAATTGCATTCAATCAGCCGAAGGAAGTTATGACCAGTGCTCCTGTCTTAGCCCCGCCAGATTTCTCTCAACCTTTTGTTGTTGAGACTGATGCAAGTGGAAAGGGAATAGGGGTTGTTCTCATGCAAGGGGGAAGGCCTATTGCCTATCTGAGCAAGGCGTTGGCTACAAAGAATTTGGGTTTGTCTACCTACGAAAAGGAATTTCTTGCCTTATTGTTAGTTGTCACCAAATGGAAGCATTACTTACAAGGAAACCATTTCATCAATAGAACTGATCAGAGAAGCCTGAAACACATACTTGATCAGAGAGTGGATCCAATATTGCAACAGAAGTGGATAACTAAACTGCTGGGGCTTAGTTATGAGGTTCAGTACAAGAAGGAAAATGACAACAGGGCTGCAGATGCTCTTTCTAGATTGGAGCATGAATTAACCAATGTTCATACCATTATGGATGCAGGAATTACAAGACAACTATGAAGGGAACACAATGTTCCAGACCATCATACAAGCTAAGTCAGTGGACTCACAATCATATCCAGATTACAAGTATGATAAGGGGATTTTGAGAAGAGGGGTCAAAATTTGTGTGGGAAGTCATGGAGGAATCAGAAACAAGGTTATCCAATCCATGCATGACTCAGCTCTTGGAGGACATTCGAGAATAAATGGAACCTACCAAAGAGTTAAATCTCTTTTTTCTGGCCTACATTGAAGGAAGAAGTCAAAAAATGGGTCAAGGAATGTGAAGTGTGTCAAAGAGCTAAGCATGAGAACTGTGCCTATCCCGGATTACTTCAGCACTGCCAATACGTGACCAAGCTTGGTCATGTATTTCTATGGATTTTGTTGAAGGATTGCCTAATTCAGAAGGGAAGGATTTAATCCTGGTGGTTGTGGACAGGTTGACCAAATACTCCCACTTCTTACCCTTAAAACACCCTTATACTGCAGCCAACATTGCTAAGGTGTTCTTTGATAATGTCTACAAACTACATGGCCTTCCTGTCAGTATTGTGACTGACAAAGACAAGATTTTTACCAGCAAGTTTTGGAAGGAGTTGTTCACTCTATCAGGGGTATCCTTAGACATGTCATTAGCCTACCATCCTCAAAGTGATGGCCAGACAGAGAGGGTTAATCAATGCCTTGAGAATTATTTGAGATGCATGTGTCATCAAAAGCCTAAGCAATGGGCTAAGTGGCTGACTCTTGCTGAGTTTTGGTTCAACACTAATTTTCATACCAGCCTGAAGATTACTCCTTTTCAAGCTCTGTATAGGTATCCCCCTCATCAACTGAACATTGGGCCTTATCTGCAGAATCATCACATTGAGGTGCAAGAACTTATGCAGGAAAGGGTTAAAGTTATCCAATTACTGAAGGAAAATTTACAACAGGCACAATTGAGGATGAAGCAATATGTAGACAAAAAGAGGTCTGAAAGGGAATTCATGGTAGGAGATGAAGTGTTCTTGAAGCTACAACCCTACAAACAAACTTCGGTTTCACTTAGCAGAAGACTGAAACTATCTGCTAAGTACTTTGGACCCTACAAGGTGTTGGAGAGGATTGGGAATGTTGCTTACAGATTGGCCTTACCCTCAGGTTCAAAAATCTATCCAGTATTTCATGTGTCCTTATTGAAGAAGAAAATTGGGGCCAAATACTTTCTTTCAGTTGATCTTCCTGAGCTTGAAGATGAAGTTTTTAAGGTTTATCTGGTGGCTATCCTGGCTAGGAGATTGATTCCTAGAAACAATGTTGGAGTGCCACAAGTATTAATTCAATGGTTCCATGCTTCCCCCGAGCAGGCAACATGGGAAGATTATCATGCCATTGTAGCCAAGTTTCCAGGCTTTGATCCTTGGGGACAAGGATCTAAAAAAGCAAAGGGGAATGTCACGATTTCTGGTGAAAACACGACTTTAAGCATTGACCGTCAAATGAAGAAGGATGATTTGGACCGTCCAATTGAGGGCTCGATTAAAATTGGGGGCGAAATTGAATTGGGCGACCTGCACGACGCCTATTCAGAGAAATTAGGGGTCAATCTCGATAGCCCTAAAATTGCTGGAAAAAGGGGATTTCTTGGGACCACCTGGGCGGCCGACAAGAAACCACGTGGCGAGGAAGAAGAGGGCCTCTGAGGTGCGCCGCTCAAGGAACCAGTCTCACCAGTTCACTTTTGTAGCAAAAGACCAATCCTGAGTTGAGTGGAGAAGAATGGCAACTGAACTTCATTTTTTCTGTCCGTTAGGATTTAGCTAGTTTCCTCTTTTGTCAAGTTAATTTTAGACTCTTCTTATGTATTGGAAGCTGGACACATTTTGAATCAATGAAGTATTTTTATAATTTTCTGCTCTATTTCTCATCTCTCAATATTCTCTTTGATTTTCCCACCCCTTTTCTGTGAAATACCATTACACCCTCCTCCACTGCACCTCCGCGGCCCCCCATGTCACTCCTTTGCTGATTCGCCTAGCCGCCGTGTTTTCTCTTTCCCTGTTGCTTCCCCCTTGCCTCGTTCTCTCTCCAAATTTCTCTCTCCCTTCCCTTTTCCATTGCCGCTCAATTCATATAAATATATGTTACATGTATATAGTTTCGAATTTAATTTGTATATTTGATAAACTTAAATCATTGACTGAAATTAAGTAAAATTTGCATTGTTAATAGATTAGCTAAATTTTGATCTTAAATTCAATAATTTTTAAATAAGATTATAAATATAATTTTATAATCAAAAGTTTAAAAAAACGCGTGAAATACACGGAATTATATAAATGGTCTTTTTGTTTTATTTAAAAAATACAAGACGATCAATTATTGTTTTTTTGTTTTATATATAGGATAAATGGTTCATTGGCAATATGACAATAATTTTTTTTTTTTTTTTGGACATATACAATAAATTATATTTATCCGTAAAATTATACTGTAGTATAAATTTCTGTGTATTTTGTGATTGCCACTTGTCGTATAGGTACCCTGTTCTATACTGCCCCAAATATCTTTGTTAGCCTGTCTTGCTGATCTGTATCCTCTTTAAAATTCAGTCCTACAGTATAATTTAATCACAGAATGTCTGTTTTCTCAAGTAATTAAAATTGAAGTAATGGATTCTTGATGATTGGGAGGGGGGGCCTTACAGTTCATTCCTTGTCATCAATCCGCGTTTGGCTTATTTCCGAGTGGATTTTTCCCTTCTTTATTACTTCATTTTGTTCTAGTGGATTTCTTTGGTTTTCCAGTCACTATCAGATCTGCATTTTGGCATTCTTTGCTGCAAGAAAAACTTAGTACACACAATAAAAGCACAGCCATCTTCTTTTGAGGTAATCCCATGTTTCCTTTCTTTCTCTTTGCTGTTTCTTTGTCTTCCTTTTAGTAATTAGCTTTCTGGGATTTGAGATCTTGTGTTGATGATGGTCTAAATGTGTCTTGCAAGTTCTAATTGCAGGTAAAGTTTTCAACTTTGGGTTTGCTGTGGAAAAACATGGGATTTTAGTTTGATTGGGGATTGCAGATAAAGTTTCTATCTTTGGTGGAGTTGTGGGAAAAAAATTCACTTTTCATGGAGAAAAGTGAATTGGGCTTGCAAAATGTTGGCGGCTTTTGGAAAGTGAAGAGTGGTGGAAAATTGCTGAGATGTGAATATTAGTGTGATTTTTGTTGAAATAAAAGAGTCTGCATCTCAGTAGAATTGGGAGTGTCTCCAAAGAAGGAGGTGGTGAGGAGCCGAAATGGATTCGAGGGAAGAGAGGCATCGGCATCATCATGATCTTGTGCCGTTAGCTGCACTAATTAGTAGGGAGTTAAAGAATGAGAAAATGGAGAAGCCAACAGTGAGATATGGCTCTGCAGCTCAGTCCAGGAAAGGGGAGGATTATTTTTTAATGAAGACTGATTGCCAGAGGGTTCCTGGGAATCCATCCACATCCTTCTCTGTTTTTGGAGTATGTATCTGATTTTTCATTTTTCTTGGATTAATGGAATGTATAAGAGTATGTTTTCTGCTGATTTGTTTTGCTTGATTTATTTATACTTCAGTGAGCAAAACCTTCCTGATCTTCGTAACTTCGAAATTACTCTTTATATTGATTAGTTGTGCACTCTGTCCTGATACTGGAAACATGTTGTTTGATAGATCGCAGGCTTGTATGAATCATTTCTTGCAATAATAAATGACGTAACGATTTTCAGATTTTTG
This sequence comes from Sesamum alatum, assembly GCA_034509735.1. NCBI lineage: Eukaryota > Viridiplantae > Streptophyta > Magnoliopsida > Lamiales > Pedaliaceae > Sesamum > Sesamum alatum. The sequence continues at coordinate 41,557,696 of JACGWO010000004.1, read as the reverse complement.
ACGGGCATAATGGGAGTGCTGCGGCGATTTTTTCCAGAGATCATTTGTTAAATTATGTGTTGGACGCCATTCCTCGTGGGCTTGGACGGGATGAATGGCTTCATGCTTTACCTCGAGCGTTAGTTGCTGGCTTTGTTAAAACTGACAAGGAGTTTCAGAGCAAAGGCATGGTGTTTCACCCTAGACTCTGTTTTCCATTGTTAATATACTTCTTAGTTATGTGCTTCAACAAGCTGATCCCTGTTGTCCTCGTCTTACCCTCTTTAGGAAAAACTTCTGGAACTACAGCAACGTTTGTCATCGTTGATGGGTGGACAGTTACAGTTGCATCTGTTGGAGATTCTCGTTGCATTCTAGATGCTCAGGGTGGCGCTGTCTCTGTCTTGACTGTCGATCATAGACTTGAAGAAAATGCGGAGGAGTAGTTCTTGATCTTGTTCTTTATTTTTGTTTATCTCTCATACAAATCTCATTTTCTCTCTTAAACTGCAGAAGAGAGCGTGTAACAGCAAGTGGAGGTGAAGTCGGAAGGCTTAGCATTTTTGGTGGGACTGAGGTGAGGTCCACACAGTTACTGCAAAGGAAAGCCTTCTTGTTGTCCAGGGGGTTTATGTGATGTATCCTTGCTTTACTTTTATAGGTTGGTCCTCTACGTTGTTGGCCAGGGGGTTTATGCCTTTCCCGATCAATCGGGGACATGGACGTGGGAGAATTCATCGTTCCAATACCATATGTCAAGCAAGTGAAGGTAGCTACATTAAATTGTTATTTTTATTTTTAGTTCAGTTCACATGTTTCCTCTCTTGATCACTTAGCTTCTAACTTATGCTCCATTGTCGTTTTAATGTGACGTGTTTTACTTTGAATTACTGATTCTTGTCATTACCATGAAGCTATCAAGGACAGGCGGGAGGCTAATAATTGCCTCTGATGGCATCTGGGATGCATTGTCATCAGAAATGGCTGCAAAATCGTGCCGTGGATTGCCTGCTGAACTTGCTGCGAGGCTAGTCGTCAAGGTATTTAACTTTTAACCCCGATCATATTCTGCAATCCTGGCTTGGTTTGTAAAATCTGCTCCCTCCGATATATTGTTGCATGAAAAACAGATGGTCAAGAGTTGAACCAAAAACTGAATGTTTAATTTGGACATGTTAGACCAGCGTATGGAATACTATCTCATTGTATCAACCGGTATGGTACAGGAAGCATTGAGAACACGCGGGCTAAAGGACGACACGACTTGCATAGTTGTTGATATAATTCCTCCAGATAACACCATGCCACCTCCTCCTACACCTAAGAAATATACCAAACTTAAAGCCTTGCTCTTCAGAAAAAAATCCTACGGATCCACAAATAAGTTATCAATGAAGCTATCCTCCGTGGGTATTGTGGAGGAATTATTTGAAGAAGGATCAGCAATGCTTGCTGAAAGGTCAGTTTCTTTTGACGATGAGCATTTCATTCAGAAAATGATCAGAACATGCGTAGGTTTTGCTTCGCTTCCGACTGTCACCATAATATCATCTCCAATCTGTTTTCTTTTGAAGTTTTTACAATCTTTTTCATCTCTTGACATTGGCAGACTGGGAAATGATGACGCCAGTGGTCAAACGAGCAGCCTTTTCGTCTGTGCAGTTTGCCAGGCTGACCTTGCATCTAGCGAAGGAATCTCAGTTCATGCTGGTTCCATATTCTCTGTCAGCTCAAAGCCTTGGCAAGGTCCTTTCCTTTGTGCCGACTGCCGTAATAAGAAGGATGCTATGGAAGGGAAACGACCAAGTGGAGTTAAAGTAGTATAATATCAGTACCTTCTCCTTACCATCCACTTATTTTCTGGTCTTTTTCTTCCCGTTACCGTTCTTTCTCCTTGATCCACCATTTTTTCTTGACTAGGTGATTATTTTGGATATCAAGATGGTGTTGTAATGATGTCAATATATTCTTGCAAATAATGTACGAATGTATGATGATGAGTAGGACCAAGTAGTCCATTCTTTTATCAAGGTCTCTCAGTACAGTGGAAACTAATTGTCTGCTATGTATCCAGAATTTTATAAGATGAAGAAAATTGAAGATTTTATTCTTGTACACAGATGAACAGAGTTCCAACTTTCTTTTCATTAGATAAACAGACTATAAGATACAGAACCGAATAAACGACTGAATTGTCCATTTCGGACAGACGAATGTGGAAGCAGTTAAACAAGTACAAAAGCAGCATGAATCTTGCTAAGTGCTCCATTTTCTTTGTTCTGTTTCATCCATTTATGCTCAAGATAGCTGATTCCAGGTGTTCAGAGTCGTTCGACTGTGGAGGTCTTGGGATATTGGAATTTCCACTTACTGACGACATGAAACCTGAATGTGGATTGTTCGTGGTTGATTGTTATTCCACGCCTCCAAGGATTCAGTTGGATGCTGGAGGGAATTGGTATGATGAAGCTGTCTGCAGATAAATTTCATATTTCAGACCCTTTCCTTAATGTTCCCGGGAGTAACACAAGTTGTCCTTTTTCTTTCCACTATGAAACTCTCCTTTATTCTCCTATCAGTTCCTTCACATTCTCCCCCAATCTCACCATATTCAGATGTGAAAAGTCCCTTGATCATAATGATACGGTAAAAGTAGAAGATTATTTCCAGAGTTACAAAAATAACACAAGTTGCGAGCTCAGTACATTGTATTATAAAGACCCGGCCTATGCCTTCCCTTCCAGGGAAAGTAGTATCCCTGAAAGCTGCTCCGTTATCCAAATGCCAGTCAAGTCTAATCGGGGTTCAAGTGATTTGTTCCAAATGTCAAGTTCTGTATTTGATTTAGAGTGGACTATTTCTGCTGATTGCCTTTCTTGTCACCACAGACGAGGAAAGTGTCTTACTAATGGTGATAATGAATTTCTATGCGCAGGTATTACTCTGCCAAGATTATTTCTCTGCAGGCTGGTTAATGAATTATTTAGTTCCAAGCTTACCTGAGCTAGAATCAATTCCTTTGCAAACAAAAACTGGTTAAAATGCATGTGGGACTTGCTTTTTATATTATCTCTTATTCGGGCAAGGTTAAGATCTCTTGCTGTCTTGTATCAAGGTTTCCGGGAACAATAGAGACATCAGGATAACAGAAAAGGAAAGAATTAAGAGAAAACTGTCTCTATTTCCTTAGTTATCTGTGTCTGATCCTTGTCTGTTCATGTCCATTTTGTTTGCAGAGAAGAGGATATACAAAAAGATTATACTCATAGGTAGGTTGTCCCCCATCAATTTTCTGCTCAGATCAAATCTTTGCTATTCCATTGCCTTTAATAGTCAGTCAACTTTCAGTTGCATATCATGTGTTTCTAAATTCTAATAACAGGTGGTGTCACTATGGCTGCCCTAACATCCACTTCCATGCTCTTGGTCCTTTTCAGCCGGAGAAAGGACGCACTGCTCAAATTGCTAAGGCTCCAAAAGGCAAAAGCGGAGAGCCAAAAGGATATGGAACTCTTCTTGAAGAACAACGGAAGTCTTGCACCAAGAAGATACAAATACTCAGACCTTAAGAAAATGACCAAGAGATTCAGCGAAAGCCTGGGAAAAGGAGGCTACGGTAGTGTCCACAAAGGAAAGTTGCCAGATGGTTGTCTGGTGGCAGTAAAAATCCTGAATGAGTCGAAAGGAAAAGGAGACGAGTTCATGAATGAAGTTGCAAGTATTAGCAGAACGTTCCACATTAACATTGTCAGTCTCCTGGGATTTTGCTTCGAGGGTTGTAAAAAGGCTCTCATCTATGAGTTTATGCCCAATGGTTCCCTTGAAAGGTTCATACAAAATGCTGCTTTGTCATCAGCAGAGGGTGGATTGGGATGGGAAAAGTTGTTTGAGATTGCAGTCGGTGTTGCTCGTGGGCTGGAATACTTGCACCGAGGCTGCAAGACCCGGGTTCTGCACTTTGACATCAAGCCTCACAACATTCTTCTGGATGAGGACTTGAATCCAAAAATTTCAGATTTCGGGCTGGCTAAATTGTGCCCCAACAGATCAAGTGTGGTGTCGATGTTAGTTTCCAGAGGGACGATAGGGTACATTGCTCCAGAAGTGTTCTGCAGGAACTTTGGAGAAGTATCTCACAAATCAGATGTCTACAGCTATGGAATGATGGTTCTGGAAATAGCTGGAGGGAGGAAAAACATTGATCCTGCAGACGTTGATAGTTCGAGTGAAGTATACTTCCCAATTTATATCTACAAGCAACTTGAAAGGCTGAATGGGGAGGTCCTGACGGCATTGTGAATGAAGATGAAAGCCAATCTGCACTGAGGAAAATGCTAATCGTTGGCTTACGGTGCATACAGACTGATCCAAAGGATCGGCCATCCATGAACGAGGTGGTAGAGATGTTGGAACGGAAACTTGAATCTTTGCAAGTCCCACCTAAACCATACCTTTCTTCACCTTCAATATTGGCACCAAGTCTATTGATTTCAGGATCTGTGTAGCCTTCTGCTTTGATTTATACCAATTAGAGAGATGAAATTTCCAGTGTTTGTCCAAGTTCCATTTCGCTCATCATGTGTTGAAACTTGCAAGATTCTGAGTAATCAGCTGTATTGATCCTCATTCATAAATTAACACTTTATGATGAACGAATTATGTAACTTATTATTTGTTTTTAATAGATGTTTCTATAATCTTCTGTTGTACAGATAAGATATCAAATATCATATGAGGCTAAGATATTAAGAAAATACTCTCAACCCACACCAAATGTAAATTCCAACTTGCCTCCTCTGAATACCTACTTTTCGAAATGTCTTCCTTTTAGTCAATAGATAGTTGACTCAGTACAAGAATTTTCCAAGTCTTTGAGTGAGCAATCAACTCTTAACTCCTCTGCATACTTGTGGAGTCAAATTTTGGGCATGATGCTGCTCAAGTGCTTCATTTTCTTCTCTCTGTTTCAATGTATGATCATCAACTTTGCAGATTCGATATGCCCAGAATCCTTCCGCTGTGGAAATCTTGGCTCCCTGGAATTTCCATACTCCAACATGGAACCCGACTGCGGGTTACTCATGGTTGATAAATGTGACTCTGAACACCCTGTAATTCAGCTGGGGGCTGGAGGAATTTGGTATGATTTTCTGGGCAGGATATCAGAAAACCAACTATTAATCCGCGATCCCATTCTTCAAGCAAACTTGGGTAGCCAAATTTGTTCCGTTCTCCGTGTCGAAAATCTGTCTCTGCCTAAATCTCCTTTTATTTCATTTACACCCACCCGAGCCACCCATAATCTCACCTTGTTCACGTGCGACAGTAAACCTGATAATGAACAAGTACAAAATTATTTCAGAGGCTACTATCAGATAACCTGTGCATTGTTCACCGTGTATTATAGAAATCCGGGACTGGGAGTAGGTGTTCCTGCTATCGGGGAAAGTAGCATCCCGCAGGAATGTGGATTCTCTCAAGTGCCTGTGAAACCTGACAACAACTCCAGTGAACTGTTGGATATGTTAACTGCTGAATTTACCATAGAGTGGAATCTAAGTGAAGGTTGTTATGAATGTCACCGTGGAGGTGGGCAGTGTCTTAGTAACACCTTGAATGGATTCAAGTGCGCACAACAAGGTAACAAAAACTCTATATTGCAAAATGGGGTTTCAAAAATATGTAATTTCATCTGCTAACTGAGCCGGACTCAACTTGCCCCCCGTGGTCGCTTTTTTTTTTTTTTTGCAGGAAACAGGAAACTCAAAACAATTTTAATCATAGGTACACCTGAGCCCTGATTTTCAATGATATTTCATCTGTTCTTTTCAGCTGTTTCTCAATCCTCTCTTTAATCGCATGAAACTGTATCTATAATTCAATCTGTTGATCCCGGTGTTACTTCAGTCGATTGGACCTTAACTCTTCTTTCTTACATGCCACTCTTTCCGTAACATATTGGAATAAATAACACAGTGACAGATTGCTTATTATTCATAAATGGCAAATTGCTCATTTCCTATGGGGTAAATTGCATTATTCCCAATAAATATTGATGTCATTTCCTGATTAAGCAGGTGGTGTGACTTTGAGTGTGACTGCTTCTATAATCTTCATTTTCTTGGGGAAGAAGCATAAAGTATTTCCCAGATTGCTTAGACTAGAAAAGGCCAAGACAGAGAACGAAAAGGACATCGAGCTCTTCTTGAGTAACCATGGGAATCTTGCACAGAAAAGATACAAATACTCAGACCTCAAGAAATTAACTAGCTCATTCAGTGAAAACTTAGGAAGAGGAGGATACGGTAACGTCTATAAAGGAAAGTTACCTGATGGTCGTCCCGTAGCAGTGAAAATCTTGAATGAATCAAAAGAAAATGGACAAGACTTCATGAATGAGGTTGCAAGCACTAGCAGAACTTCCCATGTTAACATCGTCTCTCTACTCGGATTCTGCTTTGAGGGTTCTAAGAGAGCCCTGGTATATGAGTTTATGCCGAATGGCTCTCTTGAAAAGTTCATTCACAACAGTTCCTCTTCATCAGCAGAGCATCGACTAGGATGGCAAAAGAAGTTTGAAATTGCAGTTGGCATTGCTCGCGGGCTGGATTACCTGCACCAAGGTTGCAACACAAGAATTCTGCACTTTGACATTAAGCCTCATAACGTTCTTCTTGATAAGGACTTCAATCCAAAGATTTCAGATTTCGGCCTTGCTAAACTGTGCCCCAACAGATCAAGTATAGTATCAATGTTTGTCGCGAGAGGAACGATAGGGTACATTGCTCCAGAAGTATTCTGCCGAAACTTTGGAGAAGTCTCTCACAAATCAGATGTCTACAGCTATGGAATGATGGTTCTGGAGATGGTGGTAGGCAGGCAGAATCCTGATCGTCAGGCTGATTGCTCAAGCGAAACGTATTTCCCAGATTGGATATACAAGCACCTGGAAGTCGATACTAGAATGGATCTTGACAATATAGAGAATGAAGATAAATCTCACTCTGCCAGGAAAATGATGATTGTTGGCTTGTGGTGCATACAGACTGACCCCAAAAACAGGCCGTCCATTAGCAGGGTGGTAGAAATGCTAGCAGGGAGCACGGAATCCTTGCAAATTCCGCCCAAGCCTGGACCAGTATCACCACCTAGACCAGCAGTTTATGCGTCTACAACTTCTGAGCCATCAATGTAGCAGCTCTCGTAATACGAGGAAGCAATTTCCCCTAATGTTTGGTTTGTTTCCAGTTTCTGGTACTACTATAATTGTGTATGATTCGATGACTACATATGGCATAGTGCTATTGCAAATAATTTTGTTTTTGTTGTGTTAACTTATCATCTCAACTTTGTAAAATTTGCAAATAATTACTATATATGACCGTTTTTCAGTCAAGTTTCCTGCTGAAAAAACATCACATGCAATGCACATGTGATACTTATGGCAATGTAACATTTAGATTAGATACAATGCACTGCATATGATGTTTTGTCAGCAATAAACTTGACAGAAAACGGTCATATATATTAACTTGCAAATTTTTGCAAAATTGAGATAATAATTTGACATGAAAATTTCAGTAACAAAGTGTAAAAACGAATATAATTCGGGTGGCAAAATGTAATATACCAGCCAAGAACACAGTTTTTGAAGATGGAGGATACATTGCATTGTCTGTTAGGTTTTGCAGATGATTGGAGAAATAAAAATTTGGGTCAGTAACTGTACATGCATCTATTGTTCCTCCCTGTCTTCTGGATGAATTCATAAAAAACTTAGCTGGTTGAGAATAAGTATTTCTACGGCACAAAATGCATAGTTAGCCATGATATTCTCATAGATAAACTGTAGAAGCACAATACAGAAAGTAACTTTCAAAATCAGGTAGTGAATATGATATTGCAAGTACAATATGATCAGGGAAACCATTCAATCACTGTAAGGCCTAAAAATTCAAGATGCAGAGTGTAACAGACTGGCCACAATAAACTAAATAAGATTGTGCATATCGTATGGAACACAATTTCAATGCAGCAATTCCGTCTCCAATTGAGAAATGTTTTGTCTTCTCTCCTATTTGTTTGCTTCAGAATTCTTATGACTGCAACGAAACCTTTTCGAGCTCTGCATATGCGATAGTATTGTCAACCAAAAGGAAGATCAACTTCTCCACTGATATTAACAAGCATGACTGTGTACTTGGGGAAAATAAATATAAATTATAGAATATAGAGATTGCATACCTTGAGAGGGAGGTCCATCCTGAGTTTTCTTGTTGCTGACAAAAGGGAATAATTGTAGTAAGTTAATATTTCCGTCGCTCATGCATATATACAAGAGTGAATATGCAGCAAAGGAAAATATCATGGCTCATATAACTATATGACAGTCGGCGAGAAGAAGCCATCCTAAGACCATTAAACTAGTATCTCAAACTACAGCACCTGATTGCCCAAATCCAACTATCAACTTCCTCTTAGACTTGTTCATTTTTACCATTAACAAATCCAAGCTTGTCAACCATACGCAACGTGAGGTTCCACTTGTATATTTTGCCATATTTGCATTCAGTCAACAAAATGATTGCATCATCAGCATATGTTAACAATCTTGTTTGCAATCAGCGAAACCAATTGGTAAAAAGAGACTCCACCTGAAACTAGTAATAAGCCTGGAACGGGAAATTTGTACCTTTCTTTGCTTGTAGGTTCATCTTGGGGCTTCATTGCTGGAAAAAGCAGAACTTCCTGTACATAACATAAGAAGTATAAGCTTGAGAACTCATTAGAGTCGGCCTGTGTACAAAGCTAAGATGATTATGAGGAGCCAGTTGTATATTAACCTTTATATTCTGTGAATCAGTCAACAACATTGTGAATCGATCAATACCCAACCCCCAACCACCAGTTGGAGGTAATCCATACTCAAGAGCAGTACAGAACGTCTCATCCAAGGCCATAGCTTCATCGTCACCCGATTGTCGGTCCTAGTTTCATTTTACATAATCCCACAATTTTACATTCAGAATTCATCACTGCCAACGTTATGATTTACTTCTTCAATTAAATACCTTGAGTTGGTCAGCAAAGCGCTGACGTTGCACAACAGGATCATTCAACTCTGTGTATGCATTGCAGACCTACCAAACGAGAAAACAGAAGTTGCAAAAGCCATTAGTCAATAATGCAAAATCGAGTGAGACAAAAGACAAAGACAAAGATACATAAGAATGAAATATCTTATCAAAACACGCACTTCATGCTTGTTGATGAACAACTCAAATCGTTCGGTTAAGCCTGGCTTCGACCTATGCCACTTTGCCAATGGACTCATGATCTCTGGATGGTTTATGATGAAAGTAGGGTTCGTGCATGTCTCCTCAAGAAAGTGGCCAACAAGCTGTACTCATCATAAAAGTAACAATTTATAACAGGCAGAGCGGAGGGGGTTGGGGGTTGTTAGACAAAATCTTATTCTCTGATAATTAGTGCAAAAGATTGAGCATAACAGGATGGAAGACAAAATCAAGTAATCAACTAGCTGGCAAAAGTTAAGGACTTGCTTTCCATATTGCATAGACTGCAAGCAGAAGAGATAACTGATATAAAAAGGAAACACAATATGCACAGGCATATTACTTTGTCCAAAAGTCTAGCAGTTGTTTGAGGAGGGGGGCATTTGATATCAAACTTCAAACATGCGTCCACCAGATATTTATTGGCTTCCTCACTTGCGAGGTCCTTGGGTATATTCAAATTTGCCAACTTCTCCAATTCACCTATCATATCAATCCGCCTACAGAAATGAAAAGATAATGACTTCTTAAATTCCGTTATCAGACGAGTATAGGGGCAGTATAAATCACGCATTAATCTGCAGACCTGAAAGGAGGAGTAAAGTCAATCTCGATGGGGTCATTTTCCAACCCATTGGCATGATATTTAATTTTATATCCACCTGTAAGTTCCTTCACCATCCCTGTCAACATAGAATTTGTTAAGACAAGTGTGAATTAGGCAATATTTTCATTAGTCAAGATACAAACCAGATTTGCCACTCACCACTCAGCATATCTTCAGTCAGCTTCATCAGGTCATCGTAATCAGCAAAAGCCATATAGAACTCACAAGTTGTAAACTCAGGATTGTGTGTTAGGTCAATTCCCTCATTCCTAAACTGTTTTCCTATTTCGTATACACGTTCCAAACCACCAACAACCAGTTCCTTGAGATATAGTTCAGGTGCAATGCGCATGTAAAGTCTCATATTTAGTTCATTGTGGTGGGTGACGAATGGCCGAGCAGCAGCTCCACCGGCAATCATGTTCATCATGGGAGTTTCAACCTTAAAAGGGAAAATTGGAAAAGACGAACAAGAAGAAATTTCAGGGGAAGCAGGGAAACGAGATGACAATAAATCATTTAAGACAACACCACTGACTCACCTCTATAAAATCTTGTTCATCAAGAAAATGTCGTATGTACGAAATGATTTTAGACCTGGTTTTAAATATTTCTCGAACCTCCATGTTCAGCATCAAATCCAAATAACGCTGCCTATACCGTGTTTCCTATCATCAAAATCGTGATCCACTGTAAGAAAACAGATCTCATTCATACGGGTCAACAAGCACTATTACACAGCAATGGTGGCCCTTCAGACCAACCTGGGGAACTACCCAATAATAAATGATGAGGAGTTGAGTAGCACCTGATCCTTCAATATATAAGCCTCGGGATTCCTGGCACTTCCTGGGACCCAGACATCAGTCGTCTGTCCACAGTACTGAAATGTCAACAAGGAATCCAAACAGTGTCAACAGATGTAGAAGAGAAGATAACAGTCACCTTAGTGTTCTCCGACCCTGGACCAATCTTTTGACGGGGCATCATGTGGAGACAGTGAGAAAGCACTATAAACGTTTTTGGAAAAATACTCAGCTCCCCCCTTTTACTTTTGCCTGCAAAATGAGGTACTCTAAGAGTAGTTTCAAAATCAGGGAAATATTATGTGCAGAAACCAAGAAAGTGATTCAAAAGCTAGGTATGCTATAACCAGTACTGTTGGAATTACATCATTGCTGAGCTTAACATAAGCGCCCTGCCAAAAGAGAGCCAACACAATGCAACAAGGAAAATAGAAGGCCTTGATTGCCAGCTAAACTACGCATAGATACACAACCGTGCATGTCGTAAGAATCTCTGCAAGTTCTCATCTCATTGTCTTTAACAGTTTCATAAACCATGTAAGCTGCTTTAATAAGTAAAACAACACACTCCCCTAGCAGAATGAGGCCACTATGCTTAACCTAAATCAATTGCATAAGCCCCTATCAAAATTTCACAAACAGATAAGTTCCTGCTGCTAGAAAATTGTTAAGTGCAAGAATTTGATATCCCTAGCAGGTGAAGCTTATGGTGGATAAGTATTATGATTGTTATTTCGCTGGGCACTGCTTCATAGCTACCAAAAGAAAGTCTTGCAGACCTGGGAATCCAATTATCCCAACAATATCTCCCCGCTTCACTGAAGAATGAAACCGAGTAAACTCTTCTTCATCCAAATCTGATTTCCTACATAAAACCGTGATGAACTGCAATGATGAACAAGGTATATATGCCACAATAAAACACAAAATACAGAGCCCAGAAATGGCAGGAGGCATAAGCCACTGCAAGTTTCTTCCTGCTTGAAGCAAAAACTGAGACATGCAGTTACCTTGCATCAGCCATAACTTGAACTTTAGCACCACCACCATGTAGATCATAAAAAAATAGCTTCGATGATGACGATCGTTTGTTCATAAGCCGACCTTCCAAGAGGAACATTTATATCATTAACGGAAAGTAACATGTTGCTTAAAACCAAGTGCATAAATCACATTTGATTTCTAGTACCTGCTATTCTTTCTTCAACATCTTCGAGGTGATCCCCACTATTCAAACTTTCATATTTCTTCACATACTCTGGAATAGTCAGCTTACATTCAAATTTGTGAGGGTATGGATTGATCCCAGCTGCCTTTTGAGCTGCAAGAGCTTTCAGCCTATTTTCATAATATTGCTGATCGCAGAATGTTGCATTAGTGAAAATAAACAGCCTCCATTTGGCGACAGAACAAGACCCCTCCAAAACAACATAGATAACAAGAAAGCAAAATAGAGAAACACCATAAACATAGAGGTAAAGTGGTAAACAATGCGATAGACCTACCGTTGGATCCATGCCCTCATCTTCTGCAGCAGCAGCTTTCTTACCCTGTGGCCTTGACTTGGCAGAGGCCTGAAATATATGCCAACACCATGACAACAATTACAATGACAGACATAAAACACTGCAACAGAAAGAAATCCAGTGAACATATGGAATGAAATCAGAATTGCCACAAACACTTAATTCTCCTGAACTTAGCTTTACTTATACCATCTGCGGACTAGTATACAACCTCAGTACACTTTCAAGAAAGTACTAAGCATCATGCCTACTTAATACAATTCTCCCAACATCGTCATCATCATCACAAAAATCCATGTACCGTTATCTCGATCGAAGCAATCCAACTGCATATTCTTGCCATTTCCTCTCCAAAAAAAATCCTCACTTTTGCTAATTGCAAGGCATCTCAAATGTTTGAAAGGTGACACTAACAGCTTTCACAGCCTTCTTTCCACCATAACTAGACCGCAGTTCAGCAAACCTCGTTCAGACACTCAAAATCAACATTTCTTTCCACGTTATCAGTTTTCATTTGGATTATAATGAATATTTAGACATTTAGGAACCAGAAGTGGGACCTAAAGCACAACACAGCTTCTACCAATAAACAGCCCATTTAACGTCGTGTCTCCATGAGTTGCATTGAAAAAACACCCAAATAAAGAAAAAGAATCGCCCAAACTCGCACCCACTGGAACATTAAATACTGAGTTAACGACTAAATATCACGATAACCATAAACAATCTTCACCAAGCTTCTAACTTCAAAATCTTCATGAATAAAAACTGATTCTTGAACACGGAAACAATTACAATTAAACAAACAAAAAATACAACACAAATAAATTCGAAGGCACGGACAAACAGCATTTGTGTTCACAGCAAGATGAACGTACCATTTTCGCAGTCGGGGATGCGGAAGAGTTCTGAGCTACTGATGAAAAAATGTAGACAGTCCAAATGCCAGTTTTACTTGGTAAAACCCTAGAGGCTGAAACTTTGCCCTCACGCTATACATAAATGTATGTATATTATGGAACTGGGCTTTGAGTTCATTTGAATTGAATGGATCATATGATTTGGTCTGGGCTTTTGGTCCATTTTTTATCACTCGAGGTCTGGGCTTTGGTTCAGTTTGGGCTGCTGAAAAAGGGTTGAATGGCCCAAATCAGAATATGATGATTAATAAATAACATTAAATTGGTATGAAATACCGACTAAGATAGAATTAATTTTTTGTGCTCAAAATTATTCATTTCGCAATCAAGTGTTCAACTAAAAGGATATCATTACTAAATCCACAATACACAACTTAGTGATTAAATTAAATTCGTGTATAACACGGATCACACACTAATTTTTTATTATTTCTCAATTATGTATTTCTACATTTTACATTTTCTAAAGGCATAAGATTGATTTGAATCATTTGTCCGTCTGAAAATTTTAACTGACTAATCGATTATTCATCCAACAAATTGAATTTAAATACCTCATATTTATTTATAAAAAAAAACAATTAATGTCGTGCTTATTACAATTTTTGTCCCCCTCAAAAATAAATATTTGAATTTTTGTACGTGATCTCAAAATTTTGTGTTCAAAAAATGTGCTAGAATTCATCAATGATCCCTTACCCAAGTGATAAGGTTGAGGTTCCACAATCAAGAGATTATGGATTCAAGTACTACGAATAGTAAGGTGATGTTTATTTTATAGGATGTTTGTATTATTTATTTGATTGCTTTAATGTTGGTGTTGGTAGATCTAGCTAGAAATATTATTATATTATGGACTAAGTATTGTAATAACAATTGATTACTATGTATTTCCAAATTAATAGTTTATCTTCCGTTATTTATTTAAAGAAACATGCTTAGAATTGAGTAAATACCTACCACAAAATAAAAGAAAACATAAAGACGTAATTTGAAAATTGTGCCACAATAAACGATTACATATGTGTAGTTTAACTTTCTCCTTAGTCTTTGGACAAAATGATTAGTCCTAAGTACAAATTCCAATTGTTAATAATAGAAACTAGAGATTCCACGTTACAAAAAAAGCCCCTTACATGTCAACCTTTTTCTGCTTTGTTAATTTTACAATTTCCCATGCAATAATGGGAAATGTGATCATAATCTAACTCTTGGTCATTATTTATCATTACTTACTTATTTTTGCTTAAATTAAAAACGAAATCATAGATAATAATAAAAAATAATGTTGTTATAACCTATCAACATATTTTTATCTTAAAATTTTGAAAAACTACAATTAGTAAAGCTAATTAATAAATTATTTATCCAAATATTATAAAAAATACGGTCTTTTATTATGATTAGCTATCATGATTAAAAGTAAAACATCATAAGAAATACTAATTAATTATATTTGCGCGATATCTATTAATTATTATTTTTTACCAAAACATAGTAATAATTTAAAAATTATAGTAGGTATCAATTAAACAATGGTTAAAACTTAATATCATTTTTGATTTTATTCGTGTATAGTAGATATTATTGATCTACAATAATTAGGTAAGTCAAGTTCATTAAGCTTGCTCTAATTCTGAACAACAGCACTGCACAGATTCTTATTTATACATTATCTACTCAAACTTCAATTCTCATTTTCATATTTAAACACTCTACATTCAACTACACCAATTATTGCATCAATCTCGTATTAAGATTTTTTCTTATTTTATTCAATCAAATTATTTATTTATTTAAGCATAAAAGTTGTAACTATTCTTTTACAAATTAATCCTCTAATAATTTTAAAACTTTTTGTGAAGATCCTTTTAATTTTTGTGTTGCTGTTCGACCCAATACGCATTAATATTATTTAGGATATAGACCACTTTAAAAGGCGCAATTAACTTCTGCAATATTTGTTAGCATTTTCAGACATATTATATTATTACTAGGGGGAAGCGTCAGAAAAAAGCAGAACAAAACAAAATAATGAATCGAATATTTGTCACGATTAGTTCTCAGTTAAAAATCGTTACCCGAAAAACTAATTATAGCTGTATTTGTACATTTTAGTTCAAAGTTTTGTAATTAATTAATGAGGTTTGACTGCCAATTTCTTTATTAGCACCAAAAGACGTGAAAGTGGCATTTTTTGTCAGAAGTCCTGGAGACGAAGACAAATGCGCCTTTAGGCAACCCCCCATCTGCTGAAAACGGTTCCCTGCTTCCACTAATAATGTAATTATTCATTGATTATTCTTATTTCTTAATTAGTGCTAATTTACGACGTGTAATTAACACTAATACTAAAAAGTATTAGACCATAGTTTCGGAATAAATGACAAATATTTTCAATTAAAACAAGTTAATCAAGTATTTTAAGAAGGTAAGTAAAGAGTTTATATATAAGATTAGGCTTTCTTACTCTTTCTTTTTAGAAGTTTTAAAAGCTTTTAACAGATTATTAATTAACATAAATATTTAAATATGAATCTTGAATGAAAATTTGTTTACTTAAGCAAGTACAGAGCTCACAGCAGCCAGCAGCAGGCAGTAGGCACTCTCTCTCTCTCTCTCTCTCTCTCTCTCTCTCTCTCAGACACACACATGAAACAACACAAACCAAGAATGGTGGCAGCTGCGATGCCGAAAACAAACCATTTAAACATAGCACTCTTTCTCTTTCTCCTCCGCCACGCTACTGCATCGGACCACCCTGACATCCAACCCCTCATCCTCTTCAAATCGACCGTCGATCCCAACAACGCCGTTCTCACCTCCTGGAACTCCTCCTCTGATCCATGCACAACCGACTCATGGGTCGGAGTCTCGTGCCTTCATAACAGGGTCGACCGTTTAGTCCTGGAAAACCTGAATCTTCAAGGCTCTTTTCCTCCTTCCCTTACTTCTTTAACCCAACTCCGTGTTCTGAGCCTCAAGAACAACGGGTTTTCGGGTCACATTCCGGATCTTTCCAACCTCACTAGTCTTAAGCTCCTTTTCATTTCTCACAACCATTTCTCCGGCGACTTCCCGGGCTCATTGTCTTCGCTTTCGAAGCTTTACCGACTTGATCTGTCTTACAATAATTTTTCGGGGAGTATACCCTTGAGCATGAACCGGTTGACGCATTTGCTGACGTTGAGGCTAGAAGAAAACTGGTTCACTGGTCTCATTTCGGGTTTGAATTTACCCAACTTGCAGGATTTTAATGTGTCGGGAAACGGGTTGACGGGGGTGATACCGGGTTCGCTTTCGGTTTTCCCTGCGTCGTCGTTTGGGAACAACCAGAATTTATGCGGGCCACCGTTGGAGAAATGTAAGGTGGTGTCGAACAACCCGACTCGGCCTGGTGGGGCAATGGCTTCCCCGCTAAGCCCGAGGGCGACCGTCGCGTCATCTCCAACCGCAATGCCGGCGGAGACAAATCCGCCCGCGAAATCTCGAAGTACACATCATCGGAGTAGAATCAGCTCGTTAGCCGTAATTGGCATAATCGTCGGAGATGTTCTGGTTTTGGGGTTAGTTTCTATGCTTCTATATTGCTACTTCTGGAGGAACTATTCTAGTAAGTTAACGTCAGGAAAGAGCAGCGGATCACAAGTGGAGAAAACAGTGTACTCATCGAGCCCGTATCCGAACTCGGCCCAATCTGGATTCGAGCGGGGAAAGATGGTATTTTTCGATGGGGAGAGGAGGTTTGAGCTTGAGGATTTGTTGAGGGCGTCCGCTGAAATGCTCGGAAAAGGCGGATTTGGGACGGCGTATAAGGCGATTTTAGATGATGGGAATGTGGTTTCGGTGAAGAGATTAAAAGATTTAACTCTGAATGGGAAGAAAGAGTTTGAGCAGCAAATGGAGGTTTTAGGGAGGCTTAGGCATCCGAATTTGGTGGGCTTGAAAGCTTACTATTTTGCTAGGGATGAGAAATTGTTGGTTCATGATTACATGCCAAATGGCAACTTGTTTTGGCTGCTTCATGGTAAGCTATTTTCATTTCTGTTTTGCTGTCTGATTTGCACTGCTTCTATTGTTTTTTCTGTGTGTTAGGTGTCGGTGACTTAGCTTGCAGGTGTGAATTGTAGTAGAAATGGCATTTAGTGGTTGAATTCAAAGGATCTATTATCATAGTAGAAAGTTCAAGGACAATGATAAACGGGAGCTGTTGCTACGCCGATCATTTTGGCTGCACGTGTGGTTAGAATTATTGCTATGCCCCCCCTAATTAGCTTTACTATGAACCTGTGCTGTTTGTTCTTGTTCTTGGAGCTCTATCACTTCTGTTTTCTATCACCTGCTAATGATAATCGATAGCGAGAGAGAAGTTGAAAACGTTTGCTAATAACTTAACTCTTTGATGTTGTCATTGTCCCAACCTTCGTCTCGCTGTTCTGATTGTGAAACTGTTGATAGAACATGTATTGGGATATACAAGATGAAAGCATAGATCTGTTCAAAAACTGAAGATGAAACATGTGTTGGGATTCATGAGAAATTCTGCTAGTAAGAAACCCGAGGCCGGTTACCAACTTTTGTTTGGTCTGGTCTGGGGACCATGGTGTAATGGTTGAGCCACACTACAAATTAAAGCCAACTGCATTTGTAACTTACTAGAACATGGGTTGGTACGCTACACTTATTTTGTACTTTGGTGAAGCAGTATGGTAGATACTTTCTATGAATTTTACAGGCAACAGAGGCCCCGGAAGAACTCCACTAGACTGGACCATGCGGTTAAAGATTGCAGCTGGAGCAGCTCGAGGATTAGCCTTTCTCCACGACTCATGCAAATCCCTTAGGCTCGTGCATGGCAACATCAAATCCACGAACGTGCTCATTGACAAGGCTGGGAATGCCCAGCTATCTGATTTTGGACTCTCTGTTTTCGTACCACCTTCCTCGCTCCCAAAATCCAATGGCTACCGTGCCCCTGAAGCAGCACTGGACGGTCGAAAGCTAACCCAAAAATCTGATGTGTACGCGTTTGGCGTCCTATTATTGGAGCTGCTAACTGGGAAATGCCCCTCTGTAGTTGACCATAATGGTCCTGGCATGGGGTATAATGGGGTCCTTGATTTGCCAAGATGGGTGCAGTCTGTTGTGAGAGAGGAGTGGACAGCTGAGGTGTTTGATTTGGAGCTTATGAGGTACAAAGACATCGAAGAGGAACTCGTGGGGTTGTTGCAGATAGCGATGGCTTGTACCCAGGCTTCACCCGATCAACGGCCAAATATGAACCATATAGTGAAAATGATTGAAGAGTTACGGGGCATGGAAGTTTCACCATCGCACGAATCTCTCGATTCAGTTTCAGAGTCACCGGCTGTTTCTGAAGACACACGTAGAGTGAGTGAATGATCGATGTCTAGCTGTATAAGAGCTTGATTTCCATTTATTCAAGTTCTGTATATTTACTGGTATTTCTTTATGGCATCTAGTTTGCAAATGCATCTGCATTTATAAGCTGGAAATTCGTCAACCTTGGTGATATGTGTCCTATACTTGCATTATCCTTGTTTTGCAAGGAGTAGATAAAATTTAATGATAATAATCATTGTCTATTTTTATTAGGAAAACTGCATTTGAACTTCATTCAGGTCCCCATCGGATAGATTGAACTTATATTCAGACTACATGGAGTAAAGCATAACATTCCAAGAATCAAGAATTTAAGGATCAGAGCCAAGTAGTTTTGGTGCAATCCTAAGCAAAGGTTGTAAAGTACTAGGATGAAACTTTCTTGCAAAGAGGAAGCAAATTGAGCTCCTATCACCGTTATAGGTGCAGTTGAATCCATTTCGAATGCGGTCAAGAAATCTTTCTGTGACATCATTTCTCATAAACATGGTAGGGTGTGAGCCCCCTCCAGACCAATCAGTCCAAGTAATTGTCCTATTTGATGTCAAATTAGGGCAAATTTTGGTTACTAGTGTTGGCAGGTAGTGTTCATCCATGTAACAAGGTGGCATGCAATGGTTTCTAAATATGGGGTAGTATTTGATATCTGACACTATAGCTAGGGCAAGTTCCCTATTGGCTTCAAACCATTGGGATCCCTTGCGCCAATCGGATAACGTGATCGTGGGCCACATCCGCTTGTTGTATCGGCCCCGCCCGATGGGCCGGGGATCGTCAAAGGTACTAAGAAAGCTTTGCTTGGAGTTTATGAGGTAGTTGTATATATTGGAGAAGTTGAATAAAGGGATGCATGTTTCAGATAAAAGAACGAATCTTTCGTTCGAGAAGTCTAGGAGGGCATTTGCTAGAAGACGTCTTTCTGCATCGATCATGGTTGCTCTTCCCCATTGAACCAACTGTCAGATGGAAAATGAAGAACTCATAATCTTTTACGAAAACTAGAATGCAGAAAGCTTCATATTGTGGTCGGAGTACGTTTTTGTCTACCTTGCTAGGTATTCTACGCTTGTAGAAGACCGATGACTTGGAGGGCTCGAATGTGAACTCCGGTAAGGTGTGGACGTAGATTGAGAAGAGTCCTTCATGTCCTTTAAAGAACATCTCCCAAAGTGGTGCCAACGGTAGTCTTCCTCTAGTTAAGAACATGAATGCAACTTTTGGTGTTCGATTGAAAGGATAATGAACGATACGAGGAACCATTGAGGCCCTCCACATCAATTCTTCGTCGGTCATTGAGTGCCAAAGATCTTTAGGAGAAATCCACTCCTTCAATCCGTACGTTGTGTTTGAACTGTTGCATCGTTGCATGCATGGAGGTTGTGGAGATCCTGACGAAGAAAATAGTGGAGGAAATGCGTTGAGAGGTGAGAAGTGTAGATCCTCATATAGCACAAATTTCTTGAAATGATCATTGATGATCATCCCCAAGACTAAGACAAGAAATGCAATTGACAGACAGAAGATTATAGTTGTAGCAACTTGAAACTTTCCATCTCTGACTTCTCTCCGAATGCGAATGGAGAGTTCTTTGACAGGCATTGTGATTTTAATCCCTTTTGCTTTGTAAAGGAAACAAATCCCTTGGTTCATTTGATATCATCTCAACAAGAATGGAAAGTGAGGGCCTTGCACAACCCCACAAGGAAAGTACTAACATAAACAAGAAAGTGTGTGTGTGTGTGTGTGTGAGAGAGAGAGAGAGAGAGAGAGAGAGAGAGAGAGATTAGTGATTGCTAACATGGATAAAGAGATTTCTGCTGCAAAAGATGAATGCAATAGATTGACAGCTTTAACCAAACGAGGGGAATAGGGGAGGCTTTGCTGTCTCATGTGTTGCAGCAGGGAAAAATGCATGTTTGATAGGTCATCTCATGCTGCGTGGATTGGATTTTCTGTTGCAAATCGTATTCCATCTCCTATTTCATTTAATACTATTTCATTTAATATACACACACCACGTGTATTAAAATAACTTAATATATTTTATTTAGGAAAATATTTTATACAAGTGACGTGTGTATGTTTAATAGAGTAGGAGATAAAATACGATTTGTCACAGAAAATCCAATCCGTATGATGCCCCATGCAACACATCAATCTAATTATGTTTTACTATATAAGCAAAAAAGAAAAAAAAAGAACAAGTTATAAGGGCTTTCTGTATTAATAAATGTACAAATTAATAAGACTCATATCTCAGGATCCTTATATTGATCTATTTGATGGAAACAAGTTAGATGAAACTTTACCGCAAGTATTATGATGATACAATCTGTACTGATATTCTTATGCTTTCTTCAATGCCTACAATTAAGCTAAGCACCTCTCTGGCGGAGTACAAACACAGCAATGGCAGCCACTGCCCCTGCCCCTAGAAATTTAACTATCTGGAAATGATGATGCTTCACGGAGAGAGTACTGCGTAGATATTCCCATATCCAACGTGAAAAAAAATTCAGTTTACAAGTTGATTGAAATCTCTGCATCGAGAATTCCTGGACATTGCAAAGCAGAAGAGCTCCAGGTCAAGCACGGCAACAAGAACATAAAAAGAGAGCGAGAACAGAAAACCAGGAAATTTCTATCAAGTATTTATGTTTTAAGAAAGCATAATCTGCAGCAATCACTCTAATTACTCGTAACTGGGAAGTAGTCCAACCTAAGATGATAAGTGTTGACAAGGTCTTAAAGGAGTAGCTTTCCTCATGCTCATAATTTACCCACACTTCCAGCAAACTCAGCTAAACTGCCGTTGAAATTTTCTAGAGAGAAATCCTGCATGTTTCCAGAGGAAAGTTTGTAGTGTACTTCACTAAGCCAGTTCCAATAAACAGAATACTCCGAGTTTACACCAGAATATAGAGCCACATAATTAAAGCAAGTCATACAACAGAACGAGCGGATTCCTAGAATATTTTATGTTTTTGCCTTGTCTCGGAAATAGGTTCAGGTACTCCCAGTAAGGATTTGCAAAGAAGGCTAATGACTCTTACCTCCGGTAATTTATTCTGCTGGGCAAGGTGATCGACATGGAGTCTCACATTTGATGAAGCATGAATCCACAGACTGCGATCAACTTCAGCATATGTATATGCAACAATGTCAAACAATGTTTTGGCTCCTTCTTGTATGGCTTTCAAGATAGCAGCTTCTCGATTTCTGCGGTTTCTGAAAAATTGAGAAAAGGATTTGATAAGAATTGATAAGTACGATAATGGAACTATAAGCCAATATACTTTCAGGAGTTTTTTAATCTTACTTAAGATACCCACAGAGCATGTGCTTTGGCCACATATTAACTCTACCATGCATAGGAATCAGTACATGTGGGGACAGCTCCATAAACTTGTATGTTGTGTGAAAATAATCCTACAAAAGCGAACAAAAATTTAAAATAAAGGATCGACAGTTATTGACGACCGTTATTAGAGGACTAAAAATCATAATAAATTTGGCCCATTGACGACAAAGGGCATATAAGTGTATGGGAAAAGCCCAGGTGATCTCTACGTGCACATGGTGCATATTTAGTTTACATTTTCAATATCAACTTCAAAGATGTGCCTTCTTGTATCGAAGCAGAGTTTGAGTTCCTTATACATTAGTGTTCAGCAAAAACTTACACTCATATTTCCACCAGAAGTAATGTCCAAGAGTGCACTTCCTTGGCTGAAATAAACAGAGGCATCAGTTCAAGGCATCCCGAGATATCCAAAGACAATTAAAAGTCGATCACTTAAAAGAAATCTTGATATTATATAGTAATAAATAATTTTTTATGATTCACGCTGCCAGTTTTCCTTGGCACACATAAAGATCAAGTTCTCATATTATAAATCGATGAGAGATTATGAAATCGAGATCCCGTTCCAATCACTGAATACTTCCAGATTTTTGTCTGATAACTTACCCAACACAATGATCTCCAACAATCAAGGAGTTAGTAGTGACATGGACCAATGCCATGTGTCCATCTGTATGCCCCTGATAAGATTTTATCATGGGAAAGAAAAATCTCAGTAGGTTCAACAACAGAAGCTTAGACTAACGTAACACATTACGACTGGCACAGTGAACTTAGTTGAATAGTTCTGACATACAGCCATAGCAAACCAGCAAGAGCAAGTTTTATATTGCGGCTGGCAGAATATTGGAACTATGAGCACAGCCCAGCCAGAATGATACAACGCACAATGAACTGGAAATCTCACATTACTCTGAAGTTGCATTGGAGTCGACTTGTACTCACATCTCTTTTAACTTATTAGGCCCATGGAGCTATTATATTGATGAAAAGGTTTATGATGATCGAAGAAATGTAGAATATATTTTTGAGTAAAAGTTAACCTGAATGTTGAAGTATAAAAGTAGTTGAATGAACCTAAAAGATAAACAAAAGTTTGAGTGAACCTAACTCTGATTAGTATTTTCCTAGAGGACAATATACTTAGCTGATGATCAAACAGGAGTATATATATCTTAAGGAAGAGCTACAACTGAGTCTGTGCTTGTAAAGTTTGTCAATAATCAACGAAGAATCAAGAAAACCAAAGTTGTAATAAGGCTTAATATTATAAGATAGTTGGCTATAAGTGATAAAGTGGTACAGAAGCAAATTAAAATCGTCTTTGTTTGGGCTTGAGAAATAGAGGTATATATTATGATAATTCCTAGTTGAATGACAAAAAATGAAAAAAATATTTTATAGAGGTACAGTGGAAAAAGTTATACACTATACTGCAATCAGTCCATATGGTACCTTATGCAATAACGGAAAGCAAATACTGACAAACAATATAGAGAAAAGGCAATATGCATGAAATTTACAGGAGCTGAAATGAGTTTCAAGCGTTGACCACCAATACAGATTTCTTCAGATCCCAGAACTGGAACATATCCCAGAGACCAAACATCTGTATCCAAAATATGAAATGTTAATAGCAGTTTCATTTGTTTCATAAAGAAATCTCAAACCTTTATTACTAATCTAGTATTCTAAGGCCAATTTGCTCTGTTAGTAACCATAACTCCGTTATAGTCTTTTAGACATAACACTCATTCATGAACGTAATTTAGGCGTTAAAAGAATGAGATCCGATACAGAGAGCCCTTCCTTTTTTAGCACTGATAAGCCATTTGGAGTCGTTTCTGTTTTATGAATGAACCAGATGAATCTAGGGAGCATTTTTGAGTATTTGTTCATCTTAGCATTTGGTTTGTTGTCAGAATAACACAAGCAACTCTACCCTCAAAAATTGGTATGTCACAAAATGAGTGTGTTTTTCATATCTCAAGTAAAGTGAAACATGTAGAGAACATATATTAACTCTAAGTCACCACACCTTTACTAATACGTCGAAAGGTGTTTTCATGAGCCAAGAGAGTAGCATCAGGATTGCACTTCTGCACGATGGAGAGACCTGTAGGACATCAAGGCTAACCCACAAATAAGTACCAAACAGAAAGAAAAAATAAAAAGGAAAAGGACATGTAACAGATCAGGCCATGAGATAAATTATACATCAAGGAGGTCATGGTAACAAGATGT
The DNA here is from genome assembly GCA_034509735.1 of Sesamum alatum. Classification (NCBI taxonomy): domain Eukaryota; kingdom Viridiplantae; phylum Streptophyta; class Magnoliopsida; order Lamiales; family Pedaliaceae; genus Sesamum; species Sesamum alatum. Next base: position 41,533,551 of record JACGWO010000004.1, on the reverse strand, counting down.
AATGAAGTCTTGAGATCAAATTTCAATTAAGGCTGATTATACCCCTAACCTTACTTACAACATCTGAACAAAACAAAATTTATGCATACACTCACTTTTTGAAATGCTTACCATCGACGTGATCATGATGATGATGGGTCACAAACACGACCAACTTCCGTGGGAGAGCAGTAACAATTTGTTCCAGCTGATAGTGGAAGGTGCAACATGTCATAATGGCATCAAACCAATTTAAAAATGCAAAATTGATGGTGATCTAAAATAGCATTGGTGGGTCTTTGTGAATTGCTATACATTAAAACTTTGATCCAGGTCACAGTTTCATCATATAGCGTCAACAGTAAAAGAAAATACTGAAATGAGATATGGAATACTATCGAACCATAAGTTATAAATAAATCCTTCCACGAATCACTTGACAACAATACGTACATCCTTGATAGAACTGTTTCCCGGATTTTCCGATTAGATTAAGTCACCGTTCACAGATGACTTATCATTTAGATTATAAAGCGCGAAGGTGTAGTCGTAGAATCAAACTTTATGTGTCCTTCATGGGAGATTCACTACAGGCATAAGCTTGTTTAGTTGTTTCTGGTATATTTCTATTTTGTAAGGCCATCCAGAAAAAAATCACACCCGAAGGATCATAAGATAAGCTGCCTACATACTTTCTACTCATTCTTTAGGCTCTGTGTCAAGTAAAAAAGACATAATACCTCTTTGTGCATAGCAGAGTTGCATCCAGGATCTATAATGAGTGCATCTCCACTAGCAATAAAATTATCACCACCCATGCCATCATAGCTAGTCCCAGGCACAAACACAACTAAGTTTGTGGTGTGGAAAGGCTTTGCTGTTCTGCTTCTCATGGGAACAAGTTTAACACCAGGAGGATATTCCTGCAGAATGTGAAGCATTCTGTAATTTGATGTGAACATACTGGATTAAGTAAAAAAGAAATGGTAAAAAGGAAAACAAAAGGATGCAAAAGGCACATCAAACTTAGAATTAGCTTTTTCTCATGAAACCCAAAACATCAACCACAAAGAAACGAACCTGAGATCTCAAAGTGGTAGGAATATTCAAGGTTCTAAGTTCAATTGAATCAGTGAGAAGACCATCGACAACTAATGGACCTATACGATCATTATGAGGCTTTACTTCCAGAAGAAAATCCGCACAGTCTTTGGTGTTCCTCCACTTAAAGCGATCTGTATGTGTAACAACACAAATTATAATTCTCATAAGAGAGTCTGCTTACCAGCTCAATTGTTTTTGGAGTAAACACATGCATGGACCCATGGCATATTTGAAAATTCAATCACATGAGAAAGAAACTCAACACGACATTCTAGAAGCTTCAATAAAAAGATAGTTTGAGTACTTTCTCCAAGCATTACCATCACAATTTACTTCTGATCATTCATCAAATATCAGCCATTGAGAAAATACACACTAAGGAAAGAATGAGAACCAACAAACCTTCTGACATCGCAGCATTGGGTTCTGATTCTCTGACAATATACACAGTCTTAACTGGTACTCCAGGTCCAAATTCAGGTTCCTCTACAACCTTTGAGACATTCCACTTTACCTTAGTGGCTTTCTGAAATCCCACTTGTCCGAGCACCTACATCATAGACATTGAAAAACATAATTAACAACCTGTAGCTAGATTTTCAACTCAACTAATAAGCCAGCCTAGGTCTGAACCATCAAATATATTCAAAATTTTGGGGACAATATAATGTAATTTAGACTTGTGTTTCAGATTTACCATGAAACTGAACATCAGTGTTCAAGATCTTTAAGCAATGTAGAGAACAGAATGAATTGATTTACTCAATACCTTCAGTTATAGCCATTTTTCCAGGAAAGATTGCTAAAGTGGGACAAAGGACTTCTTTTCCCTACTAGCAACCACAATTAACTAAAGAAATATGCTTTACACACGCACCAATTTAAGCAAAAGAATACAATTTGCACATGATAAAACAAAAGCAATTCCGACACTCTTGTAAGGAAGAAACGTAAAACTGCATAGTAATGCAGTTAACTACCTGATTAACAGCTGAATCAAGATCAAACCGGCTCAAGAATTCCAATAACGAATTATCCTCAGCTTCGATTTGAACTTCAAAACTACTCGACGGGCTATCAAGAAGTGATAATTGTGCAGAGGGCAAGTCCCAAAGATCAGAATCCTGATAAGAATCATACTCCGGGTCGTTGAATTTCGGGGGTGGCGTTTGCTTTGTGAGGAGAAACTCTTCCTTGTTCGATGGGTTCTTGATGATCACCGCTAAGTTCACCTTTTCAGTCCCCATTTCGTTTGGTTGAAGACAAGTGGGACTGTGCTGCGGTTGGTTTAAAGAGGTTGTAAGAATTGAAAGTGATAGCTGTTGCTATGATAATTAGCCGTTCTTGTTAGGTTGAAATGCGTACTAAGAAGTAATTGCCGGAATCGATACTCAAAGAAGAAAGATGAACAACTTGTTTAAGTACTCAGCAGAGTAACTCTTAGGCCCATTATTAAAATAATATTAAATTTAAGTTGTTGATGCGAATTAAGTAAAGTTTAGACCATTTATTTATGTGTTGAGTATTTACATTCATTCAAATTCTAATGAAATATAAGTCATTTATTTTTGTGATAATTACACTCTTTTCCCCTAATTTTTTTTTGTGTAATTATACGTAAATTCTTTATAATTTGAAAATTTACATTTAGTACTCTAAGGTTTGCTTTTATCTAACAAATAGGTCCATCAATTAGTTAAAAAATTCACCGAATATGTTAATATTAACCAAAAAAAAATATTAAATGAAAATTGATATTTGCCATGGATTGACTTATTGCAAATCAAACAAATCATTTTTTACCAAACTAGCTTTATAACGGCAAAGATATACCCCATCGCATACACTAACATTTAAAGATGTATAAAGTTAGTTTGATAATAAAAAGATTTGTTTGACCTACAATAAGTCAGTAATAAATCAATTGATGGTAAATATCGATTTTCATTCAATTTTTTTGCTAATATTAACAAATTCGATGAAGTTTAACTAACGGATGACCTATTTGTTACATAGAAGCAAACCTAAGAGGTACTAAATGTAATTTGTCAAACTACAGGAGATTTACGTGTAATTACACCAAACTTTAAAGAAGAGGTTGTAATTATCCCTTTATTTTTATTTAAATTAGAATTGTTCATATATTAAATATATAATTTAAAAATTATTGATTTGAATCATACAAAATTTCAATAGTAAATTATAGCAAATAGAACCAAACCGTTCATAAATTAAAGTGTAAAATGAATTTTATTATGAAAAATATGACAAATCGCATGGGGGCGTGTGTGTCATACAACAGGTGTTGATAGGATTTCTTGCTATATTTCGAAAAATATAAGGGAGTTTTTGTGCAATTTTTTTATAAGAGAGTTTTTCAAACATTTTTTATATTACTGGTAAAGAGTATTTAACCCGTCCAATTATCTGAGAGATGGGCTTGGATGCGAGAGTTGCTCTTTAAGGCATCTTCCATAATAAGCATGTTATTTGGTCAAGCCCCGTTCTGGGCCTGGCCTGTTTGGGCAAATTTGAGTCCAATGTTACGTATGTTTTCCAAAACTAGCATTGCCAAAAAATTATGTAAAATATTTATCATCTTATTTTCTTTTTTTTTTTCCCTATCAATCTACAAATTGAAAAAAGTATAATGGTTTTCGATGAAATATAAAGAAGTGCACAAGAATATTGTTATGTCACAGGTCTTGGAACCTGATGCCCCATCAAATCCACCAGGCCAACCCAAGAGTTAGGAATAGGCCTTAAGGCTGGGCAGCCCAGCAGGCCAGGGCCACCAACCCCAAATAGTATGGTTTTTATGCATAAAGTTCGGTTGTAAACACTAAGCTGGTTGGTTAACAGAAAAGACTCGTACAACAAACCTAGTCATCAAATAACACAGATTCCACATCATACATTTAGCCAACACCTAGGGCCACGTCATACTAAAAAAATCTCATCCAGATTCCCATTAGATTGGCCAAAATTCGGATGTTTCTTAGCTAGTAACTGCTTTCCCGAAAAAATTGGCAGATGTGGCAAGATCAACTTAAATGGCTATATCTTCACCAATTCAACTTTGATTCGTGCGTGGTTTGTTGGGCTAAGAAGCCAACTCTTCAGACTTTCTAACAGTATACGACACTCAACGAAACTCCTCCAAAATTGGGTTCAACACTGGCTATAAAAGGAGCACACTGTGCAGTCATTTGGAACAATCTCACAACTTTACATCTTGCATTTTGGCAACTCTCAAGTAACATCTACTCTACCTTTGACTCACTTGCACATGAAATTCTCTCCATTTTTCAGCATATCATCACACAACAAATCACTTTACCATTATTCTCACCTTCTCGAACTCACTTCTTATCTAACCGCCCCTATTTAAGTCGAACATTACCGACTTAATCAGAGTGTTGATCCCTCTCTGCAGCTTAGTATCCCCTACAATCTTGGAACTTTCGTGAAGATCCCTCAACATTTTATGATGCTGCTGGACTCTGGTATGCATCAAAACCGTTTTCTTGTTCCATACTTTTAAATGTTTTTATGAGATCATCCCATCAAATATTTGATTATATATCATAAGGTAAATTATATTGATACCCCTTAAGGTTAGGTTCAAATACTCAAACGCTCCATCATCTTTTGCAAAATTATAATTACACTATTTGAAATTTTAGTTTTAATTACAAGTACATGCACCCCTTATGTTGTGACAAAAGTTTACACAAATACCCTTTAAGATACATTACACTAACACTTCTAAGGAAGTGTACTTATAATTTATAAAAGACAAAAAGTGTTTGTATATTTAGATCTAACCTCAATTGGTATTAATGTAATTTTCCTATATCATACAGAGTGAAGATGAACTTAGACCACTATTCAGGCTAGAAGTGTGGGTTAAGGTTTCTTTGCCAATAAACGCATTCTCAATGGTTTAACGTGAGGCCCAACGACTATAAAGTACTGGTTCAAACCCCACCAACCTTTAGGATGTTATTTTAGTTTAATAATAGTTCTCTTTCTACTTTAATAGTAGTTGTTGATTGTATATAGTTATTTGATATTGAAAATTAATATATGATTTTCATAATTGTCGATAGTTGTTAGACATAGATATTTGGTATTGATGATTGTAATCGATTTACTAAAAAAAAGAAGAGGATTTTAGTGCATTGGTTCTTCATTTTGTTGGACTATCATATATGTTCATGTTCAAGAATATGCAATAAGGAGTGCATGTAACAGGTAAGTTTAAGTGGTGATCACTTACTACATTGTGCCTTAAAATCACTGGCCCTTTGTCTGAAGTATGATGTCCGACTGGATTTCCATTACTCTTTTCACTTCATCTGGATAACTGGATTTTCAGTCACTTGTAGCCACTTTCTACATTGCTCCTGCTTTGTCTCCCTCTATCAGCCTTTATGAACAAAAAATTATCCCTACTTGTTGACTACCCTCAGTCCTTGTATTTGTATATGACTCAGATATGCACTGAAAATAGCTACAAAAGTCTAGACTTAGCCAGTTTTCAAGAAGATTATCCAACTTATCTTCTTCTCGTTCAACTTCTGGCGAAAATGGACTAAAAGAACCGTTGGCTTCAACATAAATGTGCAGTCGACGTGCTTGAATCTGCTCAGATTCGGCACATCAAGAGCTTGCTCGACTCTGATTTTTCTAAGTTTTTCTATTGAACAAGTTTATTCATGTTCGGTTCACACAGAATCAATCGTGCTCGATCATTTAACTAATATTTCAAAAGTTAAAGCGAGCTTAATAGTTAGAAGTTTGATATGATTCATCTTATTGAATACAAAACTCAATCGAAGACTTGAGAGTTAGGTTTTCCGAATATCTTTTTCTTTTTTGTTACAACTGGAGTGGGTTGGGAAAATTTGGTTTAAAGAAAAAATTTCTTCGTATAAGAAAATGTGATGTCAATTTAATCAATCGACTGTATTTCTTGTAAGGGTCATATGTTAATAGGATATCGTCTTTCACACTGAGAAAACAATGTTTGTACACAATGAAATGTGCCCTTGACAATTAGAGTATTGCAAAATTGCAGTTAGCTTGTGGGGCAGATTTCTAAGCACTAAGGCCTAAACTACTCCTTCAAGCTAAGTCAGTTGACATCTTTATTACACTCACTTATTTGATAAGAAAAATGTATACTTAAAAAGCGTGCTTCTTCCTCTAAAAAACAAAAGAAGCGTGCTTCATGTTTAAATTTGGAAATGGGCCCTTCGTCTAATCACCCAAACAAAGTGGGAAAAGGATCAGGCACAAGGAGAAGACAAAATATGATGATGACAAGTAAAATTTATAGTGGGAAACTATTTTTATTTAAGACAACAGAATATTTTCTCATTGTCACAAATTTTTTTTATTCAAATAAAGTTGAGTCGAGTTAAATTAATCATATAATAAGTGTATTATACTTGTCATGTAATTTGTCTAGACGTCAATCACATGACAAATTTATTACAGTTATTATATGACAAGTGTATTATCCTTATTATATAATTGGTTCATATTTTATTAAGCTCAGTTTGAATTAAAATTTCTCCTCCTATCATTCTAGAAAAAATCAAAATACACTATGCAATATACTTATTTTTGTCGTATTTCAACAATTGTAAGTCACTATTTGCAAAAATTTTCATAAATAATAATCTATAGATATCCTACACATCATAACATCAAACGGGTTGACTTCTATACATAGGAATCACTTTAAAATATGGTGCCACGCATCTCATACCATATACATGGAAAATACAACGTTGGTCATTAACATTAAACATTAAAAATTAGGAAAGAACATTACTTAGGTTGAGACTTGACAAAAATTGATTTTTAAACTGAGTATTTTATTGAAGTGAACTCACGTATGTTTTTTTTTAATATACTAACAGTTTCAAATCAACCAACATATTATTATTATAGTAACTAATAATTTATTAATATTTTTAAATCAAATAATAAATTCAAAAGAAATACAAAAACAATATATTATTATCAAATGTAGATTAAAACAATTATATTTTTAGAACTCAAATTCATAATATCTTGAACGTCGTCTCGCGTATTAAAGACAATTCCTCCCTATGCTCCGTGATTTCTGCGCGACGGTCCCCCAGACGCAGCTGCCCGCCCAAGAAGAGTGAAGAATCGGGCAACATCAATGTTGAAACTGTTATTTATTTTTGTAATTACGCCGTGGTGGGGTACAGCGCTCCGAAGCTAAGGGAAGGTGGTTGGGCGGGGTGGACGTGTGAGGGCACGAATCTGTCGCATGCCACCCTAACATTTGGCATATGCCTACTACACTCATTACCATCTCTATTTTGTCTTGTTATTTGGACTTTTCAAATATAATAGATGCGTATTGTAGAAAAGTATGTCATAATTCCAAATCAATTTATTTTGATGTTGAGTTGGTGTAAGAAACTTTGGAGTTATCTTTTAGGATTTGAGATATTATTATATTTTCTTAACATACTCGACTTTTCAAACTTTAAGGTGGGATTTGATCAAAATATTTTATTAAGTTAGTTTTCATGACACGTAATACTTGTGCATATATAATCAAATAGATATATGGCTGAAAAAATAATCAAATTATTCGATACTTGATTGAGATCGATCAACAAATACTCGTTTGAATTTGATTTGTTAAACTTAACAAACCAAACTTAAACAAAAAAAATTGTTCGATAAACTTTTGAACTCGGCTCAAGCTCGATCCGATTAGTGATAAAATAGTAAAATATTCTTAAAAATATCAAATTTATTGAGCTCGACTTTCTTGATTCAAATAAAGCTCGTTTGAGTTCGATTAGAACAATGATCAAACTAAGGTTAAACATACTTTTTTGAAACTCGATAATAATTCAAATAATGTGTTTAGCTCGATTCAAATTATTTACACCCTTAAATAGATACAATATAAATTTTAAAAATAAAAATTAATATATAATTGAAAGTGGATCAAGTGATTAGCATAAGCGAAAGTGGAAGGTAAATATGATAGTATATCTTTGGTCCAAAAAAGACGTGAATCATTTTAAATAAATAAGTAATTATATTGGAACAATTATTTAGGGTATAATTTGTATTTTTAAATCTACTATTGCAATATCACAAACAACCAATTTTGAGTGATAGGTGAATTTTTTTTATACAGTAGTATATATATTTACATAAGAAAAAACTATAAGACCAAAGGCTCTTTTGGTATATGGTATTTTTATTTGTGCCAAAATTTTCGGATCAATTCGAGGATAGCTTTTAATGTGAATATTATATATATATATATATATATCAGTTAGAGTTTGAATGAGTTGTTTTTGTGTTTGGTATTTTATAACAAAAAGAAAATCAATCTTGTAATGAAGAAAGACAACGCTATTGATGTATCCATACTAGTTATTAATGCTAGGGGTCTTGTATAATTTTTTTTTTTTTTGTCTTTATATTTTAACTTACAAACCTATCCTTGTTACCACTCTTAAAATTACATGAAAAATATTTTTAGAAGGATTTCATACTAATCCAACTCAATATTGTCTGTTATTAATTAAATTCATGTGTTATACTGCATCCCATTATTTTTAGCAAAATAATTCGTAACCGCTAATATGCATTATTATTTTTGTTGTTATTTTATTCTCATTCAATTTCATTAACATGTTTTATTTTATTTCAAAAAAAATATTATTAAATATGTACATTACTATTTTGCACAAACATTAAGTGGCTTCACGGTCAGTATAATGGAACTAGTAACGAAGCATAACTTTGTCAATAGAAAAAAAAAAAAAAAAAATCGAAGCATAACTGAAAAGCAATTTATCTAAACTTAGTATAAGAAAAAGACGGCATTATTTGATATGTATGTACTACATTTGCAAAAGAACAAGACCGTAAACTACTTTTCGTAAAGATAAAGAATCAAGCATATTTTATACCTAAAATTGTATATGAATTGATGTATAATTTAATTATATGTTTATGTTCCAATGTCCAATAAAAAACAAACCACCAACTTTTTGGAATAGTTGAAATCATATGACTACTCCCCTACAAATACAATACATCATCACTACTACCAATTTCCTCTCAACTCACTCAGTCCACGTACTTCTCCTCTCCTCTCACGTGCCATGCACATTCCACGAAGGCACCACCCCTCCGCTGACGTGTCCAGTTACATCCACGTCACCGCCCTTAAATCTCCGCCGCCACGTGTCCAACTAATGAATTTCCTGCCCTTTATCCATCACTAATTTCTCCCTTCATTTCTTCTTACACAAACCAAAATAAAGAAGAAGAAATTAGAGAATTCCTAGAGAGAGAAAATTCCCGAGAAGGGGAGAGAACAAAATTCCTAAATAAGACGCTTAATTAGCTCCGTGTGTATGAAGACATGGCGACGCCGGGGATACAGAACGGTGGCGTTACGGTGATGGCGGCTGAGCCTGTGGTGGCGCCGGTGGATCAGAACGGACACTCAGCTGCGGCTCTGAGGCTTTCTTCTCCGATTAGGATTTTTTTGTTTTTCCATAAGGCGATTCGGACGGAGCTGGACGGGCTGCATAGGACCGCCTTGGCTTTGGCGACTAATACAAGCGGCGGAGACATCAAGCAGTTGATGGAGAAGTGCCACTTCTTAAGGTCGATTTACAAGCACCACTGCAATGCCGAAGATGAGGTTTGTGCTCATGTGTGCTCTTTGGTTTTATTGGTTGTGTGCTGCCAGTATTGGGCGGTACTTTCGTTGATTTCCGTAGTATGTGTTTTGTTGATTTAGTTGGAGCAGTCTAAGCATTTGAGCTCAAAGTTTTTAGAATCTAGGAATTTCTAGGCACTTCAATTTTCCTTGTCTGGATTAATTTGTTTTTATTGTTGCTACTTGATTTCTGTTAGTTTGATGAATTATGAGGATTATATGCAGCTTAGCTAAGCAATCGTTTCATGGAAGCTTGTGCTAATTAGTTTTATTGGATGGTGTTGTTTTCGTTTTGAATTACAACTTTGGTACTGTTTCTTTATATATATTTTAGAGTGCAATCTATCTGCATTTTGATGTAATCATGAATCTTTTCTCATGAGTGCTGGTTGATAATACATGGGTTTTGAGTTCAGACAGATAATCTTTTCGAGAAATAGGAACAATATAACTGCAGTTCTTTCATTATCTATCAAGGCCACTTGGCCTGCACCAGTTCTTGCTTAGTCATGCATATTCCGTGATTACTGATTCCTATTTCGTGAATTCTGGTGGCCGTTTGAAAGTAAAGTTGGGAAAGTACTTTTCCTCACAAAAGTGTTCCTACTGATCATTGAAGTATGTACCACGCATCTTCACGGTTGAGCTATGTGCTTTCTGAAGTTTTATGTGCGTGCATTCTGTGATATAATATCTTCCATTTATGGGAAATAACTAGATTCTGTGATTTCTTTACCCCTCTTGTGTGCCACAAATGCTAAGCTCATTGTTAAATATATATTTTGGTCCTGAACTTTCTTCAATGTCCATGCGAGCTCCTGATGTCTTCTTTCTGCTGACTGGGGGGTAAAAAGTATGTTTTCGGTTGTCAACTTTCTAATCTGAAGGTCACAGTTTTTACAGCAGAGCAAATTCCGTGATTACTTAGAATGTCATTTAGGAGCTCATAATAGAAATCTTACATCTGATGATGCCATAAGGATCAAATATTAAGCTGTGCAAGCATTACTTCATTAACCCACACACACAACTGACCTGATTTTCTTTGTGCACCTCATCCCAACAGATGAGTTATCACTTTTAATAATGACTTGAGGGAGTCTCCTTTGCATCTTATGTGCCTCCAGTTCCTTAATAGTTTCCGTAATTAGTAAAATAGTGAGGATGCACAAGATAACCGCTAAAAGGGCTTTCATATTTGTAATGGCAGGTTATATTTCCTGCGCTTGATATCCGTGTGAAAAATGTGGCACGGACTTATTCCCTTGAGCATGAAGGGGAAAGTGTGCTTTTCGATCAGCTGTTTACATTGCTTCGAAGTGATATGGAAAATGAGGAAAGCTACAAGAGAGAGTTGGCCTCTTGTACAGGAGCCCTTCAAACATCCATCAGTCAGCACATGTCCAAGGAAGAGGAGCAGGTTTAGTGTTGATCTTTCTTCTTCATTTCCTTGTCTGATGACCATATACAAGTATGCTTACTATGAAGCAGTGCATTTTGAAGAATCTTCAATAGAACAAAAATATCTCCTCTGGCTGCAAATATGTTGCCTTTGCTGCCCTGCAGGATGAATAACACATCCACACTACTGCCACATGTGAGGTGGAAGAAGTGCGTCTTATTTGTCATTATAGGTGCAGCTACATGTCCACATGTGAGGTTAGACCTAAGAAAGGCAGGCCTGCTTCTCAAAAGATGCTTGTCGTAAGCAATTGCCTGTTGGTGTCGCATTGTAGAATCCAAAAATTCAAAGGTCATCATACCCCATACCATTTGTAGCATTTTGACTTAAAGATATTTGCCCCTCAGCCAGAGTCATCATGCCCAACTACTCTGTTGATGATTCGAGGCAATGGGTTAAGGCGTGTCAGGAGCTAGAGTGGATTGATCTGAATGGACTTTCAACAAATTCTATTTTTGTATTGGTCTATTGGACTAATGGTCTTTGCAATTCAAGCAGCTTGTAGGCCGCAAAGAACAATATCCACTCTCAACTCTGGGGTTTATTTTGTGGCTTTATCTAAACTTAGTTTGGTCCTCTAGAATATTCCTTCTTTGGTGGATGCAAATATAGATATGCACCACCGACTCTTCCTGTCAGTTCCCTGGTTTTACTTTCAAAAACCCTGTCCTCCATGTTGTCTGTTTTCTCTAAAGTGCCTTTGAGCTCTTATTTTACAGAAATTCAAAGTATTAAACAGGACCAAATAACAATTGCATCCAGAACGCTGAATTATGAATGTTTTGTCTGTACTAAAATAAGATATTATTTTATAAGCTAGGAGGTGGTGGAAACTCATATTTAAAGTCTTACATCGAAGTTTGTTTTGCCCACAGTCTACTCAACAGGAGATCTTATTAGACGACCTATATGCAGTTTTTACTTTCAGCATGTATAGGCATTCAGATTTATGAATCAACACCTTCGTCATCTTATGTCTGATGCAACTTTGGGCCTGGGATCATAGTTATAGCCTATCTAAGGTACTCCTTTTCCTGTTTTAAGACCACTATGTTGTTTTTCACTTGCCAGGTCTTCCCCTTGCTTCGTGAGAAGTTCTCGTTCGAGGAGCAGGCATCATTAGTATGGCAATTCTTGTGCAGTGTTCCTGTAAATATGATGGCAGAATTCCTGCCATGGCTTTCATCATCAATTTCAGCAGATGAACGGCAGGATATGCGTAAGTGCTTGCAGAGAATAATCCCGGACGAAAGGCTGCTTCAACAGGTTAGGTACATTGACTGGAAGCACAATCATAAAACACTTGTTGATCCTGTGTTCTGACCTGTCTTTCTTGTTCTTAATGAAGATTATATTCAACTGGATGGATGGGCTAAGGATGAGCAACAAGCGTAAACGTTGTGAGGATGAACCTAGACTTTCTAGTGCAACTGAGAATGGGCATTGTTCTTGTGAATTTTCACGGTCTGCTCAAAGTGATCTTCTGCTGTCTGATTGTAATGCTACCAGCTCCTCACTATATCATCCAGTGGATGATATATTGCATTGGCATAAGGCTATCGAAAAGGAACTGAATGACATAGCTGAAGCAGCTAGAAGTATAAAATTAACTGGAGATTTCTCTGACCTATCTGCCTTCAATAAGAGGCTCCAATTTATAGCCGAAGTCTGTATTTTCCATAGGTACTTTTCTCAAAATGCTTTGAGCATTGCTGTTTTATATTCTATTTTTGTTACTAATCAAGTTCTGCCTAAATTTGGACTGTTTGGTAGTTTGGAGCTGGAATGTAATTTAAGCATAAATTTTTTATCATACCTATTTCTCGACAGTCAAAATGTCCTCAGTTGGTCTCCTGTTAATATTTACGTTCTCGAGAAGAGTACAGATCTCATAGTTGACGTGCTCTAGGAGATGGTAATTTATTTCTTCGAATAAACTTTTCCTCGATCGATCAGCTGTATCATCGACAGAAATAGTATAATGTTCGCAGTTTTGTGTCCCAGATCAATTTTTGCTAGTTTCCGGAGAATCATTATCCTTTCCGAAGGATGATTTGACAATCATTTTAACTTCTCTGCAGCATTGCTGAGGACAAAGTTATATTCCCTGCTGTAGATGCACAAATGTCATTTGTCCAGGAGCATGCAGAAGAAGAGAGTGAATTTGACAAGTTCAGATGCTTGATAGAAAGTATTGAAAGTGCGGGAACCAACTCATCTGCTGAATTTTATTCCGAATTATGTTCACAGGCTGATCATATAATGGAGACCATAAAGAAGCATTTTCTCAATGAGGAAATTCAGGTTTGTGTTTCACTGCTTAGTTGTTTCTGTCTGCACTTTGCATATATACTGTTGTTGCATTGGCAAGAAGGACGGTCTCTTTAATAGGAAACAAATTTACCCAGGAACAGTATGAAAAGTGAAAACATAGAATGCATACATCAATTGGGAGGTTTGCTACTACACTATCTGTTTTTGTATGTTCAGTAAAAGACAGGTTGTGAAACAGTGAAACTTTAATTATATCACAGGTTCTTCCACTTGCAAGGAAGCATTTCAGCCCTGAACGGCAGCGAGAACTTCTGTATCAGAGCTTGTGTGTGATGCCACTTAGACTGATTGAGTGTGTCTTGCCCTGGTTGGTTGGATCGCTGAGTGAAGAGGAAGCTCGGGGCTTTCTTTATAACCTGCATGTGGCAGGTACTATTTCAGTGGCTGTCTTTCGAATCTTTGTGGATCCATTTACCATTGTGTGCCAAAAGCTGATGCTTATGATTTTGTCTAAACCAAATTATTTATTGCAGCTCCTGCATCAGATACTGCTCTGATTACTTTGTTCTCTGGCTGGGCATGCAAAGGTAGTCCTAGAAGAATGTGTTTGTCTTCTAGTGCAGTTGGCTGTTGTCCTGCAAAGGAGCTCAAAGAAATGCTAGAGCATGTTGGCAGATCTTGTCGTTCTTGTGCATGTGCAAGTACTTCTGATGAAAGTACAACATTTGGACAAGCACATAAGTGTGAGAAGACAATCAAGCAGGGAAACATAGTCTCTTCAGTGGAAAGTAATGCTTCCAGTGCAAAAGCTTCTCTCACTAACCAGTCTTGTTGTGTTCCTGGCTTAGGAGTCAATAGCAATAATCTAGGAATGAGTTCCCTTGCTGTAGCAAAATCTTTGCGCTCTTTATCTTTTGGTCCAAGCGCTCCTTCTCTGAACTCCAGTCTTTTCAGCTGGGAAACGGATAATAGCTCCAGTATCAGTGGTCTTACAACACGACCAATTGATAACATCTTTAAATTTCACAAAGCAATCCGGAAAGATTTGGAATTTCTAGATGTTGAATCTGGGAAACTTGGTGATTGTGATGAAACTTTCCTCAGACAGTTCAGTGGTAGATTTCGTCTTTTATGGGGCTTATACAGAGCTCATAGTAATGCAGAGGATGATATTGTATTCCCTGCCTTAGAATCCAAGGAAACACTTCATAATGTTAGCCATTCTTACACCTTGGACCACAAGCAGGAAGAAGAACTCTTTGAGGATATCTCATCTGCGCTAGATGAGCTTTGTCAGCTTCACGAGAATTTGAATGCAAAACATGTGGCTGGAAATTTGGGTGAAAGTTCCTCTGGTTCCTTAACTGGTGTTGATTGTTTGAGAAAGTATAATGAGCTGGCAACAAAGATTCAGGGCATGTGCAAATCCATTAAAGTAACTTTAGATCATCATGTTATGCGGGAAGAGGTTGAACTTTGGCCATTGTTTGACAGACATTTTTCTGTCGAGGAGCAAGACAAACTTGTTGGCCGCATAATTGGCACAACAGGTGCAGAGGTGCTTCAATCAATGCTGCCTTGGGTAACATCTGCTCTTACTCAGGAAGAGCAAAATAAAATGATGGACACATGGAAGAATGCAGCTAAGAACACAATGTTCAGCGAGTGGCTTAATGAATGGTGGGAAGGGACACCAGCAGCATCAACACATGTATCCACATCAGAAAATAGTATCTCACAAGGTACTTGTGACACATTAGTCTGTCCCTCTTGCACTTTTCCATACTAAGTCAACTGTATTGGTTGTTACTAGTAAGAAATGTTCACCAATTTGATAGTCTGATGCTTCATAAGATTATATACCATTTTCAGGTTATGATATACATGAATCCATGGACCAAAGTGATCATATGTTTAAGCCTGGGTGGAAAGATATATTCCGCATGAACCAAAATGAGCTTGAATCAGAGATAAGGAAGGTCTCTCGCGATTCAACTCTTGATCCAAGAAGGAAAGACTATCTTATTCAAAATCTAATGACCAGGTACCACTCTCCTACTAGTTTCTGAGCCCAATATTTTCACATTGGTTCTTATTGCATTAGCATATTTAACTTACCCGGTCACTGTAACTGTTGTTTAGTCGGTGGATAGCTTCTCAGCAGAAATATTCGCAATCAAGAACTGGTAAAGCTGACGAAGGTGAAGATTTACTTGGACGCTCCCCATCGTTTCGGGATGCTGAGAAGAAAATCTTTGGATGTGAGCATTATAAAAGAAACTGCAAGCTTCGTGCTGCTTGTTGTGGCAAGTTATTTGCATGCAGGTTCTGCCATGATGAAGTTAGTGACCATTCGATGGATAGGTAACTCTTCAAGAATTGATTTACTTTGTTTCTAGATCTTTTTCCTATTTTTGAGCCCTTAATGTTTTGTTATTTTGCAGGAAGGCAACATCAGAAATGATGTGCATGAATTGCCTACAAATTCAGCCTGTTGGCCCGGTTTGCTCAACCCCTTCTTGCAATGGGCTTCCAATGGCGAAATACTATTGCAGCAGCTGTAAATTCTTTGATGATGAACGGTAAGTTGTCATTAGACCTCTTTCTCCTGATTTAAACTTTAGCCTTATTTTTCTTCAATTTCTGTGTTTTTTCAGGGAAGTCTATCATTGTCCTTTCTGCAATTTGTGCCGTGTGGGCAAAGGACTTGGTACAGATTTCTTCCATTGCATGACCTGCAATTGTTGCTTAGCCATGAAACTCTCAGTCCACAAGTGCTGGGAAAAGGGTCTGGAAACTAACTGCCCAATATGCTGTGACTTTTTGTTTACATCAAGTACAGCTGTGAGGGCTCTTCCATGTGGTCATTACATGCATTCTGCTTGTTTCCAGGTCTGTTCCTTTTTCTGTTTTTTCAAACTCCCTTGCACTCGTGAATTATGCGATTCATCCATACTAATACCTCTATTTATCTTCTCTCGCTTGTACCAGGCATATGCATGCACACATTACATCTGTCCCATTTGCAGCAAGTCGATGGGAGATATGTCGGTAAGGATGAACTCTTCCAATTAAACTGCAGAATCTTAAAATCAAAGTAAAATTTTATACGCTTGTGCTGTTGTCCTCCATATTTTTGCCTCCACTACATCTTTTCTATCTCTGTATGCTGTAGTCCCATATCCTATCCGTGGATACAAATGTTTCTGTCTGACTTGTTGCTAGTATGAGCAATATGGATGAGTAGAGCACGTTTTTCCCGTCTCTTTACATCAAAAACAATTTTTTTCATTGTGCGGCATTTTGATTACTAAGAAAGCTGCTCCTCCTATCCAGGTCTACTTCGGCATGCTTGATGGTTTAATGGCTTCGGAGGTGCTTCCAGAAGAATATAGAAATCGGTGTCAAGTAAGCATCAATCTCTGCGTTTTATTTTCCTTCATCCATTGTTTTTTTGCACAAATGATGAAGAACTGGATCTTCCCACGCAGGATATCTTATGCAGCGACTGTGACCGAAAAGGAACTGCACCATTTCATTGGCTGTATCATAAGTGTGGCTCCTGCGGTTCATATAACACCAGAGTAATCAAGGTCGATCAAGATCATGATTGTAGTTAATCGGGAAAGGAAATTGCAATGCTTCCAACAATTTGTTCATATGTGTATAAATCGTTGGTGGTATGGTGCGGGCTATTACATGTAAATCGCGGAATCATCTATAACAAAATTTTGTCTTCGTTTTTACGTGGAACAGAGAGAATCTGTTGCTCGAAGTGCTTAATGAAAAAGCACTGTACATTCTATAGGTAAATATGAGAATAATAAAATTTTTCCATGGCAATGGGGTTTCTTTTCGATTCCCAACAGAGTTTGAATTACATCGGTTGGTTATTTTCTCCTCTTGTTTGCTGTCCGAACCGTGGAAACGAAAATAGTTGTTATCGTGCTTAACAGTTACATGGGATATGTTCAAATATCCAAATGCAGGCCAACAGTATGCCTTTGTTCTAAGGTTCTTTTTATTTTGGATCAAAAAGGTTAAATCGAAATATCGTCCAATTTATTATCATAATTTGACAAACATTGTTGTTCCAAGAAATAGAACAGGATGTTTTATGTGGTTTTAAAGGTAATTGCCACTCCAAAAAGCAATGAGTATTTTTCAGAATCCAACTGTAGACCTGCAAAACACATACACGATTTGGCCCTCTCTGATACTTAAGTAGTGATATGGAATATGGATATTGAAGGGAAGAATGATTGGATAGCAAAAGTTGTATTTAATAATTTGAGGGTTAGTATTTATAAAAATATCTGATTGTGCAATTTCACGTGTGTCATTGATGTTTAAATGATCTAATGGTCACAATATGGTAACACATATTAGCCTCATTAGTGTTTAATTGACCTTAAAGGTCAGATCGTCAAGATCTTGATTTAGCATTAGGGTTCCAAAGAAGATTTAAATTATTTTGAGGAAAATCTAATAAGACGTTGATAAGATTATTCTCACATCAAACACTTTAAAAATAAAATTAATTTTCTTTAATTATACGACATAAATAAGTTTGTATATCAGTGTTGCCTAGGCCGAGTCATCAACTCGGGCAGTTTTCTACCATAACAATTCCCACCTTACAATAAGGTAAATATATGTATATATCTTTTTAACTCGTTTAAAGAAAATCGAAAGAATCTAAATAAAAATAGGTAGAAGTAAAGTAAAATAATACTAAGTTAGAAATAGAGAAGCAGTTAAAAGTTACAACAGTTAGTAATAGTAAAACACTATACAAACAGGTTATGAACACTTGATGCCAGCAAAAAGGTTTCATTTGACGAAAAAGGAAAAAGGGGAAAATATATTGAAATTTGAAAAAGCCTCTCATTTGTCACTGTTCGTCCCCTTTGTTTTCTTCTCTCTTTCCCCTAATTTGCATATCCAAGGTAATTTCTCCACAAACCCTAGCTTCTTTCTGTTATTAATTGTTTATCGTCCGTATATTGTTCTGTATTTGAGTGTTTAGGGTTTTGATTATGTATATTGGCAATTTGAATTCTTTGTGAGATTAGATCTTGCGTACAGGTGGAATTTCTTATTATATATATATTTATATTTTTTGTAATTGTTAAATCTTTGTTATTTTTGGCTAAATTTGCATTGACTCCGAGGTACTTGTTTAAGCGATCCGAGGCATTGGATTTCGCCCCTACTCTAGCTTGTTTCTCCCAAAGATTTTGTTTGTTTGTTTTGATTGCATTTTGCTTGCAGATTTGCAGACAAGGGGACTTTCTGTACGTGATACGTAAGACTACATATAGTTGGGCGGAATGTTATTCAGATAGCTGAAGGACAAGACGTTGATTTTGGAGAGTGCAAAAGGAGAAGACTAGGGGAAATAGGTGAATTTTGTGAGAGAAAAAACTAAAGAAAAGGAAAAGAAGTTTAATTTGGGGAGGAAAATGGCGGGTTCAAAAATGGAGGGGCCGTCTGCACCAGCATTGCGGCGAGACCCATACGAGGTGCTCTCTGTGACCAGGGATTCTTCTGATCAAGAAATTAAGACAGCCTATAGAAAGCTTGCTCTCAAGTAAGTTCCATTTACTTTTTAACCTTTTATACCTGAATTTTTCATTTGCTACATACTAGTATTTAATTTTGCTGCTCAATTTGAGTCTAGATATGTAGAATTTGTGCATTGTTTATGAAGGGTTTATGAACTTTATGTATTTTTGGTTTGTTATAGAGGTGTAGTCATCTGGTTTTGATATTAATGTAATTAGGATTGAATTTGGCTGGTGCATAAGTGTTTCCAGTGAAATACTGGTACTAAATATCTCTTGTCCATAGTTTGATTGAACATTTCTGATTCTATTTTGTGCTTTAATTACTTTCCTTGAGAGACTTTTTTGGTGTGCTATTACAGATAATGAAATGTGTTTGGTTAAGCTCTAGCTTGTTAATATGTCTTTTGATCATGAGGGACTATTTTTGTAATTAGATTTTAGACACTGTAACGGCAACTGATAAGAGAAGCATTTTATTTCAATAAGAAAGGACTAATTATGGTTTCTACAGAGGTATTCATGGCATTGCTTCAATTTGTTTACCGTAATAGAACTGGGGAACTGCCAAATCTGCCCTCATTCTAGGATATCAAGAGTTTCTTCCTATAAATTGGGGTTCTAAGTATTGGAGTTTGTACTCTAAAGATAAATGATAGTAGGGAAAGGCAGGCACCAAGAATGAGAAGTAGGTCTGACAAATATCTTCTGTTGTTTTAACTACAATATGTAAGACTTACCATCTCTTTTCAAAAACCTGCCTTTCCAAAGTACACAGATCACAGAAATCTTGATGTTTGAAATTTTTCCTTGGACTGGTTAAGAATAAATCGAATTAATTGACAGGTACCACCCAGACAAGAATGCTAACAATCCTGAAGCTGCAGAGCTCTTCAAGGAGGTTGCATATTCATATAGCATTTTATCCGATCCAGAGAAGAGGAGGCAATATGATAGTTCAGGGTTTGAGGTATGCAGTTTATGACATTTTTTAACCACTTGGTTTGGATGAAATGGGCAGCAGCTGAAGTTCCTATTACTTATACACTTTAAAATGGGCATCCAAAATTTATTCCCAAAGTTTGTTATGTTGTATATGGGTAATTTTTTCTTATGTTCAGACGACCCTCAGATATACTTTTGGTGATTGAAGTATTTCCTTTCCTCACAGTCGCAAAAATATGTGTGGTCCCGTTGTTTTCCTTTTGCTGCTCTGAAAACCATGTATCGTTATCATATGTGTGTATGTACCTATATGAACGCCGTGCAAGAAACAAGATATTTATATAGATTTTGGCTCTAATCTTGTGTCTTGTTATTGTTTCAAATTATCTTTCACTTTCAGTAATTTATTGAAGGATGATTTTAATTACTTTAACATATGTCATTAATGATAATAAGGCCCTTGACGCTGAAGGAATGGATATGGAGATTGATTTGTCAAATCTTGGAACTGTCAACACAATGTTTGCAGCTTTATTCAGGTTTTATTCTTTTACAAAAAGTTGGATCTTGTCATATAGTGGTTAACTTGTTAGTTTATTATTTACATTTACTTTGATAGCAAACTGGGTGTACCTATCAAGACCACTATTTCTGCTAATGTTCTTGAAGAGGCTCTGAATGGAACCGTCACAGTTAGACCTCTTCCAATTGGAACTTCAGTCAGTGGAAAGGTACCTGTCTCTCATAGCAGAATATGAAAGCTTAATAACTTTGCTGCTTGGCTTTTTGTTATAATTTTGTTCACTTGTAAATCTATTAATTTGTTATTTCTAAAACAGGTAGAAAAGCAGTGTGCTCACTTCTTTGGTGTAACTATCAGTGAGGAACAAGCAGAGTCAGGAATAGTAGTTAGAGTTACTTCAGCTGCACAAAGCAAATTTAAGGTGTCTATTTATATTACCTTCAGCTAAAACCTTTGTGTGCTATCTATGATGGAGATAATACTTCTTTCTTGTATAGTTAACCCTTCTACTGTTCTTAACTGGAGTTACCTGCATGGATCCTCTTCTTCTGTATCCTTCTGTTTAAGGGCCAAAAAGAAAAGAAGAACGGATAAAGGAAAAAGAATGGATGTTCTCTCTTTCTATTTGAGGTTCATACGCATGCAAGACACGATTTCCATACTAATGATACTGTTGCATGGTATTGCAGCTCTTGTACTTTGAACAAGATGCAAATGGGGGATATGGTTTAGCATTGCAGGTTTATTTTACTTTCCATATTTATTGAACTTCCTTATCTGAAATTGCTGAAATTAATTTTGATTTCTAAACCTGCCCAAATACCTCATTTTGCAAACTTGTACTGCTGCCTAATATATACAGGAAGACAGTGAAAAGACGGGCAAAGTTACATCAGCTGGAATGTACTTCTTGCATTTTCAAGTGTACAGAATGGATTCAACTGTAAATGCGGTGTGTCATTTCTCTTTTCCTTTTTAGCTGGAGAAGATTACCGCTTGTTCAATTATGTTTATTGATAACTGTATTTTATTTGGTGGTGTAGTTGGCAATGGCTAAGGACCCAGAAGCTGCTTTCTTCAAAAGACTGGAAGGCCTTCAACCTTGTGAGGTCTCGGAACTAAAAGCTGGCACTCACATATTCGCTGTTTATGGTCGGAACTGCTTATGACATGCTTATGGTTTTGATTTCATGGCAGAAAAATTTTAAATTACAAATTGCATAAAGCAGCTATCAACTCCTTCAGGTCTAATGTTTGGTATGATCCTTCAGGAGATAACTTCTTCAAACCTGCTACCTATACGATTGAGGCTCTTTGTGCAAAGACATATGAGGATACTACTCATAAGCTTAAGGATATTGAAACTCAGATTTTGAGGAAAAGAAATGAGCTACGCCAATTTGAGACAGAATATAGGAAGGTATTCCTCCCTATTCAGCCTATTTTATTTTTTTGTTTTGTAAATGTATTTCATTGTAAAAGATTAGCAGATGTATTCCTTACTTGTATCCCTCTATTTTCAGGCATTGGCACGATTTCAAGAAGTCACCAACAGATATACTCAGGAAAAGCAGTCTGTAAGTTTGCATCATAAGAAATCCTTCATAAATGTGTCTTCTTGTTATCGGAATGTCCTTGCACCAAGGCTGAGTTTTGAACTCCCAAGCTTATCCTCCTCTTAAACTGATCAGAGTTTCTTATTTAAAGGAATGGAGAGTACTACTATTGTATTAAGGCATTAAGAGAAGAATACCTTCTCTATGTATTTGAAAATCCTCCCAAGGTCATATTTCCCAGATCTGATAGCTTTGTCTTCTATGGGTCTGCGTTTTGTGCCTTTGTCAAGCCCCTTCTCTTTAATCCAGTTGAGTACAAGGCATGACAGATTTACTAACCTGGAATTTCCACGCCAATGTTCAGAGTGTCAAAATGATTTACTCTTATCTATTAATTAATCTGCACACTTTGCCTTGTTGCAAACAAGGAGAAGAAAGACACAGGAGACCCAGTTTCTTCTTGACAAATAAATCACTTTGTCTTGAGTGCTTTTGTATTCTTGTTAATTGGCCTATCTACAGCGTTGGCATTTTATTCTTATTGGTTAGACCACTATTTATGGTTTAATTGCTGAAGTGCCAACCCTAGTTTCGTAGTGGCTTTTGACTCCCATCATTTGTTCTATGCTTGAACAGGTTGATGAGCTGCTAAAACAGCGAGATAGCATCCACTCTTCTTTTACTGTTGCAAGGGCTGTTGCTATCCCAAGTGGGAGTGGACATTTTAGCAATGGAAGCAGCAGTAAAATTCCTGGTGAAGATTACAAATCTGAGAGTCCTGGGGATGAGGGCAGTTCAGATTCAAAGGATAAGTCTTCAAGGAAGAAATGGTTCAATCTTAACCTCAAAGGATCTGATAGAAAGTGAATATGGTATTTGAACTATACTTGTTTCCTGAGGTTTGAAGTTCCTTCTTGCATGCAAGCGTTTCTGCGTGGTAGTCTGTTGTCTATACAAGGCTTGCCTCTTATTATGCGGTTGATGTTACTGAGAATTCTCATGGCTGTTCCATGTGGTCTTGTGATATTATTGCTGTAAAATGTTGAAAATTGTAGAGGTTTGTGTTACTAGACATGTAATTCTTGGAGCTGTCGAATATATGAGGTCCAAGTTGGGATAGTTTCTAGAACAGTAGAACAAAAATCAATTAGAATATGTTCGATTTGTTGTAACATTAATTTTGTTTGCAACACATTTCATTAATTGCATTGTCAAAAATATTAAGCTTGACAGAGCATCTTTATTGGCCCCTTTTCTCATGATTTTGGTATAAAATTGCAAATGGCTCATGTGATTAGTCTCTTACATGGTGAAGTAGCCAAAAGAATTACCAGTCCGGAGAGAAAGTTAGAGAAATTAAATCAACTCATTCATGCACTAAAGGAAAACAAGTTTATAGAAATCTTTATTTTCATCTACCTTCAAGAGATGATGACATTTATTTTTGTTTAATATGGAGATGAATGGTGACTGACTCGACCTTCAACTATCTTCACTTGTGTCTTCCTTTTTTCTCTTTTCTTTTGAACAAAGCTGTCTTCAGTTTTTGTAATTTATTGTCCCCCAGTTTCTGGGTTTGTTCTTCTTGGCTATCATTCTTATCCCTAAACATGTACATGATCACAACCCTTTATTTATTTTTCAAAATATGCATCGATTATCTTGTTCACAGTTAGGTAGGTGGAATGGTACTTTAAGTGATGTTGAATTACAATATTTTAATATGATATGTAATATAAAATTATAAGTCATCTTAATTCAATATGGCTTATATGACTCTTTGCGAGGCCTATGCTAAACTCTAGTACGTAGCACCTGCGGGATTTCTTTAATTCTCGTGGTAGAAATTTTCTGGATCAGATTTTTTATTGCAAATTTTATTTCATTTTCTGTTACATTCTACACACACGCATGTGTACGTATAAAGATGACATTATTTATTTTATTTAGAAAAAAGTTATTATACATAATGTGTGATATGTATGTTGAATGAAGTAGAAAAATGTAACAGGATCTGCAATCGGAAAACCTCACATCGAATATTGACATACTGACAGGAAGCCTACTGAAAAATTACTGAAGTACTCTTAGGGCCACAATATTGCAACCATGGGTTACATACGACAATAGACCAAAAAGGCCATCTTCGGTCATCTTTTCTTAACTTGTATACATACATATACAGTTTAGCCAAAAAAAACATCATAGTATTCCAGAATGACCTAATTAATCTGCAGGAACAAATCCATTTGAAACTACATACATTAATATTCCTTTGATGGGAACAACTTGTCTTGACCTTAATAGAACTTAAGTTGTACTTATTATTCATTTGATTCAGTGGCTGATGACGTACGTAATTTGTACTTACTTGAGTTTTTAAACTCTCTTTCACCTTGTAGTTTGCCACCTCACAAATTGACTTTGAAAAGAGGTTCTCCTATCATGCTCCTCAGAAATATTGATCCAAAAATTGGGCTTTGCAATTGTACTCGACTTATTTGTCATAGATTTGGTAGAAATATTATTGAAGCAGAAATTTTGGCAAACAATTCAAGGGGATGAGAATTTTTCTACCACGGATTCCATTGAAGAGTGCAGAAGATGCAAACATGCCCTTTGAAATGACAAGAAGACAGTACCCTGTTCGTTTAAGTTTTGCATTGACAATAAACAAATCTTAAGGTCAAACCATTCCAAATGTGGGAATTTATCGTCAAAGTCATGTTTTTAGTCATGGCCAATTATATGTAGCTCTTTCACGTAGTGTTTCCGAAAGAACAACAAAAGTTTTGGTTAGAAAAGGTTCCATGATTGGTCATGAGGGTGTGTACACAAAGAATGTGGTGTTTAAGGAAATTTTTGCAAACCTACAATCTTCTCTCACTCATAACTCAAGGTATTATTCAATTATATTTTTCATATTCATAGAATATTATTATGCATTGTATTTTTAATTTTTTTTTCTATTTATGTAGGTGAAAGGTGAATCCAATAGGAAGCAAGTACAACTAGAAAATGGATCGATTCATGAAAATAAATATTGTATTTATGAAATTTTTTCATTTTAATTAATAGAACTCTACCGTATTTCATATCAAATGAACTTTTTTGTAAAAACGTTAATTTTATTGAAATTGTTTTTCTCCGGGATGTTGTCGATATGTATTGAATTTTCTGATCAATTTAAAAGAATATTAATAATTCATGCATTGCACTTAATAAAATTATGTGCGCGGGAACCGCGTGCCACCGTTGCTAGTAGAACTTAAGTTGTCATTTATTGTTTATTTCTTTAATATGTTGAGACAAATTACATCCCACTTGCATTCTTGTATGACCCAATTAGTCATTGAGTTCATCCAAGAACTTGAAAAGAGAGTTATTTATCGGGTTAAATGCAAATTACCCCCGTGAAAAAAAAAATAATAAATTATCTCCTTGTGTTTTTCAGAATAAAGCAATTAAGTCCCTCACGCGAGTACGTGTAGTACACACGCATTTTTTAGATTTTTTATATTTTTACTTATAAATTATATTTATATCATTATTTAATAACCGTTAGATCTGATTCAATTTAAGATCCAAACTCAACAGATATAATCAATGGTCCATATCTAACTTAGTCTGAATGAACGGTCCAGATTAAAATATATATTTATATAATATATATATATATATCTATATTCAAATGTAATTAAAATATATTTATAATATATATATATATAATTATATATATAGAGAGAGAGAGATTGAGAGAGAGGGCTGGACGGAGGGGAGAGGCCGCGACGGCGACCGGAGGTTGGAGGGGGAGGGGAGACGATGGGAGGGGCGCGGGGGAAGGCGACAGGCGCTGGGAATGGTGTTGGTGGGCGGCGACGACGCGACCAGCGGAATGCGAGGGGGCGCGACGGGGAAGTGGAGGGCCGGGGCGACGGTGGGCTGGGGAGGGTGCGGCGACGATGGGGAAGGGTGGCGCGGCGTCGGTGGGGATGGGATCGGGGCAACCGCGGGAAGGGGAGAGGCGGCAGTGCCGGTGCCGGTGGCGGCGGCGGTCGCTGGTATTGGGAAGGTGGTCAGCGGGGGTGGGGGGTGGGTTTTTTTTATAAATAAAAATATATATTATTATAAATATTATATATTATATATGATATTATATTTATAAATTGTTATATTATAATATAATTAAATATAAAATAATTTTTTAAATTAAAAATCGATTAAAAATCGCACCTAAAACGCGTGTGATAGACCAACAGAACGAAAGAAGTAAATTATTTTATTCTAAAAAATATAGGAAGTAATTTAATATTTTTTTTCACAGAGAATATTTTGCACATTTTTTATATCAGGGGTAGCATGCATTTTTCCCATTGTTTATCTAAGCTTCTTTCTTAAAGAAAAAGCTCATCATCATGTTGTTGATTTATACAAGGAAAGATTTAACTATTTATCAATCATCTGCTCTCTCACATGCACATATATATGTCTTGGAGCTGATTAATAATACTTTAATTTAATCCCTAATTAGATTCTTTTATTTAGTTAAAATAGGGTTTGTGAATCTACTAATCAACAGATTCATTGTATCTTCACAATCGATGCATTATTTTATGTACTTATGAACTGCATTTCTCAACATATGATTTATCGTGTATAGTATCCGATCAAATTGATCCATTCAAATTTAATCTGTGATGAACTACATAACAAAAATATATTATTTCGACAATATTTGTGAAATACAAATTCATCATGATAAATTGTTATTAATTAATGCAAAGCAACTATTTCTAATTTCTTGAAATTAGAAGATTAATTAAAAAACGATACTGATGTGTAGCATCAGAAGACACGTGGCAGATAAAGTGTGACACGTGTCAACCATAATGCTCAGAAATGACCAGAAACAAGAACTGCCCACGATGTCAAAATATTTGTATTAGTAAAATTAATCCCAAACTGCCCAATTAGCTTAATTCAAGGAACATAATTACTTTAATTAATCCCTTGACATGTGCATGTGTCCCCCAACTAATGTCTTTGCAATAACATGTTATGTGGTGCTTATGTTGCCGTCTAAATGTCCACTTTATTGGCAACCCAAACCACATTTAGTTTGTCTTATTGATTGACCAAGTCCCCCTACCCCACCCACCCCCACCCCACCCTACCCTCTTCAATCTCTCAATTCACGGGGCTTTCTATTAAAGCTTAAATTAATCTCAAAAGCTGATCATGTAGTTCACCATCAATTTTAATTAAAAGAAATAGTAGACATTCTAGCTGTAATCTAGGGTTAGGGTTGAGGTAATTAGACTAGTATTTTTCAAGTACTTAAATTTGTTTGATTATTGACATGTGTCTTCATAACAACAAATATATAATTTATACAGTAGAGTCACTTCACATGACTTGAAAAGCAAACTCCACCAAACCTACATTTTATTACTTTATTGTATTAATAAATAAAAATATATGAAGTAGGTAGTGTCACTTGGAATACATGGAGGGACTTATTTTGAGTAACCCCCACATAGCTTGGATTAATGCTTTATTAATTATTAATTGTTATTATCATTATTATGCTTTCAAGACATCTAAAAATTAAAAAGTGGGATCACTACTTGTAACTAAGTCACATTAGGGACTAAAAATATACATCTTTTTGGATCCTTCCAAAGTCATGGCTGTAAAAAGAGAACAAAGATGATTAGAAAGTTAATGGGGGGTATTATGATAGGATCATGTCTGAAATAATCTTATATTGGTATTGATGTAATAAGCTCTCATTGGTTGATGTTGCCTTGATAAACACATCTGAGTGGGCCATACACGCGATTCGGGCAATCTCAAGATGATAATTATCGCAACATCACTTCAATCAACACTAAACAAAGCATGATTAAGAATCCTTAAAAGCATTTTTATAATCATCGGTGGAAACCATTAATGACAAGTTAATTCATTATTAATTAAGTACAATATTAGTATATTAATCAAGAAGCTTGAGAATTGAGAAAAGTGAGTTGATTGGACAACCTAAAACAGTCTATATATGTATGAAAGCTTTAATTAAAACCATAAGTATAGGGAGGGGTTTGTACTTGTGGCCGAATACTTTGATTATTTTTATTTTTATTTTTTAAAGTATAGAGAGGATTAAATTGTACAATTGTATGAGGGGGCACATGTATTTCCCTACAAGAATGGAGTGGCCATGTGCTTATCTCTTTTCTCAAACCTTAACTATGTTGTAGGTCATCTGACACTCTTGTCTTAAGTATACCATGAGTCAATATAAAATGTATGAGAATTTTGGTTGGGCCGATTCTTTGTTTCCCATCAACACTTAGTATATGATATTTTCCTTGCAATTTTAGTACTATTTAGTAGCATATAGACTCTTTTTAAAAAAAAAAAAACAAAAAATAACATATATAAAAAATTATGTTATGTTCCTTACATTTATGTGTCATGTTCTTATGGGGGTTATGAGAATTTCATTCTGATTGATGGGTTTATGTGGAAAAGCATTAAAGGAAATCAGAACTCATAGTCTTGTTATAAAAAATCAATGTTGAATTTTTGGATACTATTGAGTAGTTAAATTTGAAACGATAGTTCTAATTTTTGTGTCTAATTGATATAAAGGTGACCTTTATTTTATTTACTTTTTCAATTACCCATTAACAACCCAAGATATATTATGACATCATTTATTTTGCAACTAGTATTAACAAATGTTAGTTTTTGTTCTATTTAAAAAAGCTCCATTTTATACCTTTGTCCTACTATTTATGGTATTAACAGATCGAGAGTATTGATTCCCAATAACACCATATGTTTGGTTTTTTGTACTTTAGAACTCTGGAAGCTCTGTTGTTGAGCCAAAAATTTCAAGTCAATTTGACGATGATCAGGATAGTGGTTGGGTCCCTCACAGTATGGAGAAGGACGTCGAGCTAGAAAAATGACCTCCGAAATGAAGAACCCTATTGGAACAGTTGTTGGTTCAAGATGCTCGACATCAATTGAACGACTATGTGTTGCTCTTGCAGTAAAAACTCTCTGAGCAAGACATCAAATGGTGATGTCGAACTACAAAAGCTGAGAGTCGTTTGCCTTGTAGTTTTCAACCAGTATTACTACTCGTAAAATACTTTTAATTTTTCAACATTGCATTTTTAGTTATTTTTTCATCCTTAAACCATGTGTTAACCTACTAACATAGATATATGTTGGCATTTATACTTGTAACTATATAATATTTTTCCTTAGTTACTTGAACAAAGAAAATAAATAAATAAGTAAAAAATTTCGATAAAAAAAATGTGATTGAAAATATTGAGATTGAAAATTGATCATTAAAAATGACCTACCCATATTTATACTTTTAAGCCCCTCATGTTGATGGTGAAGATTAATGGTGAGAATCTCAAGAACTCCCTCAAAATTATTTCTAAATAATGGAAAAGCTTTTACATTTATATATAGAAGTTTCTTTACTTTCGATTTTAAAACTTTGCATCTACTTCTATATATTTTAGAAAATATATTCTAAATATTTTAATATGGGTAAATTACAGCTACTCTTATAAGATTAGGTATAATTATGACTACCTTCTCATTTGAAAAATTACAGAAATACATACCCACTAGAAGAAATATCACATTTAATCATGGCTAATTGTTATGGTTAAAACTAAAAAATAGTAGTTAAAAGCCAATAACCACGGTCACGCAATGGTGGTTGATCGTGATTTTTACTAGTGTGGCTAATGCATTTGCCATGACTCATATTACTGGCAAAAAATCATTGTGGTGATAAATTAAGTATTTGCATGGATTTTTGTTTATGCGTGGTTAATAATAATTATTTACCACGGCTTTAGTCCATAACCAATAAAATTGCAGGCAAAATAGTAATATTTTTTGTAGTGACCTCAAATGAAAAATAATTTTGTAACCCCTAAATGTTGAGGTAAAAATTACTACTTCACTCTTGATGAATTAAAAAAAAAACATTTACAAAAATATTAAAAAAAAATGAAGGTGGGTAAAGAATTCAAAAAACAAATTATTTGTTATTGCATCAGGAAAATAAGATAGCACTGCTTTATATATGATCAATTTTCCATTTACACTAATAAAAAATACATTATCGTGTTAGGAATTTGGAATAACTGAAACTGTAATATTTAAAAGAGTAAATTACATTAACACTCCTTGAGGTTAGGCCAAATTACACAAATACCCCCTATTTTTTATGAAATTACAGCTGCACCCCCTGAGGGGTGTCAGTATAATGTTTTCAAGGGGGTATTAGTGTAAGCTTTGCCTTTGAATAGGGGGTGTAGTTTTAATATAATTACAACCTCAGGGGGTGTAGCTGTAATTTCGCAAAAGATAGGGGATATTTGTGTAATTGGGTTTAACCTCCGGAGGTGTCACTGTAATTTACCCTATTTAAAATGGTTGATTAATTTGAACCAAATACAAAAAAGTGTTCCAACATACACTGAGAAGCTTTGTTATTTTCTAAAAATAATTAAAAAGTAAAAATTAAAATTAAGAAGTTCATAATTTATTAAGTATGATTGTCCTTTTATATTGAAATAAATACCTTATGAAGCTTATAATATATTTAACATTAAAATTTTGCTAGAGCAATATTTTGCAAAATTATTTAACTAAGGAAAAAAAAATGTTTATACGGGAAAAGATGGCAAAGTGAATTTTGTAATGTAATATAATTGGATTTGGTAGTAGGAGGAATCAAATTAAAAAAAAAATGGAAAACATTTCATCAATTTTTTAACAATGGCTTATAATTTTTCAAACCTGAATAATAATGAAAGATTAAAAATCAAATCCAATTAGAATTAAAAAAAATAAAGAAATTATTATACACTTTATATGTGTGTATTAAATAGAATTAAATAGAATACGAGGCATACTACTATTTTACAATAAATAATCCAAGTTGTTAATATATTGATGGGATTGCAATATTAATTAAAAAAATCTACATCATTTATGCAACTTAATTAAGAATAGTTGTGCAGAATTTTATGTAGCCACTTGTTGCAAGTTAAAGCAACTTCACGCATACAAAACTTCAAAACTTAATTATGACAACTTAGGGATAAAATTGAGAGGATAATTAACTTCAATTTTGCATTTGTTAATAATGTCCAACCGACATCTTGAGCACCCTACAAAGTGATATATATTATATAGGGTCCCTTAATCAATAATCATTGGATCCCATGTCTTCCAAAAGCCAAAATAAATGTGTGTGTGTCAATATACATGTTTTAGAAGTAATTAAGATTAATTTTCTATAATGGGATCCTAATCTACATTAATTCCTAAATCTTGCTAGAAATCGTTAGGGTCTTAACAATTATAGTTTGGTCCCACGAACAATATGGTACATTAATATTGCAAACATAGGTTCAATCTCCTCTTTTTTCTTGCACTTTTGGTTGGAATTTCGGATCTACCTAAGAGGAAATTAAAATCCAAATCGGGTTCGGTCAGAGCTTAATAAATTATATGACAAGTATAATACACTTGTTATGTAATTGATGTATAATTAAAATAAAGTGATTAATCACATGGTGAGTGTATCATACTTGTTTTATGATTAATTTGGTTTGACCTAATCTGATTCGAGTAAGAATTTTTCATACTGATTAATTTGATCAAATATTAACGTGATGAAAACAAGTGTCTTTTTTAGTTTGTGTATTTCTCTTGATTTATTTTGTTTTTGTGGTTGTGCTCCAAATGCAATTCAGGTTAAAATGCCTAAGAAAATTATATTGTTTTCTCAACCAAACTTAGTAAGAAAAAGATTTGGTATGCAGAATTTATTTGATCAAATTAGTAAAATATTTAAATCAATCGTTGCGTATTTCATTACATATATAAACGAATAAGCAGTAAAAAATACATATTTTTATAATTCAATGTTCAGCAATAAATCTATATGTTTTTAGATAAATAACTTAATGCAACACAATAGTTTACCAAAAGAAACTTAAGGGTTCTTGAAATTAATTATTAAGCTTAAAAAGCTTATGATAAAAAAAATGGAATGGATCTTGGACGGATCTTAATTCCAAATAAGTTCCATCCAGACATGCATCCCAACTTTTTGAAATTAAAGGCAGGTCTATTAATTAGTACCAAACACTCCCTAAAACGAACACCCAAAACCGATTTGATTAGTCAAGTTTGACTTTTTCCACAAAAATCGTCATGATTAAGGAAAACCCCTTTTGTATTTTCAAATAAAAAGAATTGATCAGTACTTAATTAATTAACCCAATACTTATACACACATATATCAATTACAAATATACAAATGCCTCATGTCATATTAATTAAACATAAATGATCGATCAAAGGAATCCAACGGTCCTAAGATGATGAAATCATGCATGGGGTTCAATCAAGAATATTTGAATTTTGACCAAGTAGTGATATATATATATATATATAGAGAGAGAGAGAGAGAGAGATGGCGGGGTACATATGAAATTGAACACAATTGAATTAAGTGGAGGCATGGTGGGACATTCTTGGAGTTGTGGTGAAGACTTTGGAACCCCCTTTATATCGTCCTTTTATTATTATTAATATATATATATATATTGTACATGCATATATATATATATATATATATATATACTTACTTGTAATAAATTTAAAAGTTTCAAATAGTACACACAAAGTCATGAGACATTTTCATATATATAGTACTAGCATATGAACCCCGTGCTATGCACGGAAACTTATAAACTATATTTTCAGAAATTATAAGTTATACAAAGTTGCGTCATATTTTAATGATTGTTTTTCTCGACATAGTAGTTGTAGTACAAACTCAATATTGAATTCGTCACTAAATTTATAAATTGAATATTTTGAAAATATATAATCATAGATTGTTATCATATGTTTAGATATTAAGGACATTGTATAAGTTTCAAACATAATATATATTTCCATATTCAATTAATATAATATTAGTAAAATAAAAATATTAATATTTAAATATATTTTATAAAAGATATATACTATCATATCTATTCTATGATATAATTAACAAATTTCTACTAAAAGAATACATTAAGAAATACTGAGCTTTTTTCAAGTAAATATGTTTAAGTAATAAAGCATATAGGAAAAGAAACGGCAAAACTAATGGCAAGAAATAAAAGTAAAATGAAATTGAAAACTTCTAAGCACAAAATAATGAAATGAAGATGAATAAATAAATTCTCCCTTATCATTAAATAAAGGTAGAGTTATCCAAATAAAAAATATCTCCAGATGAAATCAAATTCAAGTTGAAGAGAAAAAAAATAAAAATGTATAAAGCATAATTAAGTGAATTTTGAAATTATAAGTTAATAATTTAGTGAGAATATAAATGTATATATGTATATGTAGATATATGTAGTTTATGATAAGAAAATCAGAGATACCTTGGAATGAAAAATTAATATGAGTTATTATAAATATTGTTGAATACTAACATGGGTGAAGAAAATTGATGGAGAAAATATCACAAAAGTTCTAAGTCAATACATATCATTCAAAAAGAATTTTAAATAAATAAACGTGAAATTTAATGAACAAAATATTGTTGGATAACTTAAAAATTTGAAGAACTTTAATACAAATAAAAATATACAAACTAATTTAAGTAAAAAATTCACGTCCAAATTTCACACTAAAAAAAAAGACAACAAATGCAAAATTTGTTATATATGAGTGATTCTCTCTCTCTCATGGTCTCTCTCTCTCTCTCATGGTCATGATGTAGTTAGTAAGATTCGGGGAGATCTTTGGCAAGGGAAAGGCAAGCTTAAACAATATAGATTTCAACGTCAATCACGCAAACATCCTAAACAATAATTCATCATCACCACGTAATTATGGTGTAGTGGGCTCCCCATTCTAACTTGCATCAAATCCCCTAATTAATTAATTCAAACAATTGCTAATAATATAATTATATGCATTAACATAATTGTATATGCCTTGCAGAATAATAATAATAATATACATATGTATATATATGGTTCAAATAAGAAGATATGCATGGAGGATATGATGCAGACACGTGGGCCATGCAAGGATGTCCGACGGTGCTAGATCTTACTTGTATCTACTCATAGATACTGTTATATTTCTACCATCACACATACATATATATATATATATCTGCCTGAAACTCCAGAAAAGTCAAAGGTAGCATCCATGAATGATGATGACTGCCTGCTTGTAAGAGATATATATATATATATATATATAAAATTATTAGGTAATTCACTGTCGGCTTTTATTAGGTTAATTAAGCAAAATGTTAAAAGTTAGGGTAAAATGATGGAGACATGACATGAAATGGCTTTAGGACAAATTATAACTAATTACAGACATTCTTGTTTTAGACGCTGTCTACCTACATTATAAGTAAACTTAATTCAATTAATCAAACTGAAGATTTATAATCTTAATTTATTTAACCTAAGTTATTTATAACACTACATTAAATCAATAAATCCACATAATTGACGTATAATTCTTTTTTTATTTTCAAGATTAAATTCATTTTCCTATATATATGGAAAATCACAACAATATATATGATAAAAACATTCTTGGCCCTTCCATGCATTACGAGGACTAAACATTAAATAATATTATATTATATATATTGGGGGTGGGGTGGGGTGGGGTGGGGTGGGGGGTGTTAGAGAAGTCAGATGAAGTGAATGTGAAGTATGTTATGTTAGTTTTGTAGCAGAGCGAATCAGATAAGAGAGCAATGGGCTTCACGCTACCTCATTGGGGCTCGTTCCACTAAATATATATATATATATATATAATTAATTAAAAATATTTGATTATATAGAAAATATATATATATATATATATGGGCAAAAGCAAAGCACTGAAATTTTTAGGGATAATTAATATTGGTAGCATTGAAGTGTGTCAGCCTCTCATTGGAAATGGCTTATAAGTTATATGTTGTGTAATCAACAACTACTTGAGTTAAAACCACCTCATTCTCTGACACCTTATCAATGTGTGTAATTTATATACAATTACATACATTTACATATGTACGTATATATATTAATTTCTTTATATATTTTTTTGGTGGAAAAAGTGTTAAATCATTCTGGGGAACACGTTAGCTTTCTAGGGTACAGTAATAATTTTAACATTGTTGAATCCCGATCTACAGACACTCATCTCTACGCTTCTTAATTTGCCATTTTACATGGAATCTAATTAATTTAGTCCCTTTGTTAAAACATAATAATATAATAATAAAATAAGTACAGTAATATTTCATTTGATTTTTTCCAATTTTGCAATGTACTTTTTGTAATTAATAAAAAAATTATAAATCTCGAACTTAATTATTTGTTACGTTATAAATTACTACGATCAATACTGCCTATCAGATCAAACAAATTGATGCATAATTAATTAGTATTCGTCATAATTTTTTATCTTTAATTATAATAATTAATCATAATAAAAAGTCATATATCTTATAGTGAATACATATTTGCTACTCTATTTTCAACAAATTTTGGTGTTCTATGGTAATAATTATTGGAGTAGGACAAGAAATTGAATGTCAAAGGTGAAGTAATTTCTTCCCGGTTTTTCTGCGCCGGAAAGGTCAAGAAAGAGGATGACATTAAGTAAAAGTTAGGTAAATACCTAAAATTTAACCAAACTTGGTTCACAAGATTAATGATCGAACTGCATCTAATTATATTACTGAACTGTGATTAATCATTAACTTATATATATTAATATTTTAGTTAATTTGACATCATATAGAGAGAGCTGCACTGATTAGGCTCACAACAGATATTTAAATGATTTATTGACAGCGAATTATATTTACTGTTTCTACTTTTGAAATCAATCTTGTGTGGGATTACCAAATCTTGGAGTATTTGGA
The DNA here is from genome assembly GCA_034509735.1 of Sesamum alatum. Lineage (NCBI taxonomy): Eukaryota > Viridiplantae > Streptophyta > Magnoliopsida > Lamiales > Pedaliaceae > Sesamum > Sesamum alatum. The sequence continues at coordinate 41,497,384 of JACGWO010000004.1, read as the reverse complement.
TTAAACAATTATCCAAGGGAGTGTGTGTTTCTTTGGAGATGTAATTATGATGCCAACTGTTTGATGCAAATTATGATATTGATTAGTAGCTAATTGTGAGTTGATGATATAATTATAATGTGTAAGAAGTGAACACATATACATCTGATGAGTTGGTAATTACAAGAAAATTAGAAGTGGAAATTGCAGTGTTAGAAAGAAATGATGTGTTAGTAATTAGGGGGAAACTCAATCATTTGATAGTTCAACAACCTCACATGCATCACATTCTTTCACTCAAATCCCCACACACTAATATTGACAAAATTAGCAAATTAAATTGACAACCCCCCCACCTTCATGCAAGGACTAATTATGGATAAAATATTGTCTTTAATTAGGACATGAACCCCAAGGGCAATGTCGTAACTTCACATCATACTAGTGATTAAAATTACTTAATTGGAGAAATGAAGATAATTAGGAGATGATCATGATGATCAAAAGACAAGTGCAATCCATTGGGTCCCCAAGTGTTTCTTGGGTCGTGTTCCCAATTTTACACTTAAAACTTTCTTTCTTCTCCTTGGGATGTCCGCAACTCTCTCTCTCTCTCTCCTCTCTCTCTCTCACACACACACATGTGTGTGTGTGAGACTGCCCACATAAGATTTAAACCCTTTTAAACTTGTATAAATACCCCCACACATGCATCAATTCTCTTCAACCAGACCCCCCACATATTTGCTTCCTCTTTTGCTGTCTCTCTCTCGCTTTCATCTCCAAAACTCTGCTTCTCTCTCTAAAATCACACACACAACACACACTGAACATCTACGTGTGTATATATATAGGGTTGTATGTATAGCATGGCGGAGCTCGACTATCAAAACAAACCATGCAACAACAGCACAGCCAACGGTCGCTTGAAACTCTTCGGTTTCAACATGAGTACTGAAGATCAAGAAGAGGTGGAGTCCACCAAAACGCCATCAGAATCGCCGGAGCCCGGCGGATTCCCGCCGGCGGATGGCCGGAAGTACGAGTGCCAGTACTGCTGCAGAGAGTTCGCCAACTCACAAGCCCTCGGCGGCCATCAAAACGCTCACAAGAAGGAAAGGCAACAGCTTAAGCGGGCGCAAATGCAAGCCAGCAGGAACACCGCCGTTTCCTATATGCGTAACCCTATGGTCTCCGCCTTCGCTCCACCGGCCCACCTCCTCGCACCCGCCGGCTCCGTCGTCATCCCTGCTGCGGCCGCTACGTCTCCGTCGTGGGTTTATGTTCCACGCGCGGCGCCGCCCTTCCACGTGTCGCATGGCTGTGTGTTTCCTGCTTCTAGCAGTGGGAAAGGTGTAGGGAACTTATCGTATGCCAGCGGCGTAGGGGAATCCAGCCTGACAAGTCTTGGGCCTCAGCAACCCGTCAAGGCCCACAGTGGAAAATTAGATGGGCCATCTTTGAGTAGATTTTCTCGGGCTGATGATGGGCCCAATTTCGATGATGCATTTGGGCTGGATCTTCACCTTAGCTTAGCCCCAGCCGCACCGTAAGTTTTTAGACTCCGTAATCCGTCACAAAATCCGTCGCAAATTTATCCATAGTCGGACTTTTGTAAATTTTCAAATTTATTTATTTATTTTTTTCTCAAGGAAAATGCACGGTTATTCTACTATATTTCAGTTCCGAATTTCTCGATTCGACATTGTAAAAATATTTAATTTCTCGCACTTTGATGTACATACATTTGTGAATATCTATTAATATATATATATATATATATATAATGAGTAGCTAGGTTGTCATAGAATATGCCAAACTAAGAAAATGTGAAGGCCTAAAAATAGATAGAAAAATAAATAAATAAGCCCGGTACTATAATAGTTGGGAAATTTAATTCCGAGCCAAGTGGCTATGGTTAAGTACTCATTATCAATCACTTTCACGATTTCAAAAAATAAGACACGACTTCGATTCGAAAGTGTGTGTATTTGATGTAACAAAATTATTAACCACTTCATTGTAGCAAAAATTGACTAACCGTACAAGAGTGAACCATAATTTTAATTCGATCAAATAATATAAACAGGAAGATAATTATTAATTATTATTCGTCATGGTTATTTATAAGGTATATTATACAGGAGCGAACTTTCACTCGTTATGGGGGCAAAAAGGGAAATTAATATGGCCGGCTTAAAATAAGTTGAAAGTTGAAACAAGTGCTTGAAATTAAGGTGGGAAAAGAGGAGAATTAGTTGGGAAAAAAGAATGGAAATTAATAAAAGTAGGGTTTCTTGGCAACCAATAGATCGTATATATATGTTTAAGGAAGCTTACGTGTAAGCACGAAAACAAGATAAGGCATTTCCAAGAATCAAGCACCTTATGATGATCAGCTGCTTAATTTAAGCTGCCCATGACAAGAGCTTTTTAAAGTAGAGGGTGAAATGGTCAAAATGGCACCTTCTTTTCGGTGCAAAGTGAGGCTTAAAAATTGCTAGTATATGTGTGAGGTCGGTGCTTTTGTATTTGTATTTGCATTTGCATTTGCATTTGCATGCCTCTTCATCTTGCCTTTGTACTACTCAAACTCAATCATCAAAGTGTTGGATTTAAAAGCTATTTATTTAGTGCAAATTGCATCATGCCATGAGAGTGGAACCACATTGGTCAAAAGACACTAGAGTGTGATGATAGAGACCCAACCAGATCCTCTATCCCCTAATAATTATTTGTTATAAGTTCAAATTTCTATATATATATTATACAGGTAAACCTCACATGTTGATTGCAAATGATGAGCCTGAGTGGTCTATACACCCCAATAAGATCTTCTCTCATAGCGATATGTCTTTTTTAAGATAAAATCGTGAGATTTATACAAAGTCAAAACAAATAATACCTCATGCAATGTAACACCGATGGAATTGTAAGTCACAACTATATATATATATATATATTAGTATATGGTGGAATAAATTAGTAGGGATTAGTTGGGATAGGATGCTTTTCTTGTCTTGGGGAGATATTTGATGACAAATGTATGAATCTTGGTGGAGAAGAAGAAGAAGAGGGATTTGGAGCAAAATGATAGATTCTTGGAAACTTGTGGACTTGAGGAAAAAGTTGTCTTCTTCCCAAGATCTTTTTAACAAATTGAGACATACTAAGTGGTTGTTGGCAAGGCAAAGTTGGAAGAAAAACTATAACTCAATCCCACATTTCCCACTACTTTGCCTGAAAGAAATTGTACTAAATTAGCTGTGGGTTGGGGCCCTATAGGGTGTTTTTCTTTTCTTCCTATGTTGAATTGATGTGTGGACAACTACTTCATGTAAATCAATCAAAAACCTCAAACTCTCTTTCTCTCTCTCTCTCTCTGTCCCCCACAACAACTTTCTTTGTGGGGTGGGACTTAGAGAGAGAAGAAGTCACCTTCCACTGCAGCTTCTATGTACAAATATAGAAGTTAAAGCACAAGGGACCGATCCTTATGCCGACAGTACCATCTTCTCATCCAAAATTCTCATGGTGGTTAACTTTTGTCTCATTTCTAACATTTGGTGAGTGAGAGCTACCTAGCTTCCTCATACTCGGACAATCATGCCCATCATGTATTATTTATTAAAGTCTAATTTTGATATTCAATTTGATGATCTTATGGTGCTTGAATATTAATTTGTTGAAAAAAAAAACTGATTTTTTTCAGAGTTAAATGTATTTTTGGTCCATAATTGAGGTCCTTTGTCGTTTTTGTTCTTTAACTTTCTAAGATAGCAGTTTGGTCTTGCATCTTTTTATTTCGTAATTTTAGTTTTTTTTTCTTCGTCAGAGTTCACCTACACTGGCGAGAAAGGTGACTCCAACAAGAAACAAAACTGAAATATGTGCAAAAACCAATAAATGCAGGAGCAAATACTATCCTATAAAAAATTAAAGGACAAAAATACTGACAAAATTGCACTAATAGGAACAGTAACCTCAATTTTAAAAGGTCATGCACGTACATTTTTTCGAAGAGAATGATGAAGTCCAACAGAAAAAAGAAAAGAAATAAAATCTCGAAAATTAAAATGATGTAGACCAAAATGCTACCCTAGAAACTTAGAAAAAAATAAAACACAAAATAACCTAAATTACAGGACTAAAAATGTATTTAAGCATTTCTTTTATTATATATATATATGAATTAAAATACAAAATAAAACATTGATTGTAAAGTAAAATATTTGAACTGACTAAATTATCTGTAGTATGAATTAATTGCTGATGATGCGTGCACACTGCACACATAATTAAATTCATTATTTGAGTGATAAGACTATGTACCAATATTCTTGATTTTTGGGATGATGATGAGTAGGAGGACAAAACACTAGCTATATATATATAGGACAATCAACCATCAACTTGATGTGTATAATGATGTTATAAGATTCCTAGGAAGAGTAATAATATGAAACCAATCACATGTTTTGTTCCACAATGTATCTCATTCTCACTTGCATGCATGTGTGCCCTAATTAAGATTAATGCCCACTGTCACGGACTCAATTGGAGTAAATTTTGGCACTGATAATGGATCACATTCCTAGGAGTTGAGGTGGTTCAACTAAACTAGAGCCTCAAACCTCATTATCATGATACTCTACTTCATAATTTTTAAATTTTTATAGGGTTTAATGTAATTTACCTATATGTGATATTGTAAATGAATAAAGTATCCCCTTATGAAAAGAAAATTATAATTTAACTCCTTGTATTCTTTAAAATGGAGCAATTAATTCATTTTAAATTACACAGAAAGATAAATTGCTATTTTATTTTCAATAAGAGGGTAATTCATTCATTTGCAATATCCAGGAGGTTACATGCAATTTTCCCAATTTTTATATGTGCATGTCTATGTGCAGTTTTCTTAAATGTAATAATGACAATCAATCCTATTACTTAATCGGTGATTAATAAGATGCCCCATTCTAAAGTTTGGTGCATAACCCATCATCGATATAACATGGGTATATATGTTCATGTATAAATTTTTCGAACGTATTTGAATTTCAAATATTCAAGAATTAGATTTACGGGACATTTTTTTAAAGTAACACACATTTAAAAAACAACAAAGCACACATGGAGATTGATCGCAACAGGTATTTGGTTAAACATATGAATTTCTTTCAGTATTTTATATGAAATTTAAGATCTTATAAAATGTCGTGAAGTCATGATTGGTAAAAACTAATCGAATTTATTTCGATCTTAACTATAATATAATTAATCTAGAAATATTTGTTATTTCTAGCAGCATAATATAATTTTTATTTCAAAAAAATTCAAGAACTTATATTTAAACAAGAACCAATTAACCATATATTATAATAAATAAGCTTCAGAAATATTTGATAAACTGTATTTCTCGCGTAGGTAAAACACAATAAGTATTTCTCATGGGATTTTTGAAATGATGGTACTGCTGTGTTGTCGTAAGCTTATAGATCATAAGTGGTCAATTAATTTAGCTTATGTCCTTTTTCTCTCATAAGCCTCTTTCAAGTTTCTCTTTTGAGACTGAAGGTTTAAGTCTGTACGGCACATCTCCCTCATTATTAAAATTTCATTTATTTTTTATAAAATTTTTCAATGTGGACCTTTATTACATCGTTAATACTGGGTTTTGACCATTCATGTCCCTATATTCGTATCGTGGTGTATATGAGATTTTGAAGTGGGGGGTTTTTGCATTTTTAGAAAATGTTTGGAAGTGTGAATACCAACAAGTTCAACTTAATCCATGTTTAATACAAACGCTGCTTATAAAGTGATTTGATGTTATAAATGTGATTAATGTAAAATCTCACTACCGTGAGGTTTTCTCGTTTCAATTAGATGCTTTATAGGATATTGTTCAGATAATCTTTTTTCTGTGAAGTTTCTACATTCGATTTAACTCTTGACACTTGGTCGTAGTTTCAATTTTGCTGTTGGATCATGCTAGTAACTTAATGTCTATATGAATTATATGTTCGACAAATTCTCCTGACATTATGAAACGTTTTGTTATCATTGGAGGTCAAATTGTTTACAAGAAACTGAAGGAGAGGTCGGACCAGTATACTGCAAAGGTTTGTCTTTTGGGGTTTGTGAATGATCATGTTTGTGGGAGAGTCGTCCTAATGTGAATAGGAAGTCAAATGGGAGTATTTTGTTGGAGATGGGCAGGTGTGCACCTATGGGCAAAGAGGTAAATTTAGGGGTAATCATGTTAGGTGTAAAAGATAGTAAATGATGGGTTACTTGTTTATCCATGCAATTCAACATATAATGCATGAAAGGTAAACATCAGACGGGATAATATTGTAGAGGTGAATATGGATATTAGTATGCCCTACTATAATATGAGACAATTCAATATGGGTCAGTAAACATGGCCTGAATTTATAGTTGTGGTTTATTCATGTAATAAAATTGATTGTAGATGTACGGACCCAGATTCAGATCCAGACTTGGAAGAGAGCAGTGGACCATGGGAGTAAACTTACTGTGTGGTTTGGGTTGGGCCCAATAGAAATGGCAGAAGTTAAATTGGTCGAACTTATTGATTTCTCCTTCCTTCTCATGCTTCACGTGCATATTAAATGATCACTCTCCTCTCTTTAACTCACTCAACATTGGTGAATAAGTACATATTATTTCGTATTTTGGGTATAAATAATTGTCACGTACTTCTTATTTTTCATTGTAAGGAAAAAAAAAAAAAAAGTAGATATTTGTCAATAATCTGACTATCCAGTACATTCAGCGTTGTGTAATATCTATAAGATCTAAATTTCTTTTTCAAATTAGGACATATGAATGGCTTCCTGCACTTTGCCATTCATCCGTATCTACTTCCAAATATATATATATATATATATATATATATATATTGGTCTTACTTGTAGAAACAACTGATTAATGATGACTGCAAAGTCATGGTTAAGTTGTATTTGATATAAATTTTTTTTTTAATCATAATAATTAACTGCAACAAAAAAAATCATATTTCTTCTGGTGTTGTACCTGCGTAGGGTCATGGAGTTTAAACTGCGTGGCCAGTCTATTTGGGCCATAAATCTTGGTGAAAGCTACTATACCATAATTTTGCTCTTTCACCATAATTTTGCCTGCAGAGTTGTACGTTTGCAGCCATGGGGTTGGTGAGTGCAGGCTAGATGATGACTACGGGCTGTTTCACAATTTTTTTCCCAGGACCCCTACCTCAGGTTTTTCGACACCTTATTAACTCCTTAATGTCAATTCAGGAGTCGCTCTCAGCAATAATCCTGATAGATCAACGTCGTTGCAATGAATCAACTTGAGGAAACTGCTTACCAGTGTCGACCGTCTGATCGATCTCTTGGATACTTTTGTTCGTGCTGAAGTAATTGTCGCATACATAACTATAAATGGCATCAGACACGTACTAGGGGAGATGATAACCACAGAAGAGAAAACAAATAACATCAATTTTCAAGTTGATGTAAGAGAAGGTTTTACTGATATTAGTTTTCTCTGTAACAATAATAGAACTTCAATCCTGTAACAATCAGTGAGCTTCTTGGCCCTCCATCAAGGTTCCAGGGCAAGGGGAAAATTCGGTAAAGACCCACCGACAAAATGATCTTGAAATAACGTGAAAAGCAACTCAAAGTTACGGTTATTACCTACCTAGTTCACAAGTTAAAGTTAGCTAGTTATCTACTGCTGTTTATCAGCTGGTATGACAGACTGAGGATTTTCAGCAGGCCGAGGAGGGTTCTGTTGTTCACCTGGAACGGCAGGTTTCTCCGGTTGAGCCAGCGTGCTTGGCTGCTCTTGTTGCACAGGAACACAAGGCCTCCAAACAGTTTCTTTTCCCACGTCCATTAAGGCAATTCCTTTAGCAGCAAGATCGCTCCTAATCTGATCACTTCTTGAGAACTCTTTGTTTTTCCGGGCTTGCATTCTTTCCTCAATTGCATGCAAAATTTCAGCTTCAGTCAATCCCGCCCTTTTCAAAGCTTTATCTTTCAGTTGTTGCAAAATCTGTACCACAGAGTGCCCAATAACGCAAATTACGACAATAGAATCATCGAAAGTGTCACAAGTACAAATTTGAAAAAGGTAGACTGAAATGCACCTCAACGTAACTCAAACTGGGAAGCAATCCAAGAACATCCAGGACTTCTCTGACTTGTTTCTCTAAATCAACAAGAGATTTAACAGTGGATAACAGCTGCTGCTTCTGCTGCTTCTTCTGAAAGTAAGCAAAATGAAAATAACCTCAGAAAGACATAATCTTGTGGCATCCACAAGAGAATGAGAAAGTACAGAGAGAGACTATTGAGTACGGATCCCTGCCTTGAGCGTGTTTACGGAACTGTTGATAAATCTCAAAGCTTCTTGAAGAGCAGCATTCAGGATTGTCGGTGTGTGCAAATCATCAGCTAATTTCGACTCAAACTCATTATGCAGCTTACTGATGCATTCTTGAGCGGCAGGGCTGACACGGACTTTGGCATTTGCTGCACTTTCTTCTTTCAATGCGGATACTGCATCTTCACAATCTTGCAAAGTCTGCTAGCACAAAATGACTCATAAAACTCTTCACTAACAATGTCCCAACCTTGAGCATAAATGTGATAAATCAGAATATGTGATTCTTGACTTTGCTGTACATGCATGGACTGCATTGGGAGAATAGCTACCAAATTTACTATGCATAAGGCATAATCTATCAAATCAAGAAAGTACTGAGCTTCAAAACATGCTCATGCATAGCCTGATGGAATTTACTAAGATATCATATTGACCGAAACAGAACGACAAATAGACGCCATACTTAGTTTCTGCTGCCGAAGGACATAAAAACAGAGTAGCTAGTCAAAAGCACAATCTGTTTACCCAGTATGTAGGTCATTTTTTACCAGTTGTCAAAAAAGTTCCACCAATGATGACCCAAACAAAACAATGACAACGGGATGGATGTGCAACTCGAGAACAGAAACAATCATTCAAGAGCCACCTAGCAATATTCATGAGAGAAAATTGGCATGTTTTCGACCTGATATATATAGAAAACAGCTTCTGAAGAAATCTCTATCTGTGATATTGAATAATTGACAGGAGAACGGTAGTGAGTTCCCAGCAGGAAATGCCTCAATGCAAGTGCGTGGTATAATTTTGTAACCTGCAAAGGAATAATTTATCAGTATAGTGATGATCCAAACAACAACGCTTAAGGTTCAAAACTATATAGTGAAGGGAATTAATCACTCTCATCTTTTTACCTCACGAATGGTGAAAAAGTTTACCCAGGGATTTTAGACATTTTCTCATCATTTGCAGTAACAAAACCATTATGTATCCAGTAATTAACTTTACTCTCTGAGCAAGCAGCACAACTCTGAGCAATCTCATTTTCATGATGAGGAAAAATCAAATCCATCCCACCACCATGAATATCAAATGCATGTGTCAAGTAATGAGCACTCATGGCACTGCACTCTATGTGCCATCCTGGTCTTCCGGGACCCCAGGGGCTGTCCCATAGTGGCTCGCCAGGCTTGGCCGCCTGCAAAAAGAATATACATATAGACATATATTGAGGCATAAAGAGCAATTATACCAGAATCAAATTGTAAAAGTTCTTTCACCTTCCACAAAGCAAAATCAGCAGGATTCCGCTTTCTGTCATCAACGGCAACTCGTTCCCCAGCTCTATTGTCTTCTAGCTTCCGCCCCGATAGAAGACCATATTTTGGGAAATTGTCAACAGAGAAGTAAACATCTCCATCAACCGCATAAGCACAGCCGTTGCTGATAATCTACAAAAAGGAAACAAAATTAGCACATGAATTGTTAACGAACTGAGAAAAAGGATGCACCAAAAATGTAAAAGAAATAGAACTTGTATCTTCCATAGACAAGGTCATAAGAATAATATCCCTGCTTGACCATGAGGAAAAGAAATTACACGTTTTCTACATATTTTCTGTCAAATATAACAATTTTAAGGCGTCTTATTACAATATTTGAGCTAAAATTCAAATACTTAGATTTCAAATATAAAAGAAAAACATGTGCAAAATCTCAAACAAACTTGTACATGACTTATGTTTGCTTCAACTTATGTCACAGACTAACAGTTACTGAAAATGTTTATGCCCAGATGTATGAACAAGAGCACAAAAAGACTTTACCGAGGGGGAAAAAAATATGTATAAGGAGGATTAGAAGAAGAACGCGATATACATTAAAATGAAAGAAAACAGAGGCAAGGAAAGAACCTGAGCTATCATGTCCTTGATTTGCTCCATATGATCAGTAACACGTGGCTGGTGAGTAGGAAGAAGGCACTGGAGATCAGCCATGTCGTTAAGAAACTCTTGGCAAAACCGCCCACTTAGTGCTTTTGGATCCTCCCCAACCTCATTCGCTCTCCGAATAATCTGAACATATTAATCCTTTAGGAACCATTACATAAGTTAATCTGAGAATATAACTCCCATCCCCCCATCTACACCAAGAATCATGCTCCTCAAGCACAATTATGAAGCATGAATATTAGTTTTTGAATGAAAAAACATGCAGGAAGACCTGACTAATAGGTTAGATCTGGCATTGAGAATATTTGACATCAAACGGCTTGTATGTTGCAATGATTTAGAAATAAACACCAGTTCCCCATCCCATCTTCAATTTGCTCGATTTATGTCCTATAGATTTGAAGGATCTCTTATTAAATTGTAATCCATTCACCAAGAAATGCATATCCTTCTTCTGCTTCAATCAATTCCCAGTTCACTCTCCTTGTCAACTTTGACAGAAATACGAAAATTACTGTCATTTTGCAACAAAATTTGAAATTGAACAGTTTATTATCCACGTAGTAGTTCAGGGCTATAAATAATCTGAGCGCTTTAGAAATCAGTAAAAGCATCAAACAAAGACATCTCACCTTGTCATCAACATCAGTGAAATTGCGCACATAAACAACCTCGTAGCCCACATATTTCAGATATCTACACAAATCAAATTTCAACAAATAAATTCAGATGGAATGCATCATGTAGGATATCATCAAAGCAATACTACTATGTAGCGCCAACAATTCACACAGCTGCAATATAACCAACCATCCAATGCAAGTTGAAGAAGAAAATATTTTTCCACTTTCTAGGACCCATTCTTTTACACAAATTACAGCTACGAGTTGCCTCTGAATATAGATGGCCATGCCTCAAAACAATGAGCTAGCTTTAGCATGTTTGATCTTCGTGAATGGGTAATATAATTGAAAATTAATAAAAATGCAAAAGCAAGCCATACAGTCTTTATCAGCCTAAAAATCAACTGAATTTTAGCACAAAAACTAGATAATTACTAAGAGTACTCACAACTTCAAGATGCAAAAGCATCGTTATACTTAGCCTGGCAATTAGGTTTGGCGTGCATTTATCAGTTGGTACTTTCTATCTGAGAACCAAAGCATATTAACGTAATATTTTCACAGGTAAAAAGCCCCATTATATCCCAAATGCACCATTGTACTTAGCCAAATTTAGGTTTGCCGTGGATTTGCAGCAGCTATTTTCTATCCAAGCATCAAAGCAAATTTCTCACCAAATTTAACATATAAAGCCTCATTATATCACGAATCAAAATACATCCATACTTCATACCCAATTCAAGTAATTCACCATTTAAAGCCCACAATTTATCCAAATTTTCTCATTTTCCACTAAAGTCTCCCGATTTACAAAATCCCAATTTTTATTACCATTGGCAAGCAATAACCAGAAACAAACACCCCTCGTCTCCAATTTAAAACTCACAGACAAGAAAAGAACTCAATTTTGTAGGTACATCTTCCAGATAAATGATAAAACAAATTTAATTACCACTTATGCACATAATGAAAACATACAGAACAAAACTATTTATCCAAAAGAATACATGAATCCTACTTAATCTCCATAGTTAACAAACCTGTAGAGAACATCGAACGCAACGTAGGCACGCGCGTGGCCAATATGACTGAGGTCGTAAGAGGTAACGCCGCAAACATACATTCGGACTTTGCCCTCAACTATGGGCTTAAAGATCTCTTTTTGCTTGGTCATACTATTGTAGACTTGAAATTCCGGCCTCTTGTTCGCCATTTCTTCTGGAACTAACACAAAATTGAGAAAACAAAAATTATGTTTTTGATGGATCGGAGTGTCTGGAATCAGATATGACGATTGAAAGGATGATTACTTCAGAACAATTTCCCCTTCATAAATCTGCTATATTCCTTGAACCCTAAACCCAAAACCGCGCAAATGCTTGTGGCTCTGATGATTTCTTGAAGCAAAAGATGAGATTTTTTAGCGTGCCCGTATCCTGGCGAGGCAAAATCTTTGCGGCTTTGAGATGGGTTTTGCTTTATTTTACTGGATTCTCATCAAATAAGCGACTGGCACCAGAAATCCAGAAACAAAACCCTAATTGTAGCAAGACGAAGGTGTGTTTCTATTTCAATGTGAGCTGTGGAAGTTACGAAATTCTTTATTGTCTTATTATCACTCTGCTTTTATTACAAGGAAAGAACTAAAATTTTGAAAAATCCATCCAAAAAATACTAAAATCTTGAAAATCCAATCTATAATCGTGACATATGGTGCTGTCGATTGTCCTAAACTTTCCTAATATTTATATTGAGAATGAACAATTTATATTGACGTGGATTGAGTTGCAACTCGGTGGATCAAGTTCAATATGTGCAATTATATATTGTAACTGAAACTTATTTTCTAGTAAATATTTTACAAAATTCAATTTATGAGTTTTGAGAACTTTGATACTTTGGTGTAGTTCATATTACCATTAAATTAATACTATCTCCAATAATAAGATTTATTTTCCCAAACTATTAAAGGGAATTTTTAACTTTATTAAATGAGAGATCATCGTTAATAAAATCCTAAATCAAATTTAATTAACTCATGAAAGTTTTTTAGATAAATACTTTGAATATTTTGAAAAGCAAATTATGTAGCTATAAACAATTTGTAATAAATTTCATAGAAGTTTTACTACAAATAAATCAATGTGGTTAAAGAAAACTAATTTTAATTGAAAAGTACATTTTCACTAACTTACTATTTTTAACTTATTTTACTTAACTTAAAAGAAATATAAGTTGAAATTGTACTTTCAAACACCCTTATTTAATTAAATTTAAATTATAATTTGAAAAATATTTAATTTGAATTTTTACAAACACCTTCTCATATTTTATAATGTTATATTGCTACTATAAACTCGTTTAGGACCATCATAATTGAATGTTGATATAAGTCTATAGCATATTAATATGTCCTTAATTTTATTTTATTTTTTAATTTTTAAAGCAAACGTAACAATTGCTTATTATGTTTGAATTTGTTTCCTTTTTTAATTTTTGCATATTTTATCTTTTCATGTTGTTTTCCCTCCTGCTGTTCTTTTAATATGCATGAGCCATTAATTTGAGAAAAAATAATGCATGCTAAGTATTTGTTATTTTAGTTGGTGATTTATTTTTTCAGTTCATTCTTCTCTTTGGACGTTAAGTTTTTCTTTACAAAATTCCTCTATGCTCATATAAGTTTAATTCAAATCAATTTGACAGCATATATATATATCCAGAGTTTTTTTGTCTCGTATAAAAATACTAGCATACAATCCGACGGTTATATATTTTTTTCCTTTTTCTTTTAAATTATATAAGATATTTGATAATATATTGCTTCATAGAAGAATCTTTTATGTAAAATAAAAAATTTCATATTTAACAGGTAAAATATAATAATTTTGAATTTTTAATCTATTTTGTTCATTGATATTTTTCTACATAAGCGATATATTTTACTAACCAAAATTTATCTTTTATGAGGACTACTTTCTAACAAGTATGTTATTTTATTAAATATGTAGACCACTTTACAAATGTCCAACTCTATAAATATATATATATATATAGTTAACTGTATTGTTTGATGTAATTCATCTTCTATCAAAATCTATATTAAAATACATAAATATATGGTCTTACTTTGTAAAAAATAAGATATATATAGAGAGAAAGCAAGAATAGAAACTTACTTTTTAATAATTTATAAGAAAGACAACTGAAAAAAAAAAAAAAGAAGAGAATAATAAACAAAGATGGACGATAAAAGAAATTAAAAACAATTTCAAAATCTCAATATCATTTCATCACCTTGAATTAAAAAAAAAGAAGTAAATTATCATGAATTGAGAAAATAAAATAGCTTATAAGTTCAATTTAATCATAATTATAGCAACATTATCACTGGCCATGAAAGAACAAAAGGACTTTCATCGACATAAACTAATATTTTCTCGAAGAAGATCTTTTTTTAAAAAGAATAGCTCAAATTACAAACACATGAAAATAAAATATTTACATATACATATAAAGATTTACAAAGCATATGATCATATATTTAGTATAATCATTAGATAGTTCAAGGAACAAACTATATGTAAATTAAAATTCCTTTCATCTTGTGAGACACCACCTGAAGACAAAAATATATATAATAATAATAATAATAATAATAATAATAATGAAAAAGAACAAATTTAAATTCTAAATAAAATTTTAATACATGAAACTATAATTTATTAAAAAAAATAGGTGTATAAAACATTAAGAAAATATAAAATTTAACCAAAAAGTCAAATTAATTAGAATTATACAAATTTATATTAAAAGAAATATGTACCTATTAGCACTAAATAATTTTTTTTTCTTTTTGTTAAAAAAAAAACAAAGCAAAACAAAAAAAAATCTAAAAAATAATCTAAAAAAAATAATAGATGAAACTGTAAGGCGGAGTGGATCGTCCCGGGAGGAAGCGCAAGGGCGGAAGCAATATTAAAAACAAGAATCGTAATCATGCATAAACAATGGAATTTAAACGAACCATTCAAAGAGTGTTCCCTTCAACCTCCGGGGCGTTTGGTGTATCTCATGAATAAAAAAAAAAAAACATACATGGAGGTCATATGGTTGAAACGGAAACATAGTAAACGCCACTTACCCATTGTAGTTTACTTCGTTTGGCTACGCACGTTGTTCTATGTTTTGTCACCGAGATCCCAAAGTAGGAACTCTCTAAATCATCCACGCAATTCACCGGCTCTTGACTCCCGTGCTAGCAAGAGATCAAGAAGAGAAATGGAGGACAAATCAACCTAGCGTTATGAATTAACGTGATTGATTCGTCTATCGTTTCCTTATATCCAATACAAGAAAACATAGGCTTCTCTTAGAGCGAATAGAGGAGAGGGGACGAGATTGAGAGAGGGGGCGGCCGTGTGTGTGTATATGAGATGAGAGTGTAGAGATTAATGTGTGCGTATGTGTGTGTGTTTTGAGTATTTATAAGAAATATTTTTTCTTATTCCTATTCAAACTCTCTTTAAAGAGACACACTTTAAACATGTTTTGAGTATTTTGACAAATACGAAGTAAGCTTTTAATTATTTTAAACTAAATGAAATATCAAACTAATGAGATTTTTTCTTTATAATAAAAAAATTCAAAATTACTAAAAATTAGTATTGAGTCAAAATTATCTTAATTACAGTCAAAGTTCGTTATGCTATTATGTATAGTTATATATTGAGAATATAATATAATTTCAGAAAGAATAAAAAAAAATGTCAAAGTTACTGAAAAATGAATTTGACACATCAAAATTGCATTAACTGAGATTCAAAGAAACAAGAACACCGACCGCGAATCCACATTAATTTATAATGAAATATGAATCCCACAAAAAACTTATTTGCCAAGCGGAAAAAGGAAAAAGGATAGTTTATTCTTTTACATATATTATATCAACAATGGGGAATTAACAAAGAATTCAACCGTGTTGATATTCTATTTGTAATTCATTTTCACTTATCCATTAACTAGCATGAACCCCGTGCTATGCACGAAAGATTTTAAATTCTATAATATTTTTATAAATTCTAAAATTTTCAATTATGTGTCATAGTTTAATAATCATCTTATTATATAAGAACAAAATTATTTATATAAATTCAAAATTAAATTCTTTATAATTTTATTTACGTAATATTTGGATAATAGCAATAGATATTATAATATATTTACACATTGATAGACAAATATTTTATAAGATTCAAACACCACATATATATATATAATTTATTATTCAATTAATATACATTTAGTAAAATAAAAATATTAGTATTAAATACATTATTTTAAATTATTGTCATATTACCCTGTAATATAAATTTCCCCTAAAAGTACGATTCAAATTAAATTATCTTTATAAAATTTCTCAAAACAATAATAAGAAAACATTAGTAACATTGGAAAAAAAGTTACAATATCTTAATCTAATAAAAAAGCAAAGATATATACATATATTTATATCTCTAAATTATATGCTAACAGTAAAAATATACAATAAGAAATTTGGAAGGCACAAACATAACAGGTACAATTAAAAGTTTCTAGTAGTTGGGTTGATGCCCATTTATCATAGATATTTTCAGATCATCGAGTTACTTATTAATGAATAATTCCTTTTATCATGATGAATTCCAACTTCAACTCATTATTTTTCACTTGATATTGAACTTGTTAATTGCCTATGATTTTATTTATCTTTTTGTCGGTTTTATTTTCTTTTGAAAGACCAAATAATAAAAATAAATAATTTACTCATAAATTTTAATTTCTATACATAATCTCAAAAATCTTAATTTTTGGCATGTCATTAAACATAAAAGTATGTCATATTCTAATGACCCCTTACTACGTATAATAGTTCAAACTTATTTATACAAAATCCAATATTGAATTTTTACTAAATTTATTTACTGAACATTTTGAAAAGGGTAAATTAAACTTTGACATCCGAATTATGCTCGTTTTTATACTTTGTCATTTAAACTATTTTTTATATCAAGTTACCATCTCAACTTGCAAAATTTGCACTTTGAAATATATGACCATTTTCTGGTCGATTTTTCTATCGTAAGAATATCACATGCAGTGCACATGTGATATTTTAAGGGCAACATAGTGTTATTTTTTCAGCATGGGCACTGCATGTAATGATTTTTTGGTAGGAAATTTGACCCAAAAATGACTATATATGACAAAGTGCAAATTTTACAAAGTTGAGATGGTAAGTTGACAAAAAAAAAAAAAAAAAAGACGACAAAGAATAAAAACAGACATAGTTTGAATCACAAAATGCAATTTACCTTTTTGAAAATAACCATAGCATATTATCGTATTTTAGATATTGAAGAAAAACTTGTTTTATAAGTTTCAAATACTATGTATATTTTAAGTAGAATAAAAAATATTGATATTTAAAAAAATATTTTATAAGTTACTATCATATTTGTCCTATGAAATAAACAAATTTCTCTTAGAAAAAATAATATTCACAATAAATTTTCTCTTTGTAATCCAATTTCTTAAAGAAAAAAAAAGATTATTATCAAATAATTTTTTAATTTCCTTCATAAAAAATAAATTTAACAACATTTAAAACTAATAAAAATTAAAGATATTTATATGTCTAAATTTTCTGCTAAGAATACATATATACATACAATAAGAAGTTTAAAAGGCTACGAATGTAAGATACAATAGTAATAATATACCTAATAAAAAAATTTTAGTAGTTGGGTTTGTGCCCATTAATTATGATAGATGTTGTAAAATGGTTGGATTATTTTTAATGAATAATTCATATGTTAGGTAGAATTTCTTACCGTGAACTTCGTAAATTAGAAAATAAATAGACAGTGACAATATAAATGTATATATACGTATTTTATGAAGAGAACATGATTGTTACCTAATCAAGAATGAAAAATTAATATGAAACTATACAAAAACATCATTGAATACAAAAAAATGAATGACGAAATTCAATGGAGGATATCACAATAAAAAACATAGTCTATAAATATAATTCAATAAGAGTTTTAAATAAATAAACATCAAATTTAATGAACAGGATTTGAAAAATTGGAGAACTTTAATACAACTAAAAATATAAACTAATTTAAGCAAAATATTCATCATTATATCTCCACATCTAAATAAAGAGGGCAGTAAATGCAAATTTTTTGGTTCACTTATGCTAATTGAAATTGAAAAAGAAAGATGTTGATGAACTATTATTAGATAAAACTATATATTCATTTAGTGATTAAGTAGAGAAATCATGATTTTGATTGAGACAAATTACGAAATTAGAAATAAAATTATATGACCGGATTATTATAGCTAAAGATAAATATTTAAATAGCAAAATTGTTAATATATAAGAGTAAATAAATAAATTATAAAATTACAAAACTTATAAGAAGTAAATATACATCAAGGTAATTCTCCATAAAAAAAAAATATTTAAGAGATGAAGAAAAAAATATTAACTAAAAGACAAAAAGAAAAATACATAAGCGATGTGAAATTGGATATCAAAAAGCAAAAAATAAAAATAAAAATTGGTAATGCATCAGGGAAAGAAGCTAGTTGTTGTATTAAGTTGCCGTTTACATTAATGAAAAATATACTATCATGTTAGAAATTGAGAAGCCTTTTTATTTTCTAAAAATAATTATAAATAAAATTTGAAATTAAAAAATTCATATATTTTATCAAATATGGTCGCCCTTTTGTATTGCAATAAATTCAAACATATGAAGCTTGCAATATATTTAATGTTAAAATTTTGATAAAGCAACATTCACAAAATTATTTCATTGAGGAAAAAATGTTCATATGAGATAAGGTGGCAAAATGTATTTTGTAACATAAGTTCTTAAATTGTGCAGTGGCTTATGGTTTTTCAAACATGAATAATAATTAAATAATAAAAATAAAATCTAATCAAAAAAATATTAAGAAAAAAAGGAAAAAACATTAATTTGAATAAAATTAATAACTTACTTTATCAGTATTAATGAACCAATAAAAAATTATTAAAGAAATATGTGAATGAAAGATATAAATTGTAAAAATTACTGATTTACCTGATTAATTAAATTAAGAATTTATTCAATGAGATATACTAAGAGTATGTTTGGTTGGAGGGAAAAGTGGAAGTATAGGAGAAGTGGAAGTATAAGGGGATGTATAAGAAAAAGTTTAGTGTTTGGTTTGGGGGTATAGATGGAGGGGAAGTAAAACTGGATGTATATGAAACCCCTCCGGGGTCCAATTTCGTTTCCGTCCGAAATTGAGCGGAAAAGTGGAAGTATAAGGCAAAAAAGACAAAAAAAAAAAAATACATATTTTATTTTTATTTACTCTATTGCCCATATATATATATATTTCCCTCCAATTATTTTTTCCTTCCCGCTAATAACATCGTACATAATCGCCAGAGAAAATATAACCAAATCGTTGGAAAAACTACTACGTTGAAGTCAACAATCCGGTAAACATACTTTGCATTTGCAATTTTTCAAAAAAAATTATTGCTAATTTGCTATTAATTTTCATTGAATAATTCTTTTCCCTAATCGTGTTCCCTCTTCCTGCCGCCGGTACGAGTAATTTTATTTTATTTAAACTGAATAGTTTAGAATAAATAAACAATATTCGTTCTGATGAATATTTTTATTAATAAAAAAATATTATTGTTCTTGTTTGATATATATTTTTATTACTAAAGTTTTTAGATCTTTAATATTAGTATAATATTAACTTGTTTATTTTCTAATACAAAATGAAGAGAAAGGGTTAAACTGTAAAATTACAAAAATTAATCTTTTCTTTTTAATCTAATTTTCTCGTACCAAGCAAGGGAAAGTATTTGAGATTTACTCCCCTTCCAATCATACCAAACAACTTGAAGGAAAACTATTATTCTTTCCCTCCCTTTCCCCCTTCCCCTCCCCCCTCCCCTTCCCACTCTCCCTTCCCTCTCATTTGAACCAAACGAACCCTAAGAGATTGGTAATAAGTTTAGTGACTAACAAATATATGGTTAAAACGAAAATAAATTATTAGTGATAAGATATATATGTTTATGATAAAAAAACAATCCTAACATTTGAATTTGTATAAAATAAATACAAATTGAATTAGTATCCTAATTTGAATGTAGAATCTAGTATAGATAAATACTAATTTTGAAGATATGATTTTTTAGATAAAGGCAAATTTAATTTTTTATTAAATTATATGAGATTTCTAACCAATGAGATTTTTTTCTTAATAATTAAAAAATTCAAAATTACCAGAAATTAGTATTTGGTCAAAATTAGCACAATTGCGATAAACCATCGTTTTGTTATATATATATATATATATATAGATAAGATTGTATTTGAATTGAAAATTTTGAAATTATGAATTTTAAATTTTAATAACAAATTCTTGAAGTTTGTTTAGATAATTCTAAAATTAAATAATTTCAAATCCATCGATTATAATTTTAAACAATGTCTTGATGAATATTAATGAATTTCAAATTATTTTCAAAATATAAACATTTGAAACTATTTCTCCAGATACTTTCCTCAAATTCACATTCATCAGTCCAAGATGCACCATAAGAGATATTGGTAGCATCAAACATGCACGGCAGATACAATTATCTAACATTATATTTCATAAAATTTAATTTATGTAAAAGTTAGTTAAAAGAATATATTTAATTAGATTAGTAATATAAAATATATTGGTTCTCAAACTTCTCTTTGTATTTATTATTATTATAAAAAAATATATATTAGACTATGTATATATATATATATTTCCTTAACATAGGATAAATTATATTAATACCCTTTGAAACTAGGTTAAATTACAAAAATATTCCATTTTTTTTTATAAAATTACAGCTACATCCTTTGAGGGGTGTTAGTATAATATTTTTTTGGAGATATTTGTATAAGTTTTGGATTTGAATAGGATGAGGGGTGTTAGTGTAATATTTTTTTGGAGATATTTGTATAAGTTTTGGATTTGAATAGGAAGAATAGTTGTAACCTTACATTCTAACTGTAATTTCACAAAAATAAAGGATATTTTCGTATTTTGACATTACCGCCGGAGTGTCATTGTGATTTACCGCAATAGTAGACACCCACTCAAGGCAATTCCCTTGAGAAAAAGAGCGAGTCAGTTGTCCGGTTCAATTAAAACACGATTTAAGTTGCATCTTCGGCCCCGTTAGTTTACATGAAAGTCGCGTTCGGCACAGCGCTCCTTCCCCCGCTCACCTGCCCAAACCCGGAATTAAACCCGAATATATATATACATATATAAATCACACAGCTTCCCCTTCCCGGCGATTTTCTCTTAATATATATATCATCAGAAAAACCAGACAAGAGAATAGAGAAAACAAACCCTTCTCCTCTTCCGTCTCCATTGCACAAATTCTTCCATTAAAATCCCAAGAACAAAGCTTTCAGTTTGCGAGTGTGCCCGGAATTGTGGATGAAGGATTATGGCTATGGGGACAGAAAGATCCAAGGCGCTTCACAATTTCACCTTGCCGTGCGAGCTCCGCTGGGGGAATCAGCGATTCCTCCGCTGCATGAAGGTCAACTCCAACGGTCAAATCTCACCCCTTCGCCGCTTCACCACCACTAATTCCTATTCCTCTGATCAACACCACCTCCACCACAACAATTATGTCCAACAGCCCCGCACCACCAGAGACAGAGAGAGAGGACGGGAGAAAGAGTCGTCTTCGGAGTTTCTGCATGGATCTCACAAAGTGGGGCCTACTCCGCCTCCGGCATCGGGTGGCGGCAGGAGATTTGCCGACGACGATGATGGGATTGCCGCAATGAGGGAGAAAGTGATGTTCGATCTCCAGACGGCGGCAGATAAAATGAAAGACGCGATTTTTAAGGATGGGCTTGAAGAGGGCCAGGTGTCTGGTTCTCAGCTGCTGCCGACGCCGTCTGCTGCGGCTGCCGCGGTGGAAGGTGAGGTAAGCCGGCCATGGAATTTGAGGACCAGACGAGCTGCTTGTAAGACGCCGTTGAGTGGACTCGTCTTGTGTAGAAATGGCGGTGCCACCGCTACCGGCGCCGAGAACGACAGCGCCGTCGGAAAGGGTTTGACGGTGGATGTCCCGAAATCCAATTCAGTGTCTTCCCAGATGAGGGCTGGGTCAGCGGCAGTGGCTGACAACTCGACGAGGCTGAGGAGCGCCGGCAACTTCTCGGCGGTGAGCGGCGAGAAGAGGGAGCGGGCGAAGTTTTCGGTGGCGCTTTCTAAAAGAGACATCGAAGAGGATTTCTTGGCGATCGTCGGTCACAGGCCGCCGCGCAGACCGAAAAAGAGAGCTAAGATTATTCAGAGACAATTGGATGTAAGTTCATTGAGATTCAACACCCCATGGATTACAAATTCTTATAGATGATTTGTTCCTCAATTTTTAAAATCACTGTTCCATTGGTTATTTTTTCTGTCTTTGTGGGATTTTGGCAGACGTTATTTCCTGGACTGTGGTTGACAGAAGTTACACCTGATATGTATAAGGTTCCTGAAGCTGCTCCATGACAGGGAAGGTGGAGGTTGCAGGTTGTATGGAATTTGATTTGAGGAGGCTTTTTTCCTTTTAAAATGGTTTATTGTCAAGGATGGACTAATCGGGAGGCATACAGCACCAGCATTATTAATACGAATATGAAATTCGATCAAAATCTTGAAATTCCTCTGGCAAAATATGGAGTAAAAGAAAGGCTCAATTTCTCAGGGAATGCTAATTTTTGTGCAGTTCTGATTCTAATTGTTCCTACTTTTGTTTTTCCTCCTGGAAATAAAGCTGGCATAGTTCATAGTTGGATAGGTTGGCGTCAGGTTCTCTTTCTTTCTTTCTTCCTTCTTTTACAATTGAACACAATGCTTTATGAATCCAAGTTTATTTCTAAATAAAAGCTATTCTTACTGTTTGGCCTCAGTTTGTTCTGCTAAGTGTGTTTGCTGCCTTATAGACGCTGGTGAAATGCGCAAGTCTGGTTTATATGCTGATCTATGACTTGACTTGTGAGAAATCTCCTTTTGTAAACTTCTTGAACTTGTTTTAATATGGTATGCTGCCATCAGAATGCTAATTTTCTTGTCATAGACATGACCATCCTTTCTGTGTAGCAACATTCAGATCTTCTCCATTCAGCTGATTACTTGCGTTTTCTTAGGAAAATTTGAGATGGGATTCGTATAGGCTGCTGGCCGTGAATCTCCAGTGCACCAGACTGAGAAATCTCCAGTATTCTTTCTCTCTGTTTCTTGTTTCGGTCCTATTTAACATGAGGATGCACCGTCAGAATTAATTCTTTCGACCAGCTAGTCTGTGCTATTGATGATCACCATCTATTTTTCTCCTAACCAAGCTTTCGAAACTTGGTAAAATTTTCAGTCCGGCCTCAAGTGTTTGGTATCCTTGTTTTAATTAAATGGTTCTTTCCATTGGTTATCATGAAGTATTGCCAGATTTCTTCTCCTTTAACATTTTCAATATATACTGAGAATTGTGGGTTGTGATTCCCAGTTCACCTATCGTTGCTCATCTCCATTGACACTAAACTACAATGAAAATGAATCAAGATCATCTTCTGTAGCCGAACAATTTTGAAAAATTTTCATCTGCAGAATGTCCATACCCCACAACATTCTATTTCCCTTCTTCAATATCTGGAAATTCTTTCACTGCTCTTGTTGTCATGATTTCAGCAAAGCTGGTTGTGAAAATCAAGACCACAGGCAGCGGCAGATCCAGGAGAAGTGGTGCTTCGATAATGTTAATATGTCTACTGTTCTGAGCTTTAATCGAGAACTTGAAATTCTGTCCAAATTTTATGCGCAAGAACTGATAATCCTCGTGTTCTTTTGTTTCGAGCATCGACATTTTCATACACCAGCGGCGTTTTTTGTTTTTCTTTTTTTTTGTGATAATTTACGTAATTACATTAATATTTTAATAAATTGAATAATTGAAAAATACATTAGATCGATCAATACATGAATATAATTAAGAACTATGAAATGATTATAATAATTTTATATAAAATAAGACAAATAGAAACGTGTATAGATTCCAACCCATAACCTCGAATTTTGGGTGGAGCCGCTTTGTTATAGACTAATTTAGGCAATTCATTTTGTGCGCACACATTCAACCTATTATGCTCTATTCACGCTTTCGACACGTTTTGCTGCACTACTATAAAGACTTCGAAAAACGCTTTGCTACAGTACCTAGGGTTATAAAACGAATAAGAAACACGTTTTTGTTTAACCAATCCGCCGGTTGAGTTTAAAGAGTTGCCTAGAATTTTATTAATTGAAAGTAAAGTGATTTTAAAGCGATGAATTTTATTAATTGAAAGTAAAGTGATTATATTTAGTTATGTCGGCTATCAATATCGAACATAGACAATTACAAACAATCAAATCAATAATATCATATAACCTAGCTATTACAACAACAAATAATACCTACAATACATTAAAAATAACATCAACCCACGCAAGGGTTCGAACCCATGATCTTTAGGATCATGGAGCCTCAACTTCGCCAACTAAACTAAACCTCCTCAACTGAAATTCCACTATTTGGTGACCTCTTTTATTTTACTTCAATTTGAGCTATTTTTGAGGATTTTTATATTTTATAGACTATTAATATACAAGAATGAAAAAAATGGAATTGGGATTATATATTTACTGAGAAAAAAATATTCATTTTAACAGGGATTTTAACTATTTACTGAAATTGATCAATATGTAGAGTATAATGAACAATACAATAAATGATTACCACTACTTATCATTAAAATTCCCAACATAGATATACTAATAAATTTTAGACTTCAACCAATAATGGTATTGAAGTAAGAATTTATCATCATGCACGCCTATATTTATTTTTAATTAAATTTCATTGATATTGTCCAGATAGCCCTCATCCCTACAAACAGACATACAGGAGAATGAAAGTGAATCATGCATATAGAAAAAATGGCTAATTATTATAATTAATAGTTAAAAAGTGTGACAAATATTAAGTAAATAGGACGGCTGCAAATAAAGCCATAACACTGGTCACAATTAAATTCATATCAAATATTTTGATTATAGTTAAAATCATGATAAATATTAATTAGTCGTGGTTAAAACTTAATTTCTTATATCGATCTTATTTGACTGTGATAAATAAATTAATTTATCATAATTTTTAAATGAGGATTATTTATATTTTTTGAAAGAAAGTTGAGCATTGTAGTTCACCGGTCACCATCAATCATGATCTGATATGAGCTCAAATTGCCTTGGATGCCATGGTCAACATTACAAAAATACCCTTCCTAACTTCATAGCTATGCTAGCTACTATCTAAACATTACAGAACATTGTGTATTATATGCAGGAAAGAAGGCCCTACACTAGTCAAACTTACTTTTATTCAATCATTTATCAAAATTGTCTAGTGAATGTTGTTTGGATAAAATTCAACTCATGTCTTCATCTCCTTACAGAGTTTAACAGTAGCCCGGATTAAAAGAAACCACAAACAAAGTATTTTAATCTACATTATAAGGGCAAATATGTCCATGAATTCCACCATATATATATACATGTGCATGTGCAATTACCTTCCATAAAATAAGAATGTCTTGTTTCCGTCTTCGTATAAACTTTTGACCTGTTCATATTTGAATTATGAAATTTTTTAACTTAAGTCGAGTTTGATGGACCTGAACTCATTATATGACAAGTACAATACATTTATCGTGTGATTGATTTGGTTCAATTAAACCTGATTCGAGTAAGAATTTTTCTCTGAGTTATTGTTATTGCAATAATGTAATAACCAGTGAATTAGTCCTATATTTACTGTTTCAGCTAACGAATTTGTCCATTACTGGATGGATCTACGTCTTGCAGCCAATAATTTCATTAGGTGCATTACTGTACAGAAATATGAACAACTTTGAGCCTTCATTTCTTCTTCTTAGAACTCTTATTGCACAAAAATGAACCAAAACCAAATAGAGTTATAGTACCTTTGCTAATGTAAGTGGGAGGAATGTTCAAAACTGGGCTAATTCCAACTCCATAATGCCATGTAATCTGCTGTTACTCTTCCTCAAAGAAGGCTTTTTCCATTTATTATTGTAAGGGCAGTATTGATCGCTGGATCGACCCTTTGAATTTGACGACTGCTGCTTCTGAATAACTTTTGGCTTTTGATTTGGAGCAGAACCCGTTGAGCTGCTTCGTGTTAAAAACTGTAGGGATCGGAGCAATCCGTTAGTAGTCCTGCCAGTATCGCAGTTCAAGCTGCTGCTTCTTCTGAACTGCCAGAATGGTCTTGGCAGTGGTTTATCCTCTTCATCAGCATCAGAGCTGTAAGATAGAAACTCGATCAAGCGCTTCTTCATCATGTTGTCGTTAGCACTTTCGACGTTTTCTTGGGCTTTCGTTGCAGCTTTTCTTGCCTCAGAATGGCCTAAAATTGGATCAGGTTGATGAGTTTTTATCCGGGGTGTGATTTGCTTGATTTCAACGGGCAGGATTCTGCCGTTGGCGAAGAGCTCATCAGCTGGAGATATTTCTTGTGACAAGCCTTGGCCGAGGCAGAAATTGAAATCAACGGTGGAGTTTGGGAGCAGTGCATCTGATCTAGCATAGTGGGGGAGATCTGGTTCTGTGAGATCATCAGAGAATGAGAGTCTTGGACTGTCAATTGGACTTGAACTTTCCGAGCATATATCAACAGCCATAGTTGTCAATTGTGAACTATTCCAAGTAGAGAGAGTTTTAGTTAATGCACATGAAGCTGGAAATTGACTTGAGAATGAAAAAGAGGATTGGCCTCTTCTCTTGTCATGTCTGGTAAAAGGGGTGCCTCAGTTCATAATTTCAGGGCAATAATCTAACATAAAGCAAGAATTACTGTAACATTTATCTCTCCAGAACGAATTACGTGGGAGCCCGTCAGCGTCTACTCAAGTCACAATAATTAGAATATCATTGATTCGAATTTTATAAATGTAAGTATTCTTGATTCCAAATTATTGAATTGAGATCTATAGAAATAAATGGACTGAATTAAGTTAAATTTTTTTAGAGGATTGATAAAGTAAATGATTAGTAATTGATATGATAAATTATTTATACCATGATCTTTTTGAATTATTAGTTATATTACTCGGAAACTATGTTTCTTGAGCGTGGAAAAAGTCGCTAGAAAATTTCTTGCAAAGCATCCCACGTGGAGTAGCAAGACACAAGTCTGCTGGATTTTCCATTATTCCTATGCCTTATCATGTTGCTTGACCCTTCAAATCACATTGTCTATAAAAAGACATATTTGGCAAATCATACAAGAATTTATTCATCAACTGACAACGATAACGGAAGGACAGGGCAAAAACATGAAATTCTGCCTAAGTAACACATTGCCTTGAATCCTAACGGCGTCGTGCGGTTAGGGACTGTAGTCGGATGCTATGGGAATATATGGGACCAAAGTGAAATATTTGAAAATTGAAGGACACAAATGAAATAGAAAAGAAAAAGGAAGGACTAACAATGTAATTTGACCTTATATATAGGCCCAATAGGCCAGTAGTATGTGATCAAAATTTCTGTTCTGTTTACATCAAAATGTGGACCCCCAACTCCACTCCTATGGCCCATTTCTTCTTCACACAACACAAGAACGAAAAAATAAAAAATATTCTGTAATTGAGATATTCAAGTTTCCAATTTTGACCCTTGATTGCCAAGCAAAAACCTTTGTCCTAAGAAGAATCTTTTCAGCCGGAGAATCTCCCAAATTCACTCTCACTAGGGTTATAATACCAGCTTCCACGCAGACTCTCATACGCACATAGCATTTCCAATTTTTAGTTTTGTTCTTGTTTACATTCGAAAGAAGAGCAGATATAATTTGCAGAGGGAGAAGATGGTGGGGAAAAGCGAGAGTGGAAGTGGTGGCGAGAAGCCCTTGGATTTGTTCCTGAAGATTGGTTTAGATGAAAGGACTGCTAAAAACACCGTTGCTAATAATAAGGTTACTGCTAATCTCACCGCCGTCATTCACGAGGTATGTCTTTTTCTTTTCTTTCATTTGTGTTGTGGGAATGATGCGTTTGTATGCAATTATTGTTTTTGCATGTGGGTTATGTTGATATTTAGCTAAAGTTTGCAACTTGCTGGTGGGTTTCTAGAGAATTTAGAATAAAAAGGATATTTGGTTACTGGGAAAAGGTAAAATTTTATTTGGTTTTGGGCATGTTTTTGGCCTACTTATGTTTAGTTTGTTATGTTTAGTTGCGTGTGGTGTTTTTTCTTTTTTTTAATTCATATATTCAAATTCCATTATCCTCCACTGTGTTTCAAGAGAATGGAAATTTGAATTAGAATATAATCTTGTTTGAACTGGATTAATTTGTTTAAAGGAATTGCATAATTCTATACTGGCTACCTGGGAAAGGTAGGAGTACTAGCCGGAGAATCTTTTGTATGGTTTTAAGGGGGTGGTTCTTATGAGAAAAGTAGAAACCGTTACTTATTTCTTGGTACTAGTTTTAAGTGCAGCGAGGTTTTTTCCAATATTTTTTATTAATAGATCTCCGAACCTTTTTCTTGCATTTTAAGATGAGATGGAACTTGAACTTATGAATACTAAAGGAACGGACTTCATCTGAAAAAACAAACACACATGCTTTATGGACTGGCTAGAGGATTGATAGGATCAATAAACTTATTTCGAGTATGTTTTACTGCTTGGATTGTAATGTTGATTAAAATGGAAAATTAGTAAAATGAGGAAACCTGATCATAAGATTTTTCTATTTACTTTTACTTTTCTATTCTTTTGTGCTTATATTTCAATTTTATGTTATTTAACATTTTGTGGATATATGCTATCTGATTCGTCTTAAAGATTGCTAACTACTCGCTGATGGAATGAGGTTTTTGTATAATTAACTTTTGAATATTGTATTGCAGGCAGCTGTAACTGATGGTTGTGATCGGACCGTAGGAAATCTACTGTACTCAGTGAGTTCTCACCTTTTTAGAGATATGTTTATGTTTGGCTTGAGGTCTTCAACTGGAGTGGTTTACTTCCTCATAATAGCCTTTATTTGGTTCCACGTTTCCTTTTAAGACTGGTTGAAAAGGAAATTCAGATACTTCATTCATTGTGCTTTATTCTGGAAAGAGTTTTCAACACATTGTCATTAAGAACTCATTCATCAAGGATGACACTTGTTAATGTTGGATTCTGATTTATTATTTTTAAAAATTTAATCAAATATTCAGGTTATATTTTCCTCTATATGCTAAATTTGGATTCTGTTTGTTTTCTGATATGAATATTCCGAATGGCAAAAGATTTGACCCTTCTACTTGACAGGTTGCTACGAAATTCCCCACAAACGCTCTTGTGCATCGACCTACATTGCTTAAATATATTGTTTCATCGAAGGTCTGAAGCTCATTTCTGCTCTTCCTTTTTTCCCCATTTTGTATTTTCTATATGTTGACACTTTGGTCTTTACTTTTCAAGCACGTGATATTTACAATTTATTTTGACTTTCATGCCAGTCGATAAATAACTTTCTCCTGGTACAGATTAAAACTCCTGCTCAGTTGGAAGCTGCCTTTTCATTTCTTGCTGCTACTGCTTCTGACGACTTGAAGATTGATGATTTTGAAGCTGCTTGTGGTGTTGGTATGAGACAATTATTAATGCACCTATTCCTTCTATAAATAAATAGCTTTCTACCAAGTGCTTTAATATGTATCTACATATTGAGTATTCGTCTTGAATAGGAGTTGAGGTCTCCCTGGAAGATATTGAACGTGCTGTTGATGAGATTTTTGAAGAAAACAAAGCTGTTATTGTGGAGCAGCGGTACCGGACCAATGGTTGGTTTACTTATTCTGGCTCATTCTGGTTTAATTGAGTTATCCTATTTGGCTATTTTAATACAATAGTGGAGTTCATATATATTGCCTCTTCAATATGAATACGATAAATAAGCTATGCTGTTGATATTGGGGCTTGATAATTGCATTGAACCGTTATTTTCTTTTGGTTCTTATATGCATTGATGTTGTAAACATCCTCTTTATTAGCTTTACATTCACTGTTCTTGTAATTATAAAGGCTTTCATTAGTAGTACTCTCCAGAAGCAGCATGTATATTTATTCTGATTTGTGCCAATCAGTGGTCCCAACTTTGTACTCATACCTTATAGTGTACATGGTCTTTATTGCATCATGGAGGGCCATCTTCATGAACTCCTTATGCTATCAAAATTTTGTTTTGTTTTGTTTTCCTTATACTATTATGATGATGACTAGTCTCTTTGATCAACTATGTCGGATACAGTTGGTGAACTATTCGGTTATGTGAGGATGAAACAGCCATGGGCTGATCCAAAGATTGTCAAGGTAATTATGCTACCTGCTTTGTTTCCTGCTTCGAACTCTCTCAAGAGATCTTGAATCAGCAAAATACCATGACCATGTCTCTTCATCTACATTATTGTTCATTTTCTGATTTGGGCAATTTCTGGCACCAGCAAATCATTGACACCAAATTGTACGCGCTACTTGGTGAAAGAACAGCTGCAGACAATGAGAAACCTGTGAAAAAGAAAAAAGAGAAGCCTGCCAAAGCTGAGGTGAGCAAGCTGATTTATGTTAGCATGTTCTTCTGTGCATACGTTGTATGAATTTTCTGTTGGTATTTTCAAAGTTGTGGACTTCAGTTTCTGTTCAGAATTAGTTACACACCTGTTTTGGGTTCTGTACTTGTCACCAGATTTATTTGGTGCTGAGAGCAGTTTATGGTGTTATATAATTCATTAGTTTAATGCACTTTTGCGAACTGTAGATATATGCTATGGTAATTTTCTTTCACTCGTGTTTGGATTTAGCAGGATAAAGCTATTGTTGAGGAGACAGCTCCAGCAAAACCATCTGAAGAAGAAATCAATCCATTTTCAATATTTCCTTCACCAGAGGAGAACTTTAAGGTAGCATAAACTAGAATATGCCCTCTAGTATGAATTGCTTGGCTCAGTACTGGCAGACTTATTGTTTGGGTGTCTGAAGCGAAAAGGTCTACAGATCAAAGATACAATCAGATAGAAGTTAAAATTTGCTCGGTTTTCTATTTCTCTGAAGGTCGGAAAAAAGTACATAGAAGATTGGAATTAGGCATTAGACTAGAGACCTATGGCATTGCACCATGGTTCTGGATTGTTTTCACACGTTAATCTCCATGAAGTGTCTCCAAAGTATAGTATTGAAAGATTACAATGATCTGTATGAACCCAAATCGGAAATCTATTGACTCCCTTATTTCAACTTTGAAGTTTTCCTTTGAATTAGGAACTGTTTTTAGCAAGTTGAGAAAGTTAGCATTGGTGATTTACCTGTGTAAATAGTGTCCTCATGATTCATCTCGCCATTTGATTTAAGGGCGGGCTTTGATTTAATATTGTGTAACTGCCCCTCTGAATTTTCTGACATGAAAGCAATCTTTTACCTTTTCTGTACCTAGGATTTTGGTTTAAATCAATTTATCTGACTTTGGCTAGGTGTGGTGATGTTTCAGTGCATTAATTTGCTGCCAGATGCCAGGCTTCATGTTATTTATCCAGGATTTTTGATATCTACCAATATCAAATGGCTTAGGTCGTATTTTATCACAATTAATTCAGATTGTACATTGATTTTCGACACTGAACTTTTGTTTTACTCCAAAAAATGAGGCTATTACTGCTTAAATGTGCTCCTAGCAACTAGCTACTTTGTTTGAAAATTTATTTCAACTTATTTTCATCTGTTCTTGCTGTTCTGTAGGTGCATACAGAAATATATTTCAGTGACCGTCCTGTGCTTAGAGCTTGCAATTCAAAGGAAATACTTGACAAACATTTGAAGGTCACTGGAGGAAAAGTTTTTACACGCTTCCCACCTGAACCCAATGGATATCTTCATATAGGTCATGCCAAGGTGATTGTTTAACCAAACTTATATAGGTGAAGTTGTATTTTGTCTGGTATTTTTGTTCATGCCCTTTATCTGGTAACTTATCATGTAGGCTATGTTTGTGGACTTTGGTCTAGCAAAAGAAAGAGGTGGATGCTGCTACCTGAGGTAAGTGCTGCTATATGCGACTAATTTTTCTTTTGTGTTTCTTTTCCTTGAAATGATTTTCTGACTCGTACACACTTATGTTGGTTCGAAGTGGACTCAGTTAAGCTACTTCTCTTATGATTTAGTTTTTCTATAATCTTTCAGTTCTATCTCCCTCTCTCTTCCTTTTGGTGTTAGTGTGCCTGGTTTTCAGGGAAATGTGCACTTCAAGCAAAAGATTGAATTCTTTGTTCTTTATGGCAGGGGCTCTGCATCGGAGTCAGTTAATTCAGATTATTTTATATACATTCTGTTATACAGTTTGTTCAGAAAATAGTCTAGTCTGGGTGCACATAATGCATGCTCGAAGTTGAGCTTGTTACTATGACCCTGTACTTGTGTGTTTTTACAGCCTCTAATATCTGAAAGATGTTTATAGAATTCTGTTTCCTTGTAAATCTGCTGCTTTTGGTGTAATTAGCGATATTATTGTGTGACTTTATTCCTTATGTCGGTAGGTGAAATTTGTTGAATCTAAAAGTAAATTGGGCCTCTGATAGTATTATAATATTAATTTAGGCATGCTTTTATTCAGCTGGGAAAAATGAAGAGCTTCCCTTGTCTTCTAAACTTAGTTTTGATATATAGGTATGATGATACCAACCCAGAAGCTGAAAAGAAGGAATACATTGATCACATTGAAGAAATTGTTGGTTGGATGGGGTGGGAACCCTTTAAGGTATAATTCCCTCCTGAATAGTTACCGGTTTACCCTGTGGAAAGCATCTAATATGTCGAATTTTCAGATCACCTACACTAGTGATTATTTCCAAGAGCTCTATGAACTAGCAGTGGAACTGATAAGGCGAGGTCATGCTTATGTTGATCACCAGGTAGGTTCTTGTCAAACACTCATGTCATTTTCTTGCTCCAGATTCTTATTGAACTTCCTTGTTGCTCTCTCTGGTATTACCTTTGATGAGCCATTCCTGCCCTGCGACAAGTTTAAGTACAGAATGTGGTTCATAAAGTTGAAATATGATGATATTTTTGCCAAGCTGACTATTGGTTCCATTATGTGCTACAATTAATTGTGACAAGAATATCTTTGTTATTTAATGCAGACACCCGATGAGATAAAAGAATATAGGGAAAAGAAGATGAACAGTCCGTGGAGAGATAGACCGATTGAAGAATCTCTCAAAATGTTTGATGACATGAAGAACGGACTGATTGAGGAAGGAAAAGCAACATTAAGAATGAAACAGGACATGCAGAGTGATAATTTCAATATGTACGACCTAATTGCTTACCGTATTAAGGTAAGTCTTTGAACATGAAAGTCTGAGTTGCAAAACTTGAAAAGTTGCTAATAAACTTGTTACCATCCATTGTCCAGTTTACACCTCACCCACACGCAGGAGACAAATGGTGCATCTATCCAAGTTACGATTACGCTCATTGCATCGTTGATTCTCTTGAAAACGTAACTCATTCGGTATGTCGTTAGCTTCTGCAATACTTTTCCTGATTGGACATGTGCAATTTTTTCAAAGCATATACTTTGTCTATGTTTAAACGATGAAATATTTATCAGGATACAGTCCTCCCCCCCTTTCGTACTAGCTTTTATGGTTTTTCTCCACATATAAAATATCAAGGTTTTCCGTTTCCCCTAAATTTGAAAGTACTTACCATTGGTATATGTCATGAGCATTTTAGTACACTTTTGTTATACTGCTGTGCTTTTCCCTAAATGTTTGGAGGTCAATTTTTCTTTGCAGCTGTGCACACTTGAATTTGAGACACGACGTGCATCATACTACTGGTTATTAGATGCGCTGGGTCTGTACCAACCTTACGTATGGGAATATTCACGATTGAATATCACCAACACAGTGATGTCAAAGCGTAAGGTGCGTTGAAGTTTGGAACCTCGTGCCTGGATGGTTCAATTTCATGTGCACCCCATTATATGGAACTGATCCTTTCCTGCATCTTATGGCAGTTAAATCGTTTAGTAACGGAAAAATGGGTTGATGGTTGGGATGATCCTCGCCTCATGACTCTTGCGGGATTACGGCGTAGAGGGGTAACTGCGACTTCAATAAATGCTTTTGTTCGAGGAATTGGAATAACTAGAAGGTCAAATTTATTTATTGTATCCCTTATATTTTCACAAATATGCTTTTCTGTGGTCTCTGATGATTGCATTAATTTCTTTTACTGCAGTGACTCTAGTATGATACGTCTAGACCGCCTAGAGTACCATATAAGGGAGGAACTGAACAAGACAACACCTCGAACCATGGTTGTTCTAAATCCACTAAAGGTTGTGTAATTTTGCACTGTGTGTTTGTGCTTGTTGGTGGACATCATTTAGTCTGCTTGTAGGTCTGCAATCACATGTATAAAGTTTTCACATGGGAACCTGTCATGATGTTTCATCTACCCATCTTGTATTTCAGGTTGTAATCACAAACATGGACTCCTCTGTAATGGACCTTGACGCAAAGAAATGGCCTGAGGCTCCTGCAGATGACGCCTCTTCATTTTATAAGGTGCGCTTGTGTTGGTTGATGACTAATCAAACTTGTAACTTGGCTTCTTTTATTGGTTTATTATCTTATTAAACTTACAGTAATGTGCATCCTCGGTGAATCACTGATGCATTTTTGTGGCAGTTATTTGATCATCGTTGTAGATATTTAGCTCTGAAATGCAATTATTATTAAGCACTGATGATATTGGTTGATTAAAGTTGTTTGACGTTTTGCCTTGCTATCGTCAAGGTCCCCTTTTCCAAGGTTGTGTATATTGAGCAATCTGATTTTCGGATGAAAGATTCTAAAGATTACTATGGACTCGCTCCTGGCAAATCTGTCCTCCTCAGGTGCCTGTTATTTGCAGTCACTTTAATTCTTCATTTGTTGCTTAGAATTTTCACTTAACACTGGAATATGCTTCTTCCCCAACATAGGTATGCATTTCCTATTAAGTGCACAGAAGTGATATTTGGTGATGATAAGGAGACCATTCTTGAGATTCGTGCCGAGTATGATCCCTCAAAGAAAACCAAACCGAAGGTAGTCCAGTTTAAAATCAGTTGTTGATAAAACTTATACGAGTGAGATTCTTGAATTTTCCCACATTAACTCTGGCAATTCTGTTTCCTCAGGGGGTTCTGCACTGGGTTGCAGAAGCTTCACCCGGGGTCAATCCACTGAAAGTGGAAGTCAGATTGTTTGACAAACTATTCCTTTCTGAGGTTGGAACCTTCTTGCCTCGAGTCAACTTTTACTTAATTTGACCTATTAAGGCTTTGCGACTTGCATCATAATGTGTTTTAGCACTTATTTGTGTTTCTTACTGCAACCAGAATCCTGCTGAACTTGACGATTGGCTCGGTGATTTGAATCCAAACTCTAAAGTTGTTATACCGGATGCATATGCTGTACCTTCACTTAAAAATGCTGCGGTTGGAGACAGTTTTCAGTTCGAAAGACTAGGTAATTTTCTTCACTCCGGAACTTCTTTCACCATCGGGCCTGCAAATAATGTTGACATTAACTTTTGTCGCCTACTTCTTGATAAACTTGAAACCAATAAATTATGATATCATAAACTTCTCTTTTAGCATGTGGATATCGATGCAAATGAAATTTGATATAACACGCCTATAAAATATACGTTATGAAATATTAATCCTCATTAAGGCTGATGCCCCAAATTATCACATTTTTTCATTTTTGTCACACTCCATTGCAGGCTACTTTGTGGTGGATAAGGACTCGTCGCCTGGGAAGCTTGTCTTCAACCGGACCGTCACACTTCGAGATAGTTATAGCAAGGGAGGGAAGTGAAATTGGAAGCAGAAGGATTGGCTAGCAGGATGAACAAACAATTCATGGATATATTCTATACAAATACAAGAAACATCAAAATCACTGGTAAAAGTGATATTATACTATTAAAAAAAAAAAGAAATAGACCTATCTTCAGAAATTTCAGATTTTGTACATCATTTATACTCTACAAAGCAGATGCCATTTATATTTTTTGTTTCGTATTTACTAGAACTGAACTTGTCTTGCCCAGTTTGTGTACCCTTTCCTGCTGCTGAAGAGGTAGGTATAGACACTAGAAAACTGGCGTTACGTGCTAAAATTGCTAATTTTGTGATTGCGTAATAGAATTTTTTTCAAGCCTGATTTTCATTTATCACCTCCCCCCCTCCCCCCCAGGCAGGCAACATGAAGCCTCGACCCGACCTGATCCAACCCGATCCTGATGTGCATGTGGCCAGTAATTTAAACGCGCAAGCTGCCAATTCTTGTAGTTTGGTTTTCATGGCTTGCAATGGATTTGAAAGCGTCCACCTCGATTAGTCCCATAATACTCTGTGATATGACCTCTCAACTTGTCTGTTGATAGCTTAGTGCTTGCTATGGGATTGAAATCAGAAACTGTGTATAGACTATGTGCATTATAGAAGATGCAGCCAAAGTTATTGGTTTTCAATCTGAGAAAAGCATGACAAACACTAAAGAAGCTGCTGCCTGCTGGGCTAGGTTGTGATTGTGGCCAAAAAACATTGATTACTTGGGGTTGATTTGTGGCCTTTCATGTCAAGGGGCCGACCACCTAGTCTAAAAGGACGGTCGATGTTACATTTTCTTGGAAGAAACTCGAAATTTGTTAATTGACATAGAAGAGCCAATGGGAGACTGAAACTCCTCATCAAACCGAAGTAAATGTGAAAGCCCTTTTACTGTGGAATCATTTGATTGAGTTGGATCATTATGAAATACTTGAAATTTTATAGTCTATTATATGTTTGAAAATTTCAAAATTTTGTATAAATTACAAAATGCAGCTTTTGAGCAACAACAATTTATAAAAAGTTGGTTCTACGAAAAATATTTTTGTCCCACGAAATGAAATGAAATAAAATTTGAATTTGGTGTGAAAATCCTGCGTTACCTCTGGTGTTATGGTGTGAGGTTGGAGATGGATAGAGATAAGAAGGAGAATTGATGGGAAAAGGGAAAGAGGGAAGTATATTTACTTTGAGAGGTACCACTTTTCACATGAAAACTTAGCAACATAATGCCCCTTAGGATAACAAAAGATTGGATGACATGACTACGCTTATTGCTCAAACGTACTATCATTGATTCCCATTACAATAAAGTCATCTATTCCTCCAAATCTAAATTGCTCGACCACTTAGTTATACAGAATGATGCTCATCATGTGATATATATATATATATATATATATATATATATTGAATTTCCAAAAAGTTCAAGGCTCGAATGACTGATTAACATTCCTTCGAGATTTACACAGACAAACGTTTCACATTAATCGCAGATGAAGAGCTTGAGTGGTTTATAAGCCTCATAGCATCCTCTCTTTAGCATGTAAGACTCATTTTCAATACAAAATCGTGAAATTCTTATGAAGTCAAAACAGAGGATATCTCGTGTAACGAGGCACTGATCGAGTCCCAAACTGCATCCACTAGTAAAATCCAAATGTCTATCACACTTTTCCAATTTTTCATAATCACATGTTAATTATGAATTTGCAGTTTAAGGAATACCGACGACCCTATCTTTGTAATTGATTGACGAGGGAGAGCTAAATGGGACACGCTCTTTAAGGTTTCTCACTTTTCACCTTTGGGCTTTCGTTAATGATAATAACGTCAAGTAACGAAAATGCAATCAAATACGGAGCTCATCTTGCGGGGTCAACTATTTTCAAGTGTACTAATTCAAAGAGCATGTGAAAAATGAAAAATGACAAGATTAATAAACGATGTCATCTTTTATACAAAATGAGATCACCACAATATATAAAATATTAATAGCGTAATTTTATAATTAAATGATGATGTTATATGATGAACTTAATTAATTGTAATTTTCTGATCATTTTAGTAAATTCCGATCATTTTTTTATCATCATTAGCAGAATTTTTATAATGGACATGTGATTAAATTTTATAGTCTTGTTATTAAGTACATGTCTATGACAACCTAGTGGACATGTAATGATATTCCCCGTGTTTTCCGGGGCTAACTCTCCCGTCAATACCGTTAAAGTTAAATCAAAGCAGTCACCACAACTACTTAGTAATTGTCAAAACCCAGTCAATAAGAATTCTACGGCTCTCATCTGATTAATTTTTCGTTTATGAATGACGTAATGTGGTCACAATGTCAACTGGAAAATCATAGCCCGATCTTCCACTTTGATCACTACACCTTCATCTCAATCTTTTCCAATCTGACACCATCCAATAATATCTCAACTTGCTCTAAACCACAATAAAATTATCATCTCTTAAGTTGGTTGTTTAATTGTATTTAATACTTTTTTTATAAAAATAATAATAATAATAATAATAATAATAATAATAATAATAATAATAATAATAATAATAACAATGATGATGACGAACAGTGCATTTCTTTATAGATCAGGGTATTCTAATTGGTCCCAAGCTCACGTTAACGGGGTCGATAAGTCCTATATTCCATGTTTAAATTCTTTCTCTGTGCTTTTGGTACAAATATTGGTCGGATATGAACTAATACTTGGCTTGAATGTTAATATGCGGACAGCATATACTCAAATTATGACTACAACTTGAGTTTGATACTATGCTCACAACTACAACTAAGTTCGGTTTCAGACATTGCTACTCAGGCAACTTGGGGGTGATTTTTTCTTTTTTTTTTCCCCCCACAGTTAGATGATTAGACAACATTTGATCGTTCGAAACTGTCATTTCAACGATGTTTCCATGAACTGACTGCACCTTAAGTTTTTTCTTCCGAACAATTATGGTCGATATGGCATTTATTAACTTCATTCTTGCACTGGTCGACATGTACAAGAGAACAATAACAAGGCAGAAAAATAGATCCATTCACACAAGGCAACATGGTTTTAACACTGAAAATTGTCCTAAACCAGACTTCATGATGATCATAACATGTGTACTAAATTATACAACTTTACATAGTTGGATCTGATTGGTTTCACACACAGATGAATTTCAGTCAACAAGACCTTAAGTATTATCACATTATGATAGAAAGTAGATTTCTAAGGAGTAGCGTCTTTCTTGGCCCTACTACAAAAACAAGGGCCACTCCTACAGTCTAAACTGTATCTAGACACCAACCTGATCTTCTCCCTTCCTAAACTGCCACAAGTCATCAGTCTCCCAAAAAGTGCTCCCAAAGTCCTCTCCGAACCAATCGACCTGCGCCACGTGGCTTCCGGGCAGGCCTGGAATATCTTGGGAGAATTCTTGCATGTCATAGCTGGGGATCATGTCGACACGGTAGCAATCATCTTGAGTTGATTTTGAACAGGAAAGTTTACTACAGGGTTGTCCACCAGGATGGGTTAAAAGTCCTGAAATTTCAGGGATTTCCAGGCAGGAATTACTGTCTGAATGTGCAATCATGTTGCCTGGTGCTGGACAGGGGCCTTGGTTAAGAACCGGTGAAGGGGCTATAAATTTTTGAGTTTCCAGAGTCGAGATGGAGGAAGAGGGAGATGATATTACCGAAGAATTTTTCTGTTCCATCTTTTCCAGCAGTCTTGGCATCCAATACATACGAATTGCTTCGAGAAATTTCTTGCTGTTGGAATCAACCTTGAGCTGTCGGGCCTGTTTCTGCACCCTTGTTCTCCAGTAATTCTTGATTTCATTATCCGTTCTCCCTGGTAAATGCTGGGCAATTTTCGACCACCTGGAATCACAAAACAGGCACATAAATGGAAGATTTCGAGGCAATTTTACAGCCATGTTTCAGATTCTAATTAAAGGGTTCAATTATTACATGGAAATGAAACTCACCTGTTTCCCAATTTGGAATGGAGTTCCAGGATCAAGAGCTGCTCATGAGGTGTTAGATTTCCACGCTTAATGTCAGGCTTCAAATAATTCAACCACCTCAATCTGCAACTCTTCCCTGTTCTTTTAAGCCCTGTTGACGACAAAACATTGTCTAAAAACGTCAAAACCTCAGACAAAAAAAAAAAAAAAAAAAAAAAAAAAAAGATTCAGAAAATTGCACGCACAAACATGTGTAAGTGTGTGAAAATAGAGCTAAATTACCTGCACATTTGGCTAAGGAATTCCATCGTCCTTCACCATGGCAAGTTATGTACTGAATGAGAAGATTGTCTTCCTCAAGAGTCCATGGCCCTCTTCTCAGCTCAGTTCCATCTTCATACAAACTGCTGCTAACACTTTTAGGAATCCTACTTTTACTACAACTCATGATCATCAAAAAAGGGCAGTGAAGAAAGAGGGAATTTCAGTGTAGGTTGAGTGTCCAAGTGAAGTTTGGGAGGATTTTGAAAGCCCACAAGAGGTTTTATACTAGTGGCTGATTCTAATGCTAAAAAGACTTAGGAAAAAAAAAAAAAAAAAAGAAAAAAAAGTAGACCCCATTGAGAGAGGGTTTTCCATAAGATATGGCTTTTATTTTTTGCTCTAATAATGATATCCCATGTTGAATTTTCTTTAATTTGAGGCTGCAGGTCAGTATGTGCAATGAACTAAGTTAGAGGAATCCTCTTTTTGTGGGCATCCAAGTCTGCCGAGATTGCAGATACTTAGTGCCAATTGACTGATCCACTGTACATCAAGGAAAAAACTATATATTATTATGTAAAATAATAATGCGTTTTGCGTAAAATTGTGGTACTTAATATTAATTTAACCATGCAAAAAAGCGTGTTTATGGAATTAAATCTAGAACAAATTTAACTAATTACAAGAGAAAGAATCATTTGTGTTGTGCTTTCAGAATTAAATTATAAGATTCTGGCCCCCATAAGACAAGTACTAAGCTGTCTATATATGATATCACTTCATCTGCAGATAATCAAACAAATGTTAAGGATATGTATCTCAACATTTTATATTACCACAAAGATGGGTGGAAGGAAAGAACAAAGAAACGCCTAGAGAAAAGGGTGTAAGGAAAAGCATGTTCTTGAAAATGAACTTTTCTTTTTAATTGGGGGGTGGGGTGGGGTGGGTAGGGTAGGGGTTCTTTATTTGATTTTCATGGAATTTCTATGGAAAGAAACGTGGTTGACTAGCTAGTATGAATTTTCTTCAATGTAATTCAAAATACAAACGTGGGATTATTCGGTTAGAAGAGTAGGGCGGCAAGTAATGGGGCTTGGCAAGTATTTTATGGATTCCAACATTGTGCTTCAAGACAATGATGTCCCCCCAAACCATAACTTTGATTTCTCCTATGCATTTTTCCATAAAACCGATGTCATTTTTGAGACTTTATAAAGGATTCGTTTGCAGCTCTTCCTAACTTCCATATGCCGCTCACAATAATAAATTAATTTATATAATTATACACATATAACATATTAGAAAAATATTCTTCTAAATACATGAATAGCGTATATTTAATTAATACACGTAACACACACATATATATTAAATGGGTAAATTACATTTTTGGTTCGATAAGTGGATCTAATTCCAATTTTAGTCCCACAATATCTACTACTCGTGAATTACGTTCTATAAGTGGTTTTTTTTTTTTTTCCAATTTCAGGACTGATTGGGGATTTTCGTTAATGAAGTTAACGGAAGTTTGTTTCTCCGTTAAGTGGATCGATTTTGGAGGGAAATTGAACACAATTCAACTACTTTTGGAGGAAAATTGACCCACTTCTTCTTACTCTTATAAGAACTCATTTATTTCTTATTTCCTCTATATTTACCAACAAACAAAACTTAAAATAGCTTCAATTTCTTTATATAAAATATATTTCTATTTTCATTTGTACAAATCAAAATTTTCAATCGAAAAAAAAAAAAAAAACAGGAATACAAATACAAATTTCTGTATAGTATATTTCTATTTTCATTTGTACAAATCAAATTTTTCGATCGAAAAAAAAAACCCAGGAACACAAATACAAATTTCTTTATATATAATATATTTTGGTTTGTAAATGTTGGCAGGAACCTATATGCATTTTTGTTGCTTGCAGATGTTGTGCAAGGTTTTGTTTTTTGGCTGAAAACCTTTGCATTTTGCAGAAAACTTGTATTGAATTTCTAGTGCCAGTAATTGAACATCAAAGTTTTATAAATGCAATTTATGTTTTAGTAATTGTTGTTCTATTTTTGTATTTGTGTTCCTTTTTTTTCGATCGAAAAATTTGATTTGTATAAATGAAAATAGAAATATATTATATATAAAGAAATTGCAGCCATTTTAAGTTTTGTTTATTGGTAAATATGGAGGAAATAAGAAATAAATGAGTTCTTATAAGAGGAAGAAAAAGTGGGTCAATTTCCCTCCAAAAGTAGTTGAATTGTGGTCAATTTTCCTCCAAAATCGGTCCACTTAACGAAGAAACAAACTTCCGTTACCTTCATTAACGGAAATCCCCAATCAATCCTGAAATTGAAAAAAAAAAATCACTTATGGGACGTAATTCGCGAATGGTAGACATTGTGGGGCTAAATTGAAATCGAGTCCACTTATGGGACCAAAAATGTAATTTACCCTATATTAAATTGAGTATAAAATGTAACATTATAGAATTTTGTAATAGAAAAAAATAATATATATATTTTTTACATTCTAATAGACGAAAAAGATATAGGGTTAAATGCGGACACCCCCCAACGTATGAGGAGTTTTGCACTTTGCCCCCCAACCATTTTTTTTTTACACTCGGCCGTCCAATCTTTTCTTTTTATTGCATTTTGCCTTTTTTTCTATTTTCCGGCAAATCGAAGGGGGTTATTTCGACTGCGTGAACACACGCACCTTAGGGCAGTTTACAACAGGGTAAAAGTATAAATTCACACCCAATTGTTTTAAAAAATAGTAATAAAAAATAAAAGGAAAATTGAAGAAGAAGGGTCTTCTTCTTCTTCATCCACCATTGCCATCCACCTTCCCCCCTTGTGGTTTTTCGTCCAACGTGAGCCCTGTTGCTGTCGTTGCCGCCGCCGCCGCTAGAACCCCAGCAGTGCAACTTCCTCGTCACCCTATTCCAACCCTCCAAGACCAAAACCAAAATCTACCCCAAACTAGCTAAATTAGTGCAAAATGGAACCAAAATTTGGGCAAAAATGGGGGTACAAACCCCGTCTTTAGAAAAGTCGGGTTTTGTACCCCCGTCTTTGTTGAATTGCCTGACACACCCCACTTTATATATATATTTTTTGTTTTTTTCTTAATTTTTTTAAATTAATTAAGTATTATTATTAATTAAAAATTTAAAATAATAATTAAGTTTAATTATATAATTCATATTAATATTGATTAATTATTATTTTAAAATTTTAAATTATTATTTATAATATGTTAATTATTTTTTTTAAATAAATATATTTAAGTTTTTAATAATTAATAAATATATTTATTAATTAAATATGACCTATAATATTACATTGTGTAAAAAATAAAAAGAATTATTAATTAGTGATGATTATAAATTATAATAGTGACCACCAGTCTCATATGTATGTCGTTTGTATTGGTGTCGAGGTCTTTTTTTTTTTTCCCCCAATCGCGTCTT
Source organism: Sesamum alatum (assembly GCA_034509735.1). Lineage (NCBI taxonomy): Eukaryota > Viridiplantae > Streptophyta > Magnoliopsida > Lamiales > Pedaliaceae > Sesamum > Sesamum alatum. The sequence continues at coordinate 41,453,576 of JACGWO010000004.1, read as the reverse complement.
TGGCTCATATTTTTAAACTATGTTGATTAACAACTACGTTTATCAAATTTTAAATAACAAAAAGACCTTGACAACTAATTAAAAAAGTAAAGAATATAGTTGTTAATCGTAGTTTAAAATAAATGACTAAATTGAGAGACATGAAAAGCACTTTTCCGGCGAGAAATGTGAACTCCGGCAAAAAAAAGGACTAAAATTACAAAAATTAAAATGATATAGGACCATAATGCTATCCTAAAAAGTTAAAGGACGAAAATACCAAATGACCTAAGTTACCCTAAACTATGTTGATTAACAACTACGTTTATCAAATTTTTTAAAAAATAAAAAGACCTCGACAACTAATTAAAAATTAGATAATATAGTTGTTAATTGTAGTTTAAAAAATAAATTAGCCAACATAACCGATTGGTGGGGAAAAAAAAAAGACCTCGACACCAATACAATTGACATACATATGAGACTGGTGGTCACTATTATAATTTATAATCATCACTAATTTATAATATTTTTTATTTTTTACATAATGTAATATTATAAGTCATATTTCATTAATAAATATATTTATTAATTATTAAAAACTTAATTATATTTATTTAGAAAAAATAATTAGCATATTATAAATAATAATTTAAAATTTTAAAATAATAATTAATTAATATTAATATTAATTATATAATTAAACTTAATTATTATTTTAAAATTTTAATTAATAATAATACTCAGTTAATTTAAAAAAATAAAAAAAATAAAAAAAAATATATAAAGTGGGGTGTGTCAGGCAATTTACAAATTGCCTGACACACCAAACAAAGACGGGGGTACAAACTAATTTCAACCTAAAAATCCAATCACAACAACCAAATTTTATTGATTGGTGTCAAATGACACCAATTTTGAAATTTATATTTTTTTTATATTTAATAAATAAATTTGCCAATTTGAGTAACTCAAACACAATTTCAACCTAAAAATCCAAACACAACAACCAATTTTTATTGATTAATAGCAACTCAGAAGTAGATGGAACTTTTTGTTTTGGCTAATTTCAAATTTCTCATGTGAAAGCTTCAATTTTAATGTCGGATTTGGAGGGTCAAACTCCTCTGCTTTTTTTTTTTTTTTTTCCCCTTCTATTCGATGAGAAATTTGAAGAAGAGAATAGAAAAGTGGGAGTGGTGGTGGGAGGGGGATGAAAAGAAAAAAGTGGGCATGGTGATAGACAACAGAAGAAGAAGAAAAGGGAAAATGAAGAAGAAAAGAGAAGGAAAGGGGGGGGGGGGGGGGGAGGAGGAGGAGGGGGAGATGAAGAAGAAACCTCTTCATTTTTTTTTTAAAAATTGGAGTGTGAAATTATAATTTTATCCTGTTGTAAATTGCCCAAAAGCGCGTGTGTTCACGCTGTTAGAATATTCTCCTTTGATTCGCCGGAAAGTGAAAAAAAAGATAAAGTGCAACAAAAAGAAAAAGTTGGACGATCAAGTATTAAAAAAAAAACGATTGAGGCGCAAAGTGCAAAACTCCTCATACATTGGGGGTGTCCGCATTTAACCCAAAAATATATGATATATAGCATACTTATAGTATTTGTGCTGCAAGAAGCGAAGTTCCAACAGAATTACTAATACCGTAAAGTAATATATCAACCAAAAAGGTAGAAACATAGTTAAAAGCAGAATCTATGACATCCCCAGATGACACCTTATTTTTTAAATATTTTCCAGAACAGCCACCTTATTGTGTTCAGTCAAGAGCAACAATCTTTAAATTTGATTTTGTTGAGAATCGAATTTAGACTAAATTTCATGCTTAAATATCATAATCATAATTGATATGGTTCCAGATTTTAGACCGAAAGTTCGAAGGTAAATGAAAAGTTTATCGAGGTAATTTCTAGAAGATTTTTTTTTGAATTAATTAGTCATAATTACCTTATGAATTTCAATAATTTACAATAATTATAATGACCAACATATTTGATGTACTCATCAATTATTTCCCCAGCCTAAAAAGACAAATTCAACTCACTTGCATAAGCCTGTCAAACCCAACCTACTCAAATTCTAGCAGGCCCAAATCTTGTTGGTTCAAGTGCAGTCAAATTTCGCTACATTGCTGACGAAGCAACACTGAAACTAGGTTTAGTACCAACAGGCACAATGCCATCCACCTAAGCCGCTGCCGTGCCAACTACATACTACACATTCTGGGCCACCTCATCCAAAACGGTGTCAATTGGATCCAGCTAGTCAAAAATGCATGTATATAGATTCTTGCATTTTTGGCTGACTTGACAGGATTTCTTCTTGGTGGAATATTTCCTTGATGACATGTCCAACATTTGGATAAGCACTATCCTTAAAAATAGACCATTTCAAGGATTTTAGAAATATCTCAACCTCCCTCACTCGAGCACTAAATTTCACGTAACTTGCTCCTATAAATAAGTGTCCAAAGTAAGTCAACAGATAATTGGACTCGAACAACAAAGGTACTCGAGTTCTCTCAATTTTTTGCTTCTCACATGCATTTCAACAGTATTATTAAATTTCAATAATCCATCTTCGGATCATATAATTTATTTCATTAGATCTCATGTTTTTCCTTGAGTTCTTATTTATTTCATTGAATCTTTTACCAACTTAAGGGAGTGCTAACTCCTATTTGAAGGTTTGAGAAGATCCTTCAACTTGTGTAATGTTATTGAATTTCGATACACAACAATATTGATTAATCAATTTCAAATAGTAATATACTACTCTACGTAAACAAACAACCTCCAATACCTCGAAGTATTGGTGTTTTTTTCTTAAACCTTTGAGCTTACAATAATGGAGCTTCAACTTCATACAAATTAACTGTTGTGAGAAATGAATATTATGCGGTAGTTGTGTATTAGGAAGTCGAAGGAAGAGTTAAACTCTTTATTTTTAAGATAATTATCACTCCTCTCTGGTGCTAACGGAAATGTCAATTTGTCTTTCAAGATATAACAACTCATAATTTCAACGTAACAACACTACAAACTTTGAGAAACGACGAACCAAAAAATATTTTGGAACTTTCTTAATTAAAGATACAATGTTGATTTTGCAAAAACACTTTGAAATGCTCGAAAATGCTTTTCCAATGGAATAAGTGAAATGAAATACTGAGGGCCTAATATAGAACTTGGAAATGTATCACTGAATAGACATATCGAATCAGAAAAGATGCTTACAAAAAGTTACGACGTTTCATTGAAATATGGACGCATCATTTCACTCAAAGAACATACCATTTCACCCAGATGGATGCATCGTTTCACCCAAAGGATATACCAACCAAATGATATACACCACTTCAGCGATAAACACATCCTATTCGATTTATTAAACACGACCGGATAAAGATCAAGCTATTAACCATAATTTATGTATAATAAGCTTATTATGTGTCACACATCACAACCAATTATTTCTTTTTTTTTTCCCTTAAAAACTTATATTATTTTTCATATTTCCTAAGTTGTCCAATACCCACATCGTGCGAGTAAAAAGTGTACTAAAAAGGCCACTTAGAACATGACGTCCTGAAGAGTGAGGGGGCGTAAAGTTGCGGATGGAAAGCCCCCCTCTCTGTGGTTGTAACTTTAACTGAAAAAACAAAGGGTTTGAGGGGAAAAAGTGAAGGATGTGAAATGAATACAAGAAGAGATAAGATAGAAGAATGAGAATCAATTATTGAAGTGGGAGGAGAGGAGTTGAAGTATTTTCTTGTTCGAGTAAGTGTTCTACTCTCACAATTTCATCAATTGTCCTTTAGCCATTTTTGGATGTAAGAAAAAGCTTCGATGCCTTTCATGTGGCCTTAGACCTCTAATTTATCCATTCTTGAATCATTCACATTCGTCGCAATAATTGCTTGCATGCATAATTATTGATCGAATTCAAAATCGAAGTTGGATTTGACATAACGTGATATTAAGGTGGAATTCAAATAAAACATGCGTCAAGGTTGAAATCGTGAAATATTGGATTGTAGCTGCAATAACAATTTTGTACCAATTGATGAGGAAATAATTGAACGCGTGAACTTAGATAGGCCCACGTCAATTATCACACTAGGGTTTTGTACAACTGTATGTTAATTTCTTACAATCATTATAAGTTTCTTGCCTTCAGTTCATAATATATTTTATAGTAGTTTCTGTCAAATTATCGACTTCAATGCGTTAGATATTATTTTTTTTTTTTAAAGTAATGGCATTGTCCCCGAGAAAATGTGTCACTGAATTAACAAATAAAGTCGAAAGATGATTTTTAGTAGTATGCAATCCATTACATCATTCGACACATTACTAAATCAATGAATACATGATTTTAATAAGATAAAAAAAAATAAACTACTATTAACAGTAAAAAACCACACATCAACGTTTGTAAAACTCGAACATATAATTTTTGTTAGATTATGAGATCTGGCACTTTGTAAGTGGTGGTGGTGGTATCATCTAAGTGCAAAAAAAAAACTTGATTCCTTATCGGATATTGTACTTAAGATGTGATTCTCATCTTGCATTCTGCAAGTACAACATCTTGCACGAAGGTGAAGGAAAATCGAATCTCTAGTGAAAGTAATTTCTAATTTTTTAAACCAAAAAATTGGAATGGGCAACTGAGTTTTTCTTCAATTTTTTTTTTCCTGTTGACCTAAATCTTACAAAGATTATTTGTCTTTGACTGAATGAATGATATGGTATCACAAGGAAGAAAGCCCATATTTTTTCAGGCGAACAATTTCGTACCAACTTTGGATTTTGGTGTTGGGCCTTTTCAATTTCAATGCAGAGCAGCAGTTGCCCACACTTCTTTAGTTTATATCTTATTCAAGCACAATATTTTGTCATTTTAATTCTTTATATTTTGAAAACTTAGGTAAATTCTTATTAGGATAAAATTCTTGGCCGTAATGGCTTACTAGATTTTAAACGTAATTTTTCATAAATAATTATTTTTTTTTCGATTTATCTTGTCAGATTTACAAGACAATTTTCAAAACAAAAGGCCCTGCGTTTTTTTTGCATCATGTAACTATTATTTTTCGTTGAGGAAAATATATCGCATTTATAATTTATTTCTGATGTTACATTTGAAGAAATTATAATTCGTAATGTTGTGTTACAGGTGAAGCTCGGTGATAACTGCAACGGAGTGCTACTCATAGTCAGGCAGCAATTCAGGTAGATGTTTATATGAGTATTAAATTTAACTTATAGTTGATAAAATTCAATCGAATCATTATCCCTCTCTTCTTAACTTTAAAGATATTGTATATATCGCCAGTTAATTGAAATGACTATAGTCGTACTAGGCAAACTTGAAATTTTTTTTTCAACTTTTTCTTTCCCATTCCCAGGTTTATTGCTTTTTGTAGTATGTTTTTCTTTCAAATCTTTGGACCCAAGAGTGATTGAACATTTAGCACACACATGCGTCCCCCACTCATTGCATAGCATACCAAAATTTGAGAACCAAAAAAACGTCTAAAAAATGAGATTCTTACAATTAGAGCTCAAATCGCTTTATTATCTGAATTTTTCTGGCTAAATCAATACGATTATTCTTCAGTCTACCAGGTTAATTGTTCTGATTTCTGAATAAGATGAACCTGTAGCAAGAAACCCTGTAATATCACATGCATCAAATTATTTTTCTAAGAAATAAATAGCAATTTACCCTTCATGTGTTCTTTTAAAAAATAAATCAAATTTACCTCCCCGTGTTTTTAAAAAGGAGAGCAATTTATATCACAGTGGGAAAATTCGGAATTAAAGACACATTTATATACAAACGTATAGTGAGAAACTTAGATAAGACTGCATTATCCAATGAAATTCTGGAAGTTAGCATTATAGATTTCTCCTACATTAATTATTGTGGGCCTAATTTAATCAAGAAAGTAAAGTCGACTTTAAATTAAAAGGCATGTCAATATCAGGTAAGATATGCAAAAGATGAAGGATGATGACAGTGAGCCTCAAGCTGGCAAAAGGTATACTCCTACAATCACCATCGATCATCATGACTTTAGGGGTGGATCTAGGGACTCATCCCACCTCGATACAAATCTGTTGACAAGGATTAAGGCGGTGGAGTTCAACTCGACTAGACCTGATTTGTATTAGATTTTCTATATAATATAAAGTAAGAGAAATTCCAACAAATTACAAAATACAATTATTCATCGGCCTACGAACTCACAATATTACAAGTCCTGAAAAAACCAAATTTTAAGTACAAGTAGAATTAGTTCATAACAAAACAACCAAAAACTATAGCAGATATATATATTAATAACGAACTTTTCATCCTTTCTCCTCATCTAGTATTTGTGGGATATTTTTAATTTATCAATCAGTTAAATAAGTATACTGTACCAACAAAACAATAACATAATAGTAATCATTTAATATTTTTTAGTCTTTAAGTGATTGCGAACTGACAGGGTAGGTATTCTTCCGAACACATCTCAAAAGTAAAATACAAGTATATTACATATAGTTTTATATGTCAGAGGTGGATTCTGGCGCGCACGCAGGCTCTTGTCGGTATGGAAGAAGTTCAATTGCCACGTCCTAATCTATTAGATATCGGGCAAGAGAACATAAGGACCACTTCAAAAAGGTTAATGATAATAACTGTTGTTTATGCAATTAATTAATTAAATGAATTAATAAACGCGAAAGGTATCTCTAATGGATTGTGGTGAAGTGAGGGTGTAATTGTTAACGGCTTTTGGGCAATCTGATCTTTCAAGCCTATATCGTATGATTTTTATTATAAAGTCAGTTGATTTGCTAAGTTTAAGTAGACCCATAACCCATGTTTGATGTATACGACTCTGTCTTTTGGGTACTCGATGCATGGACCCAGCCACGCAAATGACGATTGGTTGTGAGGTGGGGTCTAGATATCTATTGAAGTTAAGAAGTAAAGTAGGAGGTGGGTGACATTTAAGCATTTATCGAGACTGAAGCGGCAGTGGCACGCGATTTTCGCGCGCATGAGAGAAATTTTTTAAATACAAGTCAACACTATACGCGAGTGTGTGAATAAATAAAAAATAATATATTATTGTTGAATATGTTAATATATAACATTATAGAAGCTAGTTGCAGGTATGTTTAAAATTAGGGACGTAGCGTTGATGATCGAAGATTTATGATGTGTTAGGCATTACTCATCGCGCGTACTTAGGGTCAAAGTTTAAAGTAAGATTATTAACCAATGACTAGAGAGCATCTATATGTTGTTAATAGTATTGTAGTGATCTAGAAATTGAGTATTTATGCAAATAATTGAAGTAAAAGTATTTAGTATAAGTAATCATAATGTGCTGTACTTCATTTCTTCATTCGATCACTCGCAGAGCCAAGTTCTAAAGATGTAAATTGAACATATTGATTGAATCTAAATACTTTTTCATATGTAATCTGTATTGTATTATTCTAAAAAAAGAGAAAAAGAACTGTACCGCGTCAAATATTTTTTAAATTGTGTTACCAATAAAGTCATGCGACTATAATTATTAGTTGCATTAAAGACGGCACGTAAACAACTCAAAAAAAAATGCAGGTGTAACTAATTAAGCATAAAAGATTTTTAGGTCTTGTAATTTAAAGAGTTCATTTGAAATTTTCATCAGTTTAACTTTTTAGGATACACAGTTTTGAAGATGATTTTGATATTTTTTTAATTCCCTGTGATTTCAAGTCATCTAATATTTGTTTCTGTATTGTAGCATCATACACTACGTTCGTTTGGCTGGTTGGTACGGAGTCCCGTCCGTTGTCAGGTGAGATCACGGTAGACGCAATAAAGGGATTAATTGATGAAGAATTAAAAATTAAAAAATCAAAATGCTTACCCTAGAATATTAAAATTGATACAAAACAGATCAAAAGTGGAAGCTTTAGTGAATACGGCCGGGACAAAAAAAGAAACACAAAAAAAAAATAAAATCTGAGCGACATCTAGATACATATATATCGGATAACATTGATAAGACATCGCCGTTCATATTCCATTGAAAACCCTACGCAATTATAGAACTGCAAAGGAAGACACAAGTACCACATCATATCCCATAGGGTGGTTAAACTTTTTAGAAAAATAAAGAGAAAATAGATACCCGGATTTGGGCATAGCATGGTGAGAGAAAGGATCAAGGAGTACAGATGTATGGAGGATTGGCCAAACGAGGGGGCATGCAGAAACGAAAAAATAGGAGTGTTGAACTCTGGTTGAGGAGATATGATTTTGTATTATTAAATGATCTAAGGATGTTGGAGTCTAAGG